>CM068368.1:705943353-706495741 GCA_034769895.1 Magicicada septendecula
TTTGATCAACCGTTCTTCCGGTTTTACTGGATTGTTGCGAGCTCCTTACTCATCTAGGTGCTCAACATATCGGAGCAAAACCGCTGTGCATTCTTTTTTGCTTATGTCTTGTATTGAATCCAGGATGACTGAGTAGGTGTTACTTAAATTTATATTGTTGACTATTTTTGAGACTACAATGTTACTCATAACATTAATCAAGTTAAATACATTTCGATAACTGAGAAAATTTGACCCCAATTTTCCCTTTTGGTTTCTGATTTTTTCTATCTTTTCAAGGTACACTCTGGCATCGGGATTATACTTAGCTATCAGTGAGAACAGTTTCACCAATTTCCCTTCTGAAACATCCTTTTTTCTGAATGCTAGCATTTCTTCACCTAAATACCGACAACAATCAATTATTACCGACAACACTTCTCTGTTGTGATGAACGAGTTGGTCAGATTCTTCAGCAAGTGAGGAGTCTGTTCTTTTCTGCGATATCCACTGGATTCTAGCGACTTGGGAAGATAAATGCTGTTTTGACTGTTCATGCTGTTCTATGTAGCACTCGCCTCGATGCTCAGTCCAACCTCTGCAGCCAGTTGTACCCCATACCGTTCTTTCTCCTGGCAGAGCAAATAGAGTGCAATGCAGGCAAAAACCGCATCTTTCATAGGACTATAAACTAGCCAGTTTCTTTTACTTCTAGTCCCATCAGGTAAAGTGCTGATTTTCCAAGCTGGATTAAATTTTCTTCCGCCTGTTGAAGGAAAACTCATCGAAGACAAATCTTGATGTTCTAGTCGAAGACAAATCTTGATGTTCTAGTCGAAGACCCAAATTTATCTCCTCCGCCGATAGTTTGATGTTGGCAAACGATGCAGGGTCTTCTACATCATGAACACCAGGTAATGGGTCTGGATTATCTGGTTGAATGTTTTCTGGGCTCAGATCTGAGCCTGAAGGGCTACTGATTTCTAACTACATTTGGCGGTAACGATAATTTAGTATTTAAATTTGAAGTCACAAACGAAGGAGGTGCTTTAGCTTGCATTTTGTCTTCATTTCCACCCTCCACGATATCAAATGTTGGATTTATATCTTGGGACTCGTCTGGGAGTTTCGCACTTGAAGTTGATGGTACATCTATGTCCTCAGTTGTAGGGTCATCGTTAGCAACGTCACTGGTTACGTTCGATCTAAAAAAATACGATTTTAGAACTCTCCCCTCCCCAGAGTTGTTATTTTATTGTTTGCTTTATTTTATTATTTTTAATGTTTACCGTATTAGCGGAAATAACAGAACAACAAATATAATAAAATGTTACCGGTAGTACAAAAATGCTAATAAGCCCGAATAAAAATTACTCAATAAAGCGATTCCTTTGTATCTTATATAAAGTTGTTTCTATTTTGGCCTATTCAAACGGTAACTGAACGAGACAAAAATAATTATATTTTACATACCTGGAATCTAAACTATGATGTTGACTGGTACTGGGGTCAGCAGAAGATTCAGCATCAGTGTATTTCACCCACGGGCCGTCACCGGACTTCACTTCAACCATTTTAAAACTAATGTTTAGGTTATGTCTAAATTTATAGGCGTGTTTCTTCTTACAGTGTTCTAACCACTTGTCTTTTCGATGAGTTGTGTTGCACATAACCTCCATACACTTATACTTAAACGATTGTTTCAGTTTTTTCGGCATTTTGACAACTATCACGAAACACGAGATTACATTCTGACCCCAACTCACACAAACAAAGCACCGCATTACAGAGTAAAATTCATGGGCAGACTGCCGCCACGCGCGGCTGGTGGACCAGAGATAAGAACTGAGGACACGCCCCCTTTACTCCACTGCCCGCCGGTCTACAAGCTTAGCACACGCACACATTTTTACATTCACGATCACGGACTCTGACTTATTAACAGGATGTTGCTGCAGGCTGCCAGGGTCAGTTTGCCAAATTCCAAAACAAAATTTACTACTAGTTGTACTGGTAGAGACATTTATGCTGCCAGTTCGTTAAAACAATCATAAAGATATGCAATTGCTTTAGTTTTTTACTAATAGCTTAGTTTGTTGCACAAACACGGTAAAAATGTCCATCAATGTTGGATTTAAAATGTTATTCTTGAAAAAATCCCCCCCAAAAATCCTTAAAATACACCCGAAAAATCCCCCCCAAAAATTCTCAATGCGCAACTTGCGCTATGATCCCCCCCCCCCCCCCCCGTGGGCACCACTGTGCTTGCCTGCCACAAACGATATATTTTTACTCACACATAATTTAAATTAAAATGAAAAAATATAGACTTTTGTTAAAGTGAAATGAAATGTTTCCATAGAAACTACTTCTTTGTTGTCAATAACGTATTACATATATAAAACTTATAAAATTTACTTCCTCCATCATCAACTAATATTTTAATTTATAAGAAAATTACCCCTTCCCCCTTCAGCTAGCCTTTTCATAATAGATATTTCATCTACCTTTCTACAGTGGATTATTATGACCTTCTTTTCAGGATACTTTATCAAAATTAAGCACTTTACTCTTGTTAAAACGTAAAACGTTGCAGGTAAACTACCCCTTTCCCTTAACCGAGCTTTACCAAAATCAATAGGCATTGAGTCCTCTACAATTCAGGACTGTATGCAAAAAATTATTTGATTCTGTTTGAATTTGCGGCTCTTATCGTTTGCCATAGAAAAAATTCTGCTGACAGACACACACACACACAGGCACTTTTGAAAAAATGACTTTTTTCATGTTTTGATGGTAGTACAATCAGAATCTGCCATTATCTCGAACACGATTTTTTCCGCCATGACCATACTTCCATTTCCTTATGGAACATGGAAGTAAAAATAAAATACAATGATACATTTTATTCTTGTGTGTGTATGATTATGTGTTTATTGGAAAACGGTTAATTGGTAAGTTTTCTGGCTTTCCCAGTAAATGGAAATAAATATTTAGTTGTATTTTTATCAGTGTATTCTTTAGAAAGGAATTTTTTATTTTTCTCAGCATCCACAGGGAACAGAACATCTTCATTAAACAAAATGTATAAAACCTATTGTGTCATTTCCTGTAATGTTGGTGTATAACTGTTTATTTTCCAAAGGCAGTTGGACCAATTGCAGTTCTCACTAACAAACACATAACTGCAGGGGAATAAGGTCAGGCCTCTTCCTTGGTGGGATCCTTTTATATAACAATAGCTTGCTACATCAATCAATAGAAACATAGAAGGCTAAAGTCCATATGTAACCTAAATTGTATCATATATGATACGAATGTGAATGGTACTACACCCTGACCATTAAAGAATAATCTTTCGGCTTGTACCAATTGTTTTAGTCACATGTCAAAATTTTGTACATAGAGTGATTGTGCATATGTCCGTTTTGGAATTGTTTTCAATAAAATTTATGTTTGAGCAAAATTAGGTGTACTTTGGTGGGAGAATTTGATAGCTTTGTAGAGTTGTTAATTTGGGACGTATAAGTAGTTGTGTAAAAGGTGAGTCGAAAATGACAATGCACTTGCTGAGTGTGAGTTTCCATGAGATGGGTAGTTGTAGTCAGCAACTCCAGCCACCTTTTAAAAGTGTACAGTGTACAGATCTTATAAACAATTAATGTACATAAAACACACACACAGTGAAGTAACATACAGTATAGTAAAGATATATTGTAATGTATACAGGAAGGACAAATAGGCTCATAGTTCATCAGAATCATGAAGTTTCAATAATTGATCTTGTACTTCATCCAGATATATTCTGTTCTTGAAGAATCATGGGACATTTTCCTGTTTAAAGTGTTTTACTTGTTCAATTGCAGTTTCTTGTAGTCCTGCCACTATCATAGACGTTTCTGTGTAATTGCATAATTATCCCCACATTCCATGTTCAGTCTATGACATATGCTTTGGATAATTGTTTTATAAGTGTGTTAGTAACATTTTCTGGTCAGAAAAATAAGTTGACTTAATAAGCTAATAAGTTAAGCTTGTATGGAAAAACTGTATGTGTTCTTGCTCTTAGTGTATTTGGAGACACACAGAATGTACAAATGTATTTAAAATGGACAAATTTATATAAACCTGGTGCTAATAAAGAGAAAGAGACAGTTAGACTTTTTTAATAACAACACCTTTTTATTTAAAAACCACATTTTATTCATATCATTGTTAATATAAGATGTTTCACCCATTTTACGATGTGTCTCCTCAGAGTTGTTCTCAGGTTTGGCATAAGTATGATTATTATTTTTTGTTTTAATTTTGTTAACAGAACTTGTTAACCATCACAGAAGCAGAGTACATTTAGTTAAAAACCGTACAAATAAAACTGAACATAGGATTCTGAAATACTTATGATGTTAACACCAGTTCTCATAACTAATGTCAAATGTTTGGTAGTGTTTACACACTGAACACGGGGAATGTAAATTCATGACCAGACTTTATATATATTCACGTATAAGCTAATAAGTTGTGTTGTTTTCCATAGGTAAAAGACTTTGCAAGTCAAGCTGATATGTACGCAGGATGTGATACTACACAGTAGTGGGACTAATTGCCTTTAGAAATAAGTAACATTAAACATGTTAATTAGTTTAATTATTTCCATAAGTTTCAGTGTGAGTACATTGGACTCTGTTAAATAGTAGTTATAATTAAATGTCACTTTTAGGAGGAGAAAGAAACATTTTTTAGATAAGCATTTTTATATTTAATAAATTTAATTATTTATAAGTATAGCTCCAAAATTTTATGATCAGAAGATAATTGTTTATAGCTTACTTTACTTATTGTTGGAAATATACTCAGTCAAACAAGTTTCATCTTGTTTCAAACTCTTCATTAAACCTAACATTCATACCTTTTGTCTATAAATATGGATTGTATGCAAACTAATGAACAAACTGTTAAACAGTTAAGCTGTGAAGTGTTATGTTAATGTCCACATTGTAAAATTGCTCCATTATCTAAGTGTTAGGAGCCATCACTTTATATACTGTCTAACATTTCAGTTTCACGATAATTAGAACATTGGGCTAACAAGATAATGGAGCACTTAAATATTATCAACTTTATAATGAAATATGTGTACTTTTATGTGTAAATTTTTAATTTATTTTTGTATCTCTTATTTACTTTTTTATTTCTATATATGCAATATAGCAATTACATTTATTAATAAACATATTAAATGGAAGTTTTGATTAAGTCATGGTAATTTGACCACTTGGATTGGTTCAGTCTTATTGTCTTTTTGTCTAAAGCTTGTATGATGACAATAACATAAACACAACATCACTAATGTAATGTTAGTGACACTGTACAGTCCTCTGAAATACTGTAACATGGTTTCTGTTGCTTTGAGGCACAATAATGTGACAACACGATGATAACGTAATAACAGGATACATTAGACATGGGGAAGGAGAAAAAAATTCAAGTTAATAAAAAATAAGATTTTAATAGTGCCTATATTTTTTACATTATTGGTAATAAAAAAGCATATCATACAAAATGCCATGTTAGATAAATCAAAAGCTGGCATTGGAGATTGCTGGAGAAATCTTTTTGAAAGGTATCGGGACAGTAGATTAGGTGCTGTAGGGTCAAGTTTGCTGCTTCAATTTCTGTTTCAAAGTTCGTTTTATGTATGCCCATTGGCACATAATGGGAAACAGATTACAGTACACCTTGCACCTGTTCTGTTTCTTCAATTTTGGATCTATCTGTGTATACTCTTAGTCAGTCTTCTTCAGGTTGTTTTTCATTTATCATAGTTGAGGATTTCAAGAGTGCTGATATGCGTCTATTTTTATGGCATTATCTGGGATAGGCAGGTTGGTTGATCGTGAAGTCTGAGCGTTAGGAGGGTCTTTGATGGGCGCCACTGTATTTAGAGTTATGTAAACATTCCATAAATGTTTCATCAGTCAAGCTTTGAAGGAACAGAAAAAACTCTTTTGTTTTATGTTACCTACAACAATCCTTGATCATTAAATGCATGTTTATTGTTTCTGGTAGAGTACATGTAATTGCCACATTTCAAACGACCATGTAAGTTAACATTCCAGCATGTTTTTGATAAAATAGATAATGATAAAACAGCTGTGACTGATCTGAGGAAGATTTTTTAATTATATGTAAAATAAAAAAATATTACATATACGAGAGCTGTCCAGAAAGTAACTTACGTTTTAGTGTGGGCTGCAATGAGGAGGGCCATCTTGGTGACACGGGAGGCGTGACTCAGTACGCATCCAGCTCGGGCTGGTATAGGTCTGTGTTGTGTTTCTGTGCTTCAATAGTAATTTTTAAAATGAGTGCTGCGATTGAAAATCCCGCGAGCTGTGAAGTGCGCTCAGTAATACGATTTCTGCAAGCAGAAAACTGCAGACCGGTGGACATTCATCGGCGACTGTGTGAGGTGTATGGGAAGAATGTAATGAGTGAGGGAGGAGTAAGGCAGTGGTGTGTTCTGTTTAAAAATGGCCGCACCAATGTGCACGATGATGAGCAGAGTGGCCGGTCGAGTGTTCTTACTGACAAATTGGTGGAGAAGATCAATAAAAAAATCCGTGAAATTCGCCGCTTTACGATTACTGAGTGTCTTCAAATTTCACGTAGTTTGCTTCATGAAGTTGTCACGATAAAGCTTGAGTACCATAAGTTTTGTGCGAGATGGGTCCCGATAATGCTTACAGAAATGCACAAAAACCAACGGATGGCATCATCATTGTAATTTCTTCATGCCTACGACAAGGATGTTGATTCTCTACTGGACCGTATTGTAACAGGGGATGAAACCTGGGTTAGGTACGTTAATGTGAAACAAAAAATCAATCCATGGAATGGGGCCATACTCGCTCGCCCAAAAAACCAAGGAAGTGTGTGCAGACCTTGTCAGCAAGGAAAATGATGGTGACAGTTTTTTGGGACAGAAAAGGGGTTCTCCTGGTAGTTTATGGAACGGGGTACCACAAGCAACTCCGAGGTTTACTGTGAAACCTTAAAAAAGCTGCAGAGAGCAATCCAAGACAAGCGACGCGGTAAGTTGAGCTCCGGGGTATTGTTCTTCCATGACAACGCCCGACCGCATACACCATCACGAACGCAAGAACTTCTGGGAAAGTTTGGATGGGAGCTTTTCAATCATCCCCCATACAGCCCTGATCTGGCACCGAGCGATTATCACCTGTTCATGCGTATGAAAAAGTGGCTGGCAACACAGCGCTTTGAAGACGACGAAGAGCTGAAGGCAGGCATTAATGAATGGCTGAAATCACAGGTGGCAGATTTTTACGATGAGGGCTTTCAAAAACTCGTAAATCGTTACAATAAGTGGTTTAACTTGAATGGCGACTATGTGGAAAAATAGTATAAGAATGTAGTTTTCAACTGTGTAAATAAAAAATTTTTCTTTCGTTTTTTTGATTTATTTATTCTAAAACGTAAGTTACTTTCTGGACAGCCCTCGTATTATAAAAATAAAAAATATTACATTGGCATTGTGAGAATATAAACCATAAATTTTGGAAAGTATTTGAACAAAATGTGTGAAAGTAAAGAATACTCACAAATTCCACTGAATAGCTTAATGTCATCATTTTATCATATACAGTTGGTTGTGTAGGATTTGTGTATCTTATTGTTTGTAAATATTGGTCATTTGTTGATTTACAAACCTCTAAGCAAAGATGAGATAATAGAAGTTTTCTGTGACATTTCTGATGCAAAAAGGAGGAATATGGTAATTATAAAGAGCTTCTAATAACTGCAGCTCTTTAAAGGACTTCAAATAGTTCATAAATTGAAAAATCATTTTATTATGCATATCATTAACCACTGTGGTCATTAATCATTGACCACTGTTACATGATATGGTCAATTTAAGAGTGAACCAAGCCATGTATGGTGTATTAACAAGAGTTTCACAAAAATTAATTTAAGCAGGACTTGCTTATATAATTTGTTGTCAAAACAAATCATATTTCAGAACCACTGGAGTACGAGCACAAAATGTGTCGAAGTGAGTATTACACAAATTAACAAGTGTATTATTAAAAAAAGACTTTGGATGAAATCTATTAGTGAGTATATGAAGTTATTTTCCATCCCTTTGTATTTTTGAATTAATTATTATTTTCTGTAGAAAGGATACTTTGTGTGTGTTTATAATTGTCTTTATAAAATAAGTATATGTCTTTAAGTTTATAAATTTGTGCAAATGAATAAAATAGACAAATTTGATAATAATATACACTTTCATGTGTGGGACTCTTCAGTTTCCCATAAACACTGAATTGGTTGTTTAGCTTCTCACATTATATGTACATTATGATGCCAAATAATAGTGGTCACCAAACATTTAGACTATGATCTGAACATGTGCAGAGGTAGTAGAGCGTGTGTCACTAGGCCATGGCCAATTCCCCAGAAATACAATGTGTTGTAACATTCAGGAAACCTGTTTTTTAGGAATGATATTTGAGTTCATATTCTCATCTGTTGGTATTACTCGTTTTGTAATGTCTTTGTCTTTCTTTTGTACTTAAGAGATTATCATATTTTCTTACCATTTCAAATGAGCATGCATGTTTATTTTTACTGAAATTTGTAGACGCAGTTGCACTGTTGTTTGATGTTCCATTGTTGTTTATTGTATTCTATTTGAATTTTTACTATTGTGACTGTTATTTTTACTTTATATTTTTATCTACTGCCTAATACACATTTTTCTTTTTTTTTTGTAGAATACTTACTTATAGGTATTTGTTTTCTATATGCTGTTAAGCAAAGTAGAAAACAAAAGAATAAAGGAGATTAAAAACACATTAGGTATGGGGTTTGATTAAATAATTGCAATTAATAACTAGATGTCAACAGTTGAAAACATATGAAAGTTAATTACTTTATTTTGGTATTAGAATGTTCTCTGCACTCAGAGAAGTAAAATTCAATAGTTATTCAATGGGCCAGACAATAAGACAAAAACACTGGAAATATCCAGACCAGTAAATATTTAGTTCTGTGTAAAGAGTGCTGTTTTATACATGTGGTCTAGCATCATACTAAATACTCATAAATTAATACAGTCAAGTTGCTATTGAGAATTAAAGAATTAATTTTAACGGTTTTAACATGTCCAACTTAAGTCACAGAAAGTAGATCATATAAAATATACTGTGCTTGTATGCTTCTACATAATGTATATTATGTTTGTCACTGAGAAACTTTATTTTATTTTAGTGGAATTGTACATTTGTTGTAAGTTACATCTACTTACTGCAATGTGTTTATTATTTTATAAAATTATTACTGTAAGTAAAAAACACATTGAATATTAATTCAATGAACATTAATTTTCTGCAGTAATTACATTATACTTAAAAAACACATACACACATTTTATATATAAAGGCTGAGGATGAGAACACAATGGTTCTCGAAACATGTTCCTAATAAGGAGAAAAAATATCTTGAGGTAATTTCAGTATAAATATTAAATATAATATATATATATTGTAACATAACAAGCTTATGCCCTAGAGAAATATAATTTAATCATCAAAATTCGTTGTGAATTATGCTTAAACACAATCTTTCTTATAAATGAAATACAAAGAAGTATAAAATCAATTTAACAAATAAAGAAATGAACATAAAATGTAACTATTTAAAAATAATTAATAATGTCAAGGAGTAAAAGATAATATAAAACAAAAGGAATTATCATAATAAACAAATACAATGGAAATTGGAAATGAAAACTTATTCATTAAATAGTTTAATGACAATGACATGACGATGACTATTACACCCAGGAGGGAAGATCGAATGATAATAAATATGTAAATAGTTGTAATAAATAAAAATATAGTGTACAAATGTTAACAAATTAGGAATTTAAAAAAAAAATTGTTATTACATAAGCCTATTAAACTATAGGGAGGTCTCCTAACCTCAAGCAGTTGTTTTGTGTAATCGCACTACGAACAAAGTGATTTAAATATGACAATTAAAATAATATTAAACAATAATCACAAACGTTAGGTAGTTTAATAACGTAAGAAAGTAAAAATAACGATGATTGATGTTAATAAACAGTGTATAGTGAAAGTGAATAGGAAATAGACCTGGTTATAAATAAGCAGTGAGTAAAATTTATAATTTATATAAAACAACTATAGAGATAATATAGTAAGATCAAACAAAGTATACAATAATTAAAAATAGTGGAATAGTGCACTAGAACCTAATTATATATATCAGTGACTAATAAAAAACAAGATTCAACTGAATCATGTTAATTAAAAAATATAAAAACAAACCTGTGACCCATAAACATGTCATAGTCAAGAGCATTACTAATTGAATTGGGAGTTTTTTAAAAGAAAGGGTATGGTTGAAATATTTTTGAAATAGGTCAGAACACATTAATTTGAAGCTGGACATTTTCTACAAAAAAAAACTAATGTTACACAATGAATTAATGAAGGAAGACTTAAAAAATAATGAGAAGTATAATGGTTTAATATAATACACGGAAAACTGAAGACCAGAAGATAATTATCAAGAAATAATCTGTAGACTAAACTACAAATTTGATGAGATTGTTCCATCATGTTAAAATATACCTTTGATCAAACATTCAATTCAGAGCACAAGAACAGTGAAATGAAATAACAAAAACACTATAAACATTATGATTATTAAGTTTATTTGGTCATTGTAATTTTTTTTATTAGTTGTTCCTATTAAGGTTGTTTCTTTTGTATGATCCAAAGAACCTCTAACTCTACACACATATACAACATCACTTTACTAAAACAGATTTATAATTATTATATTTTATTGCATATGTATGACTTTAACTGTACATAGACTTTAATTAATTTTTTTATTAACCCTGAGAAAGAGTTTTCATGTTATCGAACCTAAAGGAGCTACTAACTGAAGAGAAGGGCATTGTGTGTTAGTGAATCTCAATATATGTTAAAGAGAAAAGAATTTAAAACTGGACAGAATAAAAGAGTTCAAATTTTTTATTTCACATAGTTAGAAAATAATTAATTTAACATAATTGGCGGCGGCCAACTTGAGGGCTAGAAAAAAGGAAATAAAGAATAAATAAATAAGAATTGTACAGAATTATAGTTGTCATTTCTAGCTGGCAATTATACAAAAGTAAACAAGATGTCCAGGAAAGGAACCTCATGTAGGAGAAACAAGACAGCTAATACTGAAATAAATATGGAAGAGAAGGAGGCTCAACCTGCACTATAAGTGGAGGTAGAAGCCATCAATATAGAAGAAAATCAACCCGACAAACCAGCATATACGGAGAACGTAAGCATACAAGAAATGTTAAGGCTTATGACCGAAGAATTAAAAAATGACAGTAAACAGAAAATGGAAGATACCAATAGGAAAATAGAAGAACAAATGACTGAAATAAGAAAGGATCTGAAAAATCAGGTGGAAGAAAGCAATGAGAACTTGAAACAGCAGATCATAGGGGAAATTGCTGAGATTAATCAGAAAATGGAACAGTATAATGAAACCATCAAACAGCAGATTTTGGAAACTAACAAGTTTGGAACTGCAACAATTCAAGGAAGATGTGTGCATACAGATTGCCCATGTAGAGAATAATAATATAATAAGAATGGAATCAATGCAGAAGGAATCACAAGAGAAAATAGAAAAGGTGCATGAGAAAGTAGAAGAGAAAATAGGGCACGTAGAAGTCAACATTAATGGTATAAAGAACCAAGTAACCAATAATACGGAGAAAATAGAAGAAATAAATCAAAGAGAATTAGTCAGTATACGGGAAGAGTTGGAGATGATTAGGAATAGGCCATTTCATATACCTAATTTCCAACTTAATGACAATAGAGAAATGATTAATTTCAAGAATTATAGAAGGACTCCAATGGAATTCTTAGAAAGGATTGAAGAGAATATTACAAAAAACAGAGAAACCAGATGGACTGTAATCAGAAGTATGTTAGACGAAGACTTTAAGGACATGACTGATAACTGGTGGACAGCAACCCGACATGACATAAATGACTATCAAGAATTTAGGACGTTGTTTAAAGCCAAATATTGGTCTGAATCCACCCCCAAAACATAGTATGAGACAATCTATGTAATGGCAAATATGGCCCACAGAGAGGCCAATCACCAACGGCTTATTTCTTGGGAAAGCTGTGCCTCGCTAGAAACCTGGAACCCAAGATACCAGAAGAGTGCCTGGTAACTAAACTCTCTTACCACTATGAGGAAGGGATTGCCAGAGCAAGACTTGTGGACAGATCAAAACGATACAGTCCGTGGCAGCACTATCAGAAAACTACGAGCATGAAAATTATTACCACAGAAGTAGACACAGAAATGACAACCAGCTAAAGGACAGAAATATTACTGCCAACAATAGTAACCAGAGTAATAATGACAACCGTGATAATCGATCACGAGTAAACTACGTACGATCACACAACCGAGAAAATAACCGTGGTCCTAGAAGACAATATTATCAAGGACGCAGGAGCCTAGACCTCAACCACCAATATTAGAAAAGTAATAGGGACAATAACTATAACAACAATAATTATAGCTCAATGCGAGACACCAGCGAAGACAGACGCAATGTAAATAGCAACGATGTTCACCATAACAACGATATTAGGGACAATTGTAACGTTTTATTACTTTACTGTATTTGATTAAACATTCTTCACTCTACCTTGGTTTGTTTACCTTTCGGACGCCATCTTGCATTCCCAACTTCTGAAAACCAAATACTTACCCATAGTTCGTGAAGGCGTATTTTGTGAGAGAAAATGGTTGTTGAAATAAATAATTAGTCTACTTTTTCTCAACTAATTAAAATTTATTAGTCATTTACTTTCATCAAATAATAAAAATCCCCTTCACATCAATTACTTCCCTCACATCAAAATATTCTTTCCCCCTCCCTTCTCTGTTCTGACTTTAACAATAACGATACCTTGATTAATTGAATATAATAAAAAATAGAAAAGAAATTACATATGTATATATATATATACATATATATATTCAAACATAGTACAAAATTTAAGCATCAATATTTAGATCTAATTTTTGCAAACCAGCGCTCTTTTTATACTTTTCATTAACCCACACGCACATACATCTCTATTCCCCAAATGAGCTCATTTTAATTTTGGACGGTTTTAATTTGGAATTATTTAAATGTCTGAACAACTCTTGATTACTCTCCCCGTTGGTTACTTATCTGTTCATTACTGTGGAGATCCGCAACGGTCCTGTCTCGTATGTATTTCTTCACTCGCACCTTTCTTTTTTACTAAATTTTTCTGAAACTGTTAATCCAAAAAAACGTAACTGTTACTTCATTTAAACTATTGACACCGACTTCTTTCACATTTTATATAATTTTATTCCTTTTTGTACGGGCACCCGCAATTTCATTCCGGAACTTTTAATCGTGATTGGCCGGCACAACGGTGTAATTTTAACTGGGGCGAATTGAACTGCATTGATTTCTGAGATGAGGGGGGTCACGTGGTCACATTGCATTGTCTTATTCGTCTGACGTAGCCAGATTCTGAGGCATAGATGACCGTGCCTTACATTCCAAACTGACGTAAACAAAGGTTTGGCCCTGACGTCATATGGCGCTTTGTCTAACATGAATAGTTCGCAGGTCAGATGGCTAAAAATAACTGTCTCTAGCAGTTAAACTGTTGACCTTGAGCCAATTTGTGTACGACGTTTATAATTCCAATAATATTTTCAAATACAATTTATTTATGTTTATATTTCCCCAAAATATCCCTAGGTGGGTTTAACTGTACTGTTACACAGTGACATGGCCAGAATTTAAACGAGAGGCGGCAGTGAGAAATCATAATGGCCCATCACTGATCCGATCTTCTGGGTACCAACTTAGACTACAACACCACATACCCAACAAGACTATTACAGTAATTAAAAATAATTATTTGAAAAACATACGAGAGGACTTGTTAAATGAAGAATCTGCCCATATGGAAAATAATAATAATGAAAACACATATAGTAGAGCGGACGCAAATGGGATCCCAACCAAATTAATGATAGATACCGCGGCGAACGTTTCATTGATAGACAGCACGGAGTTAAATAGAATACAAAGGGAATGCAAAGAAAATTATACCAACATTACCCGTTAATAACGTAACACTAATTGGAGCTACAGGACGCCAGAACAAGTCTGTAAAGAAACAAGTATTGCTAGACGTGAAAAGTAATGGATCAACAATACCAATGATACTTTTGGTAGCCAGGGTCCTACCATTTAATCTGTTAGTCGGGTGCGATATGCTAAGGCAGTATTCGGCTATAATTGACCTGAGCAGGGAGAAGGTGTCTCTGATCTCAGATGATTTAGTATGGACGGCTGAGTTAATTGGAAGCCAAAGTGCCCTTCAGAACCGTGCCAGCTATTATGTTAGGGAGGATAGAAATAATGGATATGGTTCATTACGAGATAACTTAGAATATCATGACAATAATGAAGAAATGTGGCGGAATAAACTAGAAGAGATCCAGAGATTCCAGCAAGAGAAAACGGGGTTAAACCTAACTGAAGAACAAGCGAGTAAACTAATATCGATATATAATAAGTATAAACATGTTTTCTCCGACATGCCCGGTAAAGTGAGAAACTATCAATGTAAACTGAAATTCAAAGAACCAGTCGAATTCAGGAGTCATATCCCATCAATCGAGCTACCACTAAAAAGGTCTTAGACATTATCATTAACAGCTATATACCGAGTTAGGAACTCCAAGGACTATCATTTACGACAACGCACACAATTTAAGGGACAGATATGGAAGGAAACCCTGTTAAGGCATGGAATAAAGACCTACAAGACATCCATCTCTCATCCGAGGAGCAACCCAGCGGAGAGAGTGCTGCAAGAGGTTGGAAGAATACTGTGGACATACTGTTTTGATCAGCAAAGAAAATGGAGTGAATACCTACCATCTACAGAAATTTTTTGAATTTAGCATATCATCAGACCATAGAAACTACACCGTATGTAGTAATGCATGAGAAACGACCACCCAGAGAAGTTACCGAATTGGTTAGTTTCCTGGACATTCAGGAGTATACATTTGACAAAATTAGGTTTTATAATAAAATAGTTAAAAAAAAAAAAACTAAACAAAGGGATAAGTATCAAAATTGGCAACAGAGGGTTATTAAATATTCAGTAGGACAAAAGGTACTGGTAAAAAATCGACAGTTACCTAGTACGGTGGAAGGAATTGCTAAGAAACTACTACTCTTGTACACTGGACCTTACATAATTACCAAAGACAAATATCGGTATGGAGAACCATACATAACTTCCATGTTCTAAGATTTATATTTAAAATAATTTTCGAAATGACATATTGCCATAGAAACTACTTCTTTCTACTTACTGCTTCAGCCTTAACCACAGTACTGTGATCACTAACGTATACCACCTCACGTTATCGCACTCGATTTTCACTGATGATGGAAGTCGATGGCATTGCCAAAACGTCTGGTTTTGTAGAAAACATTGGACTACGGCCAAACATCCCAGGAAGGAATTTTAACAAAAACTATTTCTTTGTTGCCGATAACATTGTACACATATATAAAAAATATGCATTAAATTAATGGCTTGTATAAGTTAATGTTTGATCTCCATTAAGTAGTGCTCAAGTTTCCAAAGTTTTAATATTATGATGTCCGTAATTAAAACATCAGAGCAGGTTTAGTGTGTATGAGGGTACACCGTGGACAAAAATGTTCAACATTTCCTCTTGAGCGTTGCTTAGAGTAAAGCTGCGAATCTACAGTGTATGTTTCACAGAACAAACACGCGGAAAAGAAGGAGCATTCCGAAGTCACTCATTGACCCTCAGCATCTTGCAGAGGGTTCATTCCCTAAAGACGAAAAGTCTGTCTATGAATCGTTCCTCTGTAAACACGTGCAGTTACACTGCCCAGCAATCCACAGGAAGCAAATCGCTATCCACGCTGGACACTTTTTCGGCTTCCACGCGTTATGTTGGTGTGGGTTTCGGCACTTTCCATTTAAAAAGCATGCAAATGTAAGAAAATAAACATGAGTGAGGCCAGACATAACGCGAATTTTGTGTGTATGTGTGTGTGTGTCTTCCCTGCCTTTTTATTGCAGTAATCATAATAATAAAATGGAAACGTAAACATTACATAATTGAGATATGCTTGCCTGCCACGAACGATATATTTTCACTCATACATGATTTACACTAAAATGAAAAAATTATAATTTTATTGCCTGGCAACAAAATTATTTTATTTTTAACAATTACCATTGTTTGAAAAAGTTCAAATGAATTTTCAAGTACTTTACTGTTGTTAAAATGTAAAAGGTTGCAGGTAAACTACCCCTACCCTTAACCGATCTTCACCAAAATCAAAAGTCCTTGAGATCTCTACAATTCAGGGACGTATGCAAAAAATTATTTGATTCTGTTTGAATTTGCGGCTGTTATCGTTTGCCATAGAAAATTACCCTTGATAAAAAAACTTTGCAGGTAAACTACCCCTTCCCCTTAACCGATCTTCACCAAAAACAATAGGTCTTGAGTACTCTACAAATCAGGGGTGTATGCAAAAAATTATTTGATTCTGTTTGAATTTGCGGCTGTTATCGTTTGCCAAAAAAAAATAAAATATCGGTATGGAGAACCATACATGACTTCCATGCTCTAAGATTTATATTTAAAATCATTTTTGAAATGAAATATTACCATAGAAACTACTTCTTTCTACTTACTGCTTCAACCTTAACCACAATACTGTGGTCACTAACGTATACCACCTCACGTTATCGCACTCGATTTTCACTGATGATGGAAGTCGATGGCATTGCCGAAACGTCTGGTTTTGTAGAAAACATTGGACTACGGCCAAACATCCCGGGAAGGAATTTTTACAAAAACTACTTCTTTGTTGCCGATAACGTTATACACATATTTATAAAAAATGTGCATAAAATTAATGGCTTGTATAAGTTAATGTTTGATCTCCATTAAGTAGTGCTCAAGTTTCCAAAGTTTTAATATTATGATGTCCGTAATTAAAACATCAGAGCAGGTTTAGTGTGTATGAGGGTACACCGTGGACAAAAATGTTCAACATTTCCTCTTGAGCGTTGCTTAGAGTAAAGCTGCGAATCTACAGTGTATGTTTCACAGAACAAACACGCGGAAAAGAAGGAGCGTTCCGAAGTCACTCATGGACCCTCAGCATCTTGCAGAGGGTTCATTCCCTAAAGACAAAAAGTCTGTCATGAACCGTTCCTCTGTAAACACGTGCAGTTACACTGCCCAGCGATCCACAGGAAGCAAATCGCTATCCACGCTGGACACTTTTTCGGCTTGCACGCGTTATGTTGGTATGGGTTTCGGCACTTTCCATTTAAAAAGCGTGCAAATGTAAGAAAATAAACATGAGTGAGGCCAGAAATAACGCGAATTTTGTGTGTGTGTGTGTGTGTGTGTGTGTGTGTGTGTGTGTGTGTGTGTGTGTGTGTGTGTGTGTGTGTGTGTGTGTGTGTGTGTGTGTGTGTTTTCCCTGCCTTTTTATTGCAGTAGTCATAATAATAAAATGGAAACGTAAATATTACATAACTGAGATATGCTTGCCTGCCACGAACGATATATATTTTCTCTCATACATGATTTACATTAAAATGAAAAAATTATAATTTTATTGCCTGGCAACAAAATTATTTTATTTTTAACAATTACCATTGTTTGAAACAGTTTAAATGAATTTTCAAGTACTTTGCTGTTGTTAAAATGTAAAAGGTTGCAGGTAAACTACCCCTTCCCCTTAACCGATCTTCACCAAAATCAAAAGTCCTTGAGATCTCTACAATTCAGGGATGTATGCAAAAAATTATTTGATTCAACGACTATTAAAAGTATGGTAAGGTGATTAAAAATGTGAGAACAAGCGGTGTTGAAAGTTAAAGAAATAGCAAATTTGATTATGTACGAAAACTAAATATTTATTATTTGTCCAATAATAAATTTATGTATTTAGCACATTACAACTAAATACACAAGTACATAAAGTGAACTTAAACATAATGTTTGCTATATGAAAACAGGATCGGTTTCGTTTAGGTGTGAATACATGTACCAAAATAATAATACAAAGGCATCTGACTCCGGTTATCTGTGTGCCGTGTTTGTGTGTTATTATCTGACTTCCTGTCGCCAGACTGTTGCAGTTAGATAATTCAATAATTATCTTGCTTTTGTTTTATAGATTCAACTTTGGTTCTGTCGATCAATTTATTTCAGATATGGAACGTTTTCTTATACAAATTGATAATGAAAGTATTCTTTTAGCCTACACTAATTATCCTTCTATGAATGTATTCCAGAAATAAGCAAAATCTTTTGTAATGTACATACAGTATATACCATAGTGTACGTTGTATTTTAAAACCACACATTTCACATGGAATGATTGACATGTCGTATTTTTCGGAATTTTCCATTTCTTAAATGGTTGTTACTCGTTACCTGTATATCTTTTGCTATTTTGCCGCGTAGCCCTAAGAATACGTACTGTAATCTTAGACCTTATTAAGTTTACTTTTACAGCGTTACTTTCACATACATTTAGTTTGAATCTGCCATCTGTCTGTTAGTGTGCAGTCTACTTTATTTAAAATTCATAAAATATCAGGCATCAAACGTTAAATCTTAACGATTTATGAAAAAGTACGATTAACTCGGGCTTTAGGAAGCGGTACTTCTAATTCAACAGTGTCTAAGAAATACTGTTTATCGGCATTTGAATTATAACATTAGATTTAAATTTACTCAAGCTTCTGTGCACTACAGTGAACTGTAGTGAATTACTGGTAACTTAATTATTTTAGTTATAGCCTACTAAACATAAATGTTAATTTAAATGATTAAATTTTGTAGTTTATGCATTTGCTTAGTTAATTTATTTTTTGAAATTAAATTCTGTAA
Organism: Magicicada septendecula; assembly: GCA_034769895.1. NCBI lineage: Eukaryota > Metazoa > Arthropoda > Insecta > Hemiptera > Cicadidae > Magicicada > Magicicada septendecula. The sequence goes on from CM068368.1 coordinate 705,962,461, forward strand.
TTCATACATCTTTTTTTTAATTTTTTTTTGTCAGTATGAAGCCTATCTCTTTATAGGAAAATTTTCCGTATTTCGCGGGGAAAACGAATATCGGTTACAAGGAAGAAATTTACGCATTCATTATAAACAAATTCCACAGGATTTGCTTCTAAAGTACAAGGTATTATGATTTTGTTAGGAATGCGTGAATGCGTTGAGAGAGCAAGAGACGAGCTAAACGGCAGGGGGGTGAGGGACTAGTGAGACGAGGTAATGTTCTCAGCTTAGAGATTACAACACCCCCACTTAGCCTACCGTAGTACCCGGCCTGCTTCTCTGACCTTACCCAATGCTCGATCTTCAAATCACGGCCAGACAGTAAATATAATGTAATCATCAAAATTCGTTGTGAATTATGCCTAAACACAATCTTTCTTATAAATGAAATACAAAGAAGTACAAAATCAATTTAACAAATAAAGAAATGAACATAAAATGTAACTATTTAAAGATAATTAATAATATCAAGGAGTAAAAGATAATAAAAAACAAAAGGAATTATCATAACAAACAAATACAATGGAAATTGGAAATGAAAACTTATTCCTTAAATAGTTTAATGACAATGACAATGACATGACGATGACTATTATACCCAGGAGGGAAGATCGAATGATAATAAATATGTAAATAGTTGTAATAAATAAAAATATAGTGTACAAATGTTAACAAATTAGGAAGTAAAAAAAAAAGTTTGTTATTACATATGCCTATTAAACTATAGGGAGTTGTGTGAACCTCAAGCAGTTGTTTTGTGTAATCGCACTACGAACTGAAAGTGATTTAAATAAGACAATTAAAATAATATTAAACAATACTCACAAACGTTAGGTAGTTTAATAACGTAAGAAAGTAAAAATAACGGTGATTGATGTTAATAAACAGTGTATAGTGAAAGTGAATAGGAAATAGACTTGGTTATAAATAAGCAGTGAATAAAACATAATTTATAAAACAACTGTATAGATAGTATAGTAAGATCAAACAAAGTGTACAGTAATTAAAAATAGTGGAATAGTGCACACTAGAACCTAATTATATACATCAGTGACTAATAAAAAACAAGATTCAACTGAATCATGTTAATTAAAAAATATAAAAACAAACCTGTGACCCATAAACATGTCATAGTCAAGAGCTAATTGAATCGGGTGTTTTTTAAAAGAAAGCTTATGATTGAAATATTTTTGAAATAGGTCAGAACACATTAATTTGAAGCTGGACATTTTCTACAAAAAAAAAACTAATGTTACACAATGAATTAATGAAGGAAGACTTAAAAAATAATGCGAAGTATAATTGTTTAATATAATACACGGAAAACTGAAGACCAGAAGATAATTATCAAGAAATAATCTGTAGACTAAACTACAAATTTGGTGAGATTGTTCCATCATGTTAAAATATACCTTGGATGAAACAGTATTCAATTCAAAGCACAAGAACAGTGAAATGAAATAACACAAACACTGTAAACATTATGATTATTAAGTTTATTTGGTCATTGTAATTTTTTTTATTAGTTGTTCCTATTAAGGTTGTTTCTTTTGTATTATCCAAAGAACCCCTAACTCAAACACATATATAACATCACTTTACTAAAACAGATTTATAATTATTATATTTTATTTCATATGTATGACTTTAACTGTACATAGACTTCAATTAATTTTTTTATTAACCCTGAGAAAGAGTTTTCATGTTGTCGAACCTAAAGGAGCTAATAAATGAAGAGAATGGCATTATATGTCAGTGAATCTCAATATATGTTAAAGAGAAAAGAATTTAAAACAAAACAGAATAAAAGAGTTAAAACTTTTTATTTCATATAGAAAATAACTGATCTATATATATATATACAAATACTTTTTGCTACAGTCCGTTTCTTGATTTATATAATATATTTAATATTTATAATGAATTTACCTCAAGATATATTTTTCCTTACTAGGAACATGTTTTGGGAACCATTGTGTTCCCATCCTCAGCCTTCATGATTTTGAGTCTGGTGAAGTACTTGTGTGTTGGGTGGTTGTTATTGTGGTATCCTGTTGGCCTCTGGTACTTTGAATTGGTATTATTGTGTGTGATTGTGGTGTATGTATTAGTATTTTGTGTATTTTCGATGTTGAGTGCTTTGAAAATTGTGTCATGTTTTGTATTGATTTGTATTTGTTCAGGTATTAGTTTGTTTTGTGTTTTATGTTGTATATTTGTAAATTTTCCCAAATGTTCGCCTTTGTGTGGTATGTGTTTTATTAGTGTCGTATTGGTTATGTCTGGGAATTCATGTCCAGTGTTTAGTGCCTGTGTGGCTAAATTAGATTTGTATATTTCTGGTTTTTTGTATGCGTTTAGTTGTTCAAAATGTTACATAGGACAAACAAACAAAAATCAGCTGAAAAACCTTTATTTTGAACACCTAAACGCATACAAAAACACAGAATATAGAAATCTAATTTGGCCACACATGCAATAAACACTGGACATGAATTCCCTAACATAACCAACATAACACTAATAAAACACATACCACACAAAGGCACCATAATGAACATTTGGCTGAGGATGAGGATGGGAACATAATGGTTCCGAAACATGTTGTTCCTAATAAGGAAAAAATATCTTGAGGTAAATTCATTATAAATATTAAATATAATATACACACACACACACACAATGTGAAAAAGGTGATTCTTTTGAGTCTTAAGAAGCAAATAAGATTAAGTATGCATTAATGTGGTAAATAATAAGAAATAAAGTTCACATCTATATGAAAGTATTAAGTCCCACGGGTTCTTAGAAACAAATATTGGAAGTAAATAGGCATGTAAGCAGAATTTTTAAGATCAGAAGAGTGGACAAGCAACTGCTTTGACTTTGACTTTGACTACTCTTGTCCGTCTTCTTGTTAACAGTTTAGGACTAATCACATTTGAAGTATGAAAAAAATTTTTTTTTCAAACCCTTTGTGGGTGATGTAAGAAAATGCTGTAACAATTAAAGTGGATAAAAGCTATTTTCTAACGTGATGGTTACAAAATTATGAGTAATTATTAGTAACTTGAAATTTGATGTTACTGAGACAGCACTAACCTCTGCTGTGGATATGCAGAAAGTCCCAGGAAGTAAATTTATTTTCAGTGAGGCAATGCTTACTACCCTGTCATAGGATTTGACCATCCCTACCATGCATAAGTTACAACATATCTTTTTTGAAGAATTTCAAGACTTTCTTCGACAAATTGATTCATCAGTCCAAAGGGTACAGATCTGTCTGTATTGTACAGCCAAACGACACAAACTGAAGAGTCAGTTGAATGAAATTTGTCAGCTGAAGAGTCAAGTTACTGATCCACGGATCGAAATAAAATCCCAGACTTACTGGACTTTGTGATTAGAAGTATATCCAAATTAAACAGTGTTAAATATAAAGTAATTTTAAAAGTCCACCATGAGATTGTGATCTAAAAATCTTGGTTGAAAACTTTTTCCAGATTTTTTCAGTGAACATGTATTACTGATACATTAAACAAAGATGGAAAGATAACCAAGAAATTGATATCCAAAATGTAATAAACTTAATTAAGTAAGGAAACATCATGAATATCCATATCAATAAGGCACAAGATAGTCCCAGGAAATCATGATGTACCCACTGTGCATATTAAAAAAACTAGTCTTAAAAAATGTAGTGAAGTTGGCAATGAAGCAAAAAAAAAATTTATGCATAAAACAAAACGAACATTTCAATTACATATTGTAACGAAACGAGATCCCCCTCTATTTAATTTGATATAATTTATAGATTTAATTATCGATTGTTGTTTAATGCGTGTATTACATGCAGTAATTATCTTTTATGATAATTGATAAATATGATTTATTTAATTATAGTGTGATAATTTATTATGGATAAAATAATAATTTGATGGTCTGTTAATGAATGTAACGGTAGCGTCGAACTTGAAGTCGGACTCCTCTTCTATGGAAAAATGTCGTCAGTGTACGTAAAAGTCATGTGTTGTCTGGACAAATAAATTAATATAAAGAACACTTTTCATGTACCTGATTGTTGTACTTGATGTTCCGACGTTCACCGCCACTGAATAAACTGTCAAGTTTCCCTTTTGACCAGTTTAAACTTTATAAGCAAGGTTTTATAGCACCTTGAATGTTATGTGGGCACCATATGGGTTTTATTCGAGAAAAGTTCCCATAAAAAACAAATTTCTAATTTTAAAATTGTGGATGTTCACTTTTTACTGTTGTTAAATGCTTATGGCATTTAAAATAATTCAAACAGTGTACTGAAAAATTTCTGTTTCAAATGTACCTCAGTGTATGCAATACTGAGTGTTGCTTATCTAAATTGAAATAATTGAAAACAAAGGTTATGCTGTATAACATTATGGATTTATTATACCCTCTAAAATCAGATTAAATAAAAATACATTTTTTACACTAGTACAATTCAGATAGTAAGTTATCCATCTGCTGTCTGGTCTAGTACAGTTAAGCACAATCAAAAAAACTATGTTTATTAACAAAATTTTAATCTTATTTAACTAGGTACCTCAAGGGTAAGTTCTTGAAAATACAAAATAGAACGTTATTAATTGCTTTAATAAATACTACTATGATAGTAATTCATTTTTGGCCTCTTTAAAAACTTGCAATTATATTTTAGGTTAACGATAATTTCGTCTACTTATATCCTAATTAATATTATAATAACTAATTCTAGCACATACGTATATTCTTACGTCGGATTGTTAAATCCTCTAAATAAATGAATACAGTGTTCGCTATTGATAGTTTGATTGTTTTTGCGTCAGTACAAATGTGTTAATAGTTACGATCAGTAGAAGGCAGATAAACAATAAAATTGGTCACTGTACTACCTTGCTTTTTAATCTTATAGATTAAAAATAAACACTTTAACAATCGGATTATATTGCTCGCTAATACACTGCACTTTAATCGCACTTGGAAATGAGAAATAACCCTCTTCTTACTGATAATGGGTTGTTGACTTTACAGGTTAAGTTCAGTTTGCTCATTCCGAATACACGCACTGTTTAAAAAGATTCACTATTAACTTTCGATGCACTCTTGTACGATGAATCACCTTTTCAATAATTATTTTAATAAAATTTGAAGTATTTACTACTATTATGCTGTAGTAGATTATTACAATATAAAACAATGTCGAGCCGCAACTTGTTAGCTCGTGAAGAAGGAAGCAAATGCGCAAAATTTAGCGTCTCTCTGATTATATACCCCTCTCCTCTATCGCCGTTAGGAACAAATCTCGCTGAGTAAACTCTTTTGTGATTGGTACAAAATTCCGTTATAGTGACGTAATGTTTTTGTCAGACACCACTGGCGCGCCTCTCGTACCCAATTGTCATCGTTGTTGGTATTCACCGGCAATTTCTTAAATCTGGTTAAGAAATGATGCTAACACTCACTATTAAATTATTACAATTACAATCTCTAAGTTATTATCATCAAATTAAAGCTTAGCCTCTGCTCTTTATTTTGATGTGGCTTAATGCCGGTTTGAACCTAGCTTTCACTGACAATACATAAAAATAGTCGTTTGAAACATGGTTTCTTACTGTCGTCTGCTAATAATGCAAAATGCGACTATTTTCCTATCCTTTACATTTGATTATTTATCTCTGTGTTCTCTTTTGAACGTTATTACATGAATAAAATACATACATTATTACAATTAAAAGCTGTTTACAGCTGAACAATATTAAATCTTATTATAATTATGATAATACATTACTCTGACAATTCCTTACTCTCTAAATACATTTTTACATGGCCTACTCATTTTAAAGGCATACAGTATTAATTGAGTGGTGGTATTTCACACCTTATTCGTTATATTTACTGTTCTGTAAATTTAATGTTCATTAGGGGTCCTGTTTCCCTATTAACTTGTAAAGGTACTCGCCTTTTACCCTTTTAATTAAATAGTACACTCATCATAAAATACTCACCGCTGCCAGAATTTTACTTACCGTCATAGTCCCCGTAAAACTTACCTTTTGAAACTGCCTAGGTCGCCAACATGTTTTTTAGTTATACATGTAAACTTTAAACACTCTTGCCCTTATAAAAATCCCACTATCTGACTGTAATAAAATTTCAGAAAACCCCCGATTACATCAGACGAGCTGTCAGCACAGAAAACTAGGAAATGGTTATGGCGTAATAACTAGACTAACACATGTTTATAGAAGAATGAACCTTTTAATTTTTTACCATTTACTCTATCATTGATTATTATGTTTTCTTTATATTTATAATTTTTTACTAATTTTAGTCCAATAATGTTGTATAGACTACTACTACATCTTTCTAGTTGAGCCAGTACTTTTGATAACCCATACACACACTCACTCAATTTACATTTATTTTTAAAACTTCGTATTTAATTAATGAGCTCCTTATTAATTATAATGTTTTGGCCAAATGAAACTGTCTTTACACTTGTTACCTATTTGCGTAATATCCAAACGTTGTACACGATATTGTCCGGAACTGTTTTCACTAATCACTCTCCACTCCAAACACAGTTTATTATTACCTTACGTCATTTACTTGTCACTTTACTGTTTGTACATTTTATATTACTTGGTAGGCCTACTTTTGTATTTTTCGGCCTACCAAGAACTCGTCCGAGGCTACCGTTTTTGTTCTGGTAACTGTCTGCTGATTGTCTGGCCGCTCAGCCATGAGTTGCAATGGAACTGGTCTCAGTGCTGCTAAGGCGGTAATGCACAGGTTTTCGTCTGGTCACGTGATCGTGAGACTGCGCTCCCATTGGTGCTGTTAAAAGAGCGCTCTAACGTAGGCGTAAGATTTAGCAATATTTTGCCGCCTGCTGCAATATGAAATTACATTACTTTTTTCCGTGATTCACGGCTGATGCAAAGTTAGGTGTTATTTCACAACCTGTCTACGCTGCTTCAGTGCGGAGCCGAAACATAGAATGTTTTGTGATAAACACTGCATACTTGGTTGACTAACTCGGGGTTCCAAAAAGGTGAACCATGCCTACATGGAGAACATAAATCTTTTAAAGATATCACCTTGGCCCTACAAATCTGTACCGTTACAAACTTACTGACATAAATTCGTTTATGTATGGTCTAGACACAGTTATAGCACCAGGTTTATTACCTGTTTATTATTATTTCTAATCACATCTCATTTAATTAGGAAGTTGCTTATACACATAAGGCTTCCGTTTTTACTTATCCTTATTCTATATGGTTACATCTTTGTTGGTAAAACTAGTCTTTTTATAGTTTTGTGGCTACAGCTAGTAAAGTAATAGTCTTTTTTCTTTGTATCATAGTTCTTCTATTTTCAGCCAAAATGCTGTTATTGTTATTACTTTATTAGAGTCATTGGTTATTTAGTTTCTATTTACATGACTCTACACATTAATGTCATGAACTGGCTCGCTTGACAGCTTATTTGTGAACTTTGCATGTCAATTAGTCATAGTCCGTCATTGTTTTTAAGTTGTAGTGTCATGCAGTGTATTCATCACTGCTTCTTGGAGTCCCTCCTCTTCTTTCTTCTATGCTGGTTGTATAAAAACTTACTTATTTATACATTTAATTCACTTATACTTACCATTTTTCCTAAGGGTCCCCCCAGAGTTCTATAAGCGAGATCAGAAACAGTGCGAGGTTACGAAATAATTAACTCTACACATTGTTAAGAAGAGAATTGATAATTTTAATTTTGTCAAATCATTTAAGCAAACGGTTTATAAACTTCAACTTTGAAATTAATTAGTTATAACATATATAGATATTGGTTGTTACATGATCATCCTAACTTACTCTACGCTTACCTTATCATTGACAATTATACAACTTCATTCACACACAAACATAGGTCAGCCCAGCATTGCACATTCATCACTCACATTCCGTTCTTAAACCCCAATTACCCGATTGAATACATAATTTTTATATCACTACCGATAACGCGTTCTTCGGTGACCTCGTGGCCAGCCCGCGGTAGATCGAAAATGTCTCGGAAAAAGACGAAACTGAATTCCAAATTTAAAAGTTAGTGTTCTACAACTCTCCTCCCATCCTGTCACTGTTTTTGAAAAGAATTACTTTACTTTCATTATTGAAAACTAATGAAATTATACGAGCATATTTAGCTCGCGTGTCGGCGCCGACACCGTCAGAGACGAACTGGGCAATGTGCTTCGTTGAGTCGCGGGAAATGAGCAGTCACGGCCATCAGGTTTTAGTCGCCGTATACTGTTGATTTGCTGAGGCATATTCAGTTTATGCAGGGACTATTGCTGGTATATGTGTGTGACCAGAGCTTAATATTGGACTTGGCTCGGCTGACGTCACCAACAGTAGGCGGAGTTTAACGCTGTTTTCCGGTATTGAGTTGATGGCTGCAACAAACGTTTTTCTACATCGCCATGTTTGCCTCAACTTTGGTGTCTTTCACGGCGTCACTCCCGAGCCCCGCCCATCACTGTTGCATACGGGCGTGATCATACACACGCAAAGTTCTGCGAAAAATTGGGGTGGTAAATTCTTCGCCGCATTACTCAACAACAACCTGCGTCTTACTGCTTTGTTTCACTGTTCTGTTATACTGACAAATACGTTGCACAATAATACAGTTATTTCACAATGTTTTATAAGGCTCCCGACCGAAACGAAATGAATAAAAATATATAAATGCCCCAAACCGTTAAAATAAAAACACCCAAAATTTGACCCGCTACAATACCCCCTCGATGAGAATTCTGCTGTTCACGACAGAAGAAATCTCATCGATAACCCCGAAGAGGACCGGTGAGGAACTGGGGCCAACAACCCCCTGGTTCTTATTCTCATGGGTACACGACCCCCCTGGCTCAGCGACTATGGACTCATCTGAACGAGATCACTGGACTTCTCCGTAAGAGATCCCAACACCGAGAAATCGAACAGATTCGTACCACAGCGCGCCTCGCCTTCCAACATGCTACCCCCAAAAATCCTCAATCCCTGGCTAAAATTATTCCAGCTCCTCCGCCGATGTGGTTCCCCTTTTTGCAAGCTGGGCTGCCTTTAGCAAATACTGGGCTCACACACACTAACATTAATGTTACCATAACACATTAAAAGTAAAAAATTGCTTTTATGATTTATTAAAAATTTAACAAAAAATTCAAAATTCAAAAAAAAAATATTTTATCAAAATTTCTCTTCCTTGTTTTTCTAAATTTTTGTTTCACATGACGTAACCTAGACATTTCTACTAATCTAAACACATCCTTACTCTAACATGACAACCACTTATAGTCTACCAATACAATGCAATACAATAAAATAAACATGGTTAATGCACACATAATAAAATAATCATTACTCAAAATATTCACTCGCTGGCAGGCGAAAAATCAAGTTTTTTTTTTTTCTCAAAAAAATTAAAATTTTTAAAATTTTAAAATTCAAAAAAAAATTTATTCATTAAATATTTATTAAATTTATTTAAATGTTTTCCTCATATTTAAAATTATTTAAATATTGGTTTGAATTAATTAATCAAACAAATTAAAATTGGCTTCCTACTATACAAGCTTAGTAGGTGTATGACCTCATCAGCTGATCGAAACTAGGTCAGGTCCAAAACCCTTGACCTACATATGTTACGTATACTCTCTGCACCTACATTAAACATCTGTAACAATCTAACTCAAAGCACAAAACATAACAAAATAAAATATTTAAAATGAACAAAATATTAATATAATAATCAAATTGACTTTTACATAATAATAAAATAAACAATTCTTAACTTTACATTATTTTCGATTCTATCCAAATTTTGTCACTGGCAAAAAAAAAATGCAAATTTTATATCTTTATCATAAATCACTCTCTCTATTTAACAGTTTAACTCTGCATTACTGTGGGTGATGTCAACTATTTATCTCATTGAATGTACTACTTGAGCTGGATACCTATATAATCTTTCTCCCTTTGAATCTACTATTAACTTTTACTACATGACACCCATCTCTATATCAAAACACTCTAAATTCAATTTACCTCTGGCACCGCTCATCTTTGTACTAGGATGTGTGTTCCCTACCTGGCTATAACCATACGAGCCAATGCCCCTCCAAAATATCGGCAAACACTCACGCGAACTACTCTATTCTCGCCACAACGCCACACGTTGCTCACACGTTACCACCTCACCCTTACTACAAAATATCATCAACAAATATGTTTATATCTCATTCACATTACTCATCTCTACATATACTCACTACTACTGTGTCAACATCAATACTTCTCAAAAAATACTATAACATGTATAGACCAAACAACATTACCTTATATCTTCTCTACTAATTCAACTTTAACTTTGACAGGTCTATATGTCACCTAAAATATTTATCACCCAAAAACTCTTTTATTTGCTTTCACCACTCGTTACTTCATTTCTCATTATCAAATTATTTTTTATCATTACATTAAAACGTCTGTAATACCTCAAACATTACATTGAGCATCAATTACTTAAAACATTTATAACTAATATACCGGTGACATGTTATTGCTGATCAGCTGATATCCTAACATAATGAAAACACATCTCAAATTTGAACAACTTATATGAAATATATATTTATTTATCAATACTCACTCCTATTATATTAATTGCCTGCCAGGCATTTAATTATTGGCTTAATTTAAAGCATACACGTATCATGAAAACACATATTCTTATCAATGCCTATACCTAACATACAACAATAAAATAATACATTTAAAATCATAGCATGTAATGAACACCTTATATTACATATCTGATCAGCTAGTTAATTGAACAGAGCATAAGCAGTTTTATTGAATCCAACATTGAATAAAAAAAATGTTATGTTATTAAACTTTACATTCGTGACTCCTTTGCGTCACCTCCCAGCCACACACACTATTTCAGATTATGGTGGACTGTGGCGCCCATTCGCTTCCACAGAGACTGTATATTTTGGAGCAGGGTTTACCTCTCCGTGTCTCTGCTTCCGCTATTAAGTTTTAAACGTTACGAACATCATCATGTTCTTGTTCTATAATCATACACCCTTAAAACGGATCTGCCACCGGTCTCGCTACCCCCAAGCGGGCAGAGTGGCAGCCGCTGTTCCCTAGTTCCGGAGAGATTTCCTCTAATATCACCCCCCAATGAATTTCAAATATATACCAATTTCAAGTCAGCTATGGTCAAGGGACTTGGTATGACCATAGCTAGCCGCTAGCCAAAACCACGGTTAGTGCTGGTAAGACAGTAACCGCCCGAAAAGTCGGGGAAATCTAAACTTTCATTTCACTGCCTGTTATGCATCAATACTATTATGTGTGACACGGTCATTTAGTAAGGTGTGTAAACTTTAATTTACACGGATAAGGTGTGCCGCACATTTATCGCCATTTTGGCCTCCGATGGAGGTAACACTCACTGTTACCCCCAACCCATTTCGCTATCTAAGAGAGCACAGGCCACCCCCTCAATAGCCACTTAATAACTAACTAATTACTTAACAATTGAAAATTAAACTTTCTACAAATGCAGTTCAACACTCCATTGTTTCATCACTTCATTGAGCACCAATCAACCCCCTCAAATTACCCTTTAATCTTGTATAATAACAAGTTCTTTTATTTACTTTTTAAAAGTTTTCACATAGACACTTCTGCAAGTCCAATCTTTCACTTTTCACTAACATTTTCTTTCTGACAAAATAATAAGTACCACAATGAATCATCTTATACAGTTACATCAAAATAAAATACATTTGTGTTGTTTTCTGAGGGAAAACAATTATTTGAAAATTTAAGTATTCAAATTCCAAATTTTTGGTTGTTTCATTTTACAATTTCTAAAATAAAACTAAAATATTTCGTGAAAAGAGGAAAGAAAAAAATATATATATATATACTACCTTTCCACGAAACTATGGGTCCCCCTCCCCGTTCAAAGTGTTGAAAGTTTTCTAATTTTAACCAATTTTGGTGGAGCCGGACCATCGTTGCGTTCACCGCCCGAAGGAAGATCCTCCAACCATGGCCCGCCTCCAAGTTCCGAATACCACGGCCAGGACTGGTAAGATTGTGACCGCCCGAAAATGGGGGAGACTCCCTTCTGTAAACATATAAAATCAGATTAAATTTCATTCACTCAATAATAATTAATAACAATCCTGGTAAAATTCCTATGATGACCAATACAATTTCAAGTTTGTAGCATTGTGTGTCCCTACTATCTCCCTTGTCTCTCTGTTCTGCAAAACATAAGAATTCTTCATCTTAACTTCTATTACCTCATACGGTCCTTCATAGAGTAAGAAAAACTTCTTAATCTCCTTGTCCCGAGCGCTCGATAAATCATGTCTCCTCACCAATACCAATTGTCCTACTTCGTACTTCATCCACTTACCTTTTGCGTCGTGCCTACGTTTTCTTTGTTCCCCTTTACTTAATAAACTCTCATTTGCCAACCTGATTTTTATACTCACATCCGCTTTCTCACTCTCAGGTGGGTAATCAAACAACTGTTCCAAAATTCTCGGGGGGCGTGTTCCTTTGATCAACTCGTGAGGTGTATAGCCGGTGGACTCGTGGGTGGTACTGTTCAGCCAAGTCTCTACTCTTCGGACGTATAACGGCCACTCGCTGTGTTTAGCGTGACAATAGGCTCTAAAGATCCTGCCTATCTCTCTCATTACACGCTCAGCCTGGTTTGACTGGGGATGGTACACAGCCGTATGTTTCGTGATGATTCCTTCCCATCCTAGAGTCTGACGCCATTTCCCACTGATGAACTGCGGACCATGGTCTGATAGAATCACTTTCGGCTTACCCACGTGAATCATGTAGTCCTTTGTCACCTTCTCACTCAATACCTGACTGGTAGCTCTTTTAACGCTATACAATCTCACATATTTAGAAAAAGTATCAAGCATCACAAAAATATACATCACTCCGCCTCTACCCTTTGGCAATGGCCCAAACAAATCTACCGCAACTAAATCAAAAGGTCTATTCACTTTTATAAAATTCATCTCCCCTTCTACTCTATAATTTACTACCTTTGATTTCTGACATAAATCACAACCCCTTAACAATTTTCTAACCCTTCTTTCCATATTTTTAAAAACACATGACTCTTTCAAAACATTAACACACTTCTTCGCCCCAAAATGGCCATATCTTAAATGACAATCCCAAATAATCTTATCAACTAACCCCTCTGGCATAACTAGTTTCCAATCACGCTCACCCCCTACTACTTTCTTAAATAATAACCCCTGATAAATCTGAAAATGCTGATTATACTCTGACTCTGCTAATTCTGTTTCGAAACTATCCATAATCTTACCTGACTTACCATCTGCTCGTTGCATGGTCCTGATGTCTTTCAACTCTTCACCAAAAATTCTGTCTTCTCTGCTAATCTGAAAAATTTCAATTTCCTTTAAATCCCTACCTGTCTTATTGTCTAACATGTCTACCCGTGAAAGAGTGTCAGGTATCTTGTTGTCTGTTCCCTTGATGTACTCCCATTTGAAATTATATTCCTGTAAAACAAGTACCCACCTGGTTAAACCGCTGTGAGCGAGTTTACATGTATTTAAGAAGGATAGTGCCTTGTGATCAGTGCGGATCACCGTCCTATTTCCCAAGATGTAAGTGCGAAATTTGCTGACGGCGAACACAATACTTAATAGTTCCTTTTCGGTAGTGGTATAGTTCTTCTCAGCCATTAATAAGGATCTGCTCGCAAATGCGATGGTTAGGTGTTCTTTCTCTTCGTCCTCTTGGTAGAGTTCCGCACCTACGGCCACGTTACTAGCGTCTGTCTGTAAGAAAAATATTTTATTAAAATCAGGGTGGTTCATCATTATCATTTTGCTAAATTTCTGTTTAATTTCGTTGAACGCTTCTCGTTCCACTAATCCCCATCTCCATTGTTTATTTTTCTGGAGTACCGCACTCAATCTTGCTGTCACATGGGCGTAGTTCTTCTGAAATTTTCGATAAAAATTACACAATCCCAGAAAACTCTGTAGCTGCTTGATGTTCTTTGGCTCAGGGAAGCGCATGATGGAGTCCACTTTATCCGGATTTGCGGAGATTCCTTCTGGTGTGATTATAAATCCTAAAAAATTTATTTGTGTCTGTAGAAATTTTGATTTGTCCCAATTTACAGTAAGTCCTCCTTCCTTTAATTTGGCTAGCACATATCCTAAATGATCTAAATGGTCCTCAAAAGTTCTTGACGCAATTAAAATATCATCTACATAGACCGTTAAAAAATCTAAATCTTTGTGTTTTAAAAATTGGTCTATGCACTTTATGAAGCTGGCTACGCTGGTATTTAATCCAAATGGCAATCTTTGAAATTGATAGTTCTTACCGTTAAATAGGAAAGCTGTATATTTCCTACTCACCTCCACCAATGGTACCTGCCAATAACCTGCTGTTAGGTCCAGTGACGTCATATATCTCACCCCGCTGAATTTCTGAAATATTTCATTGATTGACTCTGGTGATTCACGGTCTGGTATTATTATCTGGTTGATTCTCCTGGCATCTAAACATAACCTAACTCTGCCATCTTTTTTAATTACTACAACTAATGGGTTAGAATAGTGTGATACTGACCTTTCTATTATCCCTCCTTCCAGCATCCTGTCCAGCTCCTCTTGCACCGCTCGTCTCTTGGAATAAGGCACGGGATAACTTCGCTGCATGAAAGGTGTGTGTTCCCGTATCTGCAGTGTACATACATAATCCTTTGCCCTTCCTGGAATATCGGCAAACACTCCCTTAAACTCCTCGATTACTTGCCACAGCGCTGCACGCTGATCACTCCTTACCACCTCACCTCCACTACAAAATTCATCCGCCCTTATCTCCCATACTGCATTATTAATGTTACTCGTTTCATTCTCACAATCATCAATATATTCACTCTCTCTACATAAATTTACTCTAGTATCTGCACCACTTTCACCTACTCTCTTTTGTAATATTTTTACCCCCGTTGTTCTAACTTTATCTATTATTTGTTCAAAATTAACCTTTACAGACCGGTCACCCCCGTCTAATTCTACTATTTTCTCCTTAAAGTTTACAATAGCTTTATTTCTTTGCAGGAAATCATTACCCAATATAATGTCTAAACTTAACCCTTTAACTACCAAAAATGTGTTCTCAAATTCTATGTCATTTATCAAAAAACTTAAGTGTATCTGTTTTGTTATTCTCTTGCTGCGTACGCCTGTAACTCCTACTACTGTAACCCCAGCTACTGGTAAAATTGGAATATTCTTTATACTTTCTTTTAACTCTCCTAAAATGTTTTCAGCAATAACAGAAATCTCACTACCTGTATCTACAAGTGTTCTATAATATTTATTAGCTACATTTACCTGTATTTCTGTTAGTCCCGCTCTCACCTCGATTGCCTTGTTTTCTTCCTCCAGTAGATCCGCAACTATATCTGTTCTAATTACATTACTCGTAACATCTTCTAATTGTTGGACCTCACTTGCTTCCCCGTACAGTGGTCTGGTCCGTGCTACCACTGTATGCTCTAGTTTTCCGGTTGTTGTCTATGGTTGCTTGTTGTGGGTATCTGGTGATCCCGCGGCGGTCCCTGGTGATAGTTATTTGTTCCTCGGTACGGCCTGTTTTCGTTTCTCCTCCTCTGCTCTTCTCTTGGTAAATTACATTTATAACACTGTTGTCTGCTGGCGAAATTCCCCCATTTGCACCTGGAACAACTCCACTCTCCTGGTTTGTTTACATTATCTCTATGCACATTATTATGATACCCACGATAATTATTATTCTTATTTTGATTATGTTCAACATGATGATGGTTATTATTCTGTTGTGTTCGCCTACCCCCTTCTCGATCTCTAATACTCTGTAGTATATCTAGTATTCTCTCCAACTCGTTCATATCGTCAATTTCTTTTGTCATCAAAGTGGTCTGTACATCTTTCGGTAAATGTTTACTTACATGTCTAACAAAAGATTTAAATGGTATCTGCGGCTCTAGATATTTCGCTTCGTTATATAACCTGGTCACGTATATTGTTAAATTATTATTATTAGGGTGTCCTAAAAAATCGCCCGTTCCCATTATGCAGCTTCTTAGTATTTCTTGTTCATCTTCGGTCCAATATTTCCCTTTAAATGCTCTTTCGAATGTCTCATAACAATCCCATTCTGATCGATGTGCTTCCGCCCACACTACTGAACTACCCCTAAAACATTTAATTATTTTGGTTAATTGTACCTCCCAATTACTGTTATTGAAACGGTTGTATTCCCGGGTTTGGTTTATAAATCTCATTGGATGTATTGTCCGGTTTTCATAGCTAAATGTTTCTAACTCAATTTCATTGTGTAAATCTCTCGTTATGATAACCCTTTCCGTAACCCCGGTAAATTTCTTGTTAATTTCCCCCCGTAATTCATTTTTTACACTCATTAAATTGTTCTCAATTACAGTACATTTGTCATAAATATTATTACTAGTTTGTAAACTGAACTCATCTATTTCTCTAAGCTTACTTTGTATTGTACTTATTTTACAGTTGGTATTATCTGCATGCTCTGAAATAGCTTTACTTACTGTTTCTATATTCTCTGCTATACTTATTACATTTGACTCAAAATTTTCTAACTGATCTTGTAAAACAGTTGTTTTAATGTCTATTTGTTTATTTATTTCAAATTTAGTTTTCATCTCTATCTGCTTATCTACTGTAGCTAAACATTTATTTTCTATCTCTTTACTCTGTGTCTCTATTTGGTTTTGAACTGTGCTAATTACTGTTTCATTAATCATATTAATTTTGTCATCTAAATCATTTATTTTAGCATCGAATTTCTCATTAACTATTTCTACTACTTGTTCTTGCATATTTGTACAACGTATGTCTATTTCATTGATTCGTCTGTCAAAACTAACATTCTGCTTTCTGATTTCATTTTTAACTTCTTCAAATTTTACGTTAAAATTATTTTGAACTTCTCTAATTTCATTTTTCTGTTCACTAAATTTTTCATCTAGGTTACTGAATTTCTCATCGAACTTATTATTTTGTATGTTAAAAAGCGTCTGCATCATTTTTACTATTTGATTTTCGTCAGCCCTGTTAGTCGGGACTGGCGTTGAGTGAATAATTTCTCCACTCATAATTTGTGATTCAGTTGCGCTTGTTTGGCTTTCATTGGTATTGTCAGCTAGACTGACGTTCTCGTTATCTGCCATTTTAACTTTTGTTTAAATATTTCTATTTCTTTCAAAAAAAAAAATTTTCGTATAATAAATATTACATATTCATATTATATCTGAAATATTGTAAAATTTTCTACTACATATAGTTACGACATAACCTTATTTTACGTATTTTGTATTCTTTCGATACCCACTCTGTTTCTGAAATCTGGCTTATTTATATAATTATTTTATATAATGTCATTGTTCGGGCCGCCATTTGTATAAAAACTTACTTATTTATACATTTAATTCACTTATACTTACCATTTTTCCTAAGGGTCCCCCCAGAGTTCTATAAGCGAGATCAGAAACAGTGCGAGGTTACGAAATAATTAACTCTACACATTGTTAAGAAGAGAATTGATAATTTTAATTTTGTCAAATCATTTAAGCAAACGGTTTATAAACTTCAACTTTGAAATTAATTAGTTATAACATATATAGATATTGGTTGTTACATGATCATCCTAACTTACTCTACGCTTACCTTATCATTGACAATTATACAACTTCATTCACACACAAACATAGGTCAGCCCAGCATTGCACATTCATCACTCACATTCCGTTCTTAAACCCCAATTACCCGATTGAATACATAATTTTTATATCACTACCGATAACGCGTTCTTCGGTGACCTCGTGGCCAGCCCGCGGTAGATCGAAAATGTCTCGGAAAAAGACGAAACTGAATTCCAAATTTAAAAGTTAGTGTTCTACAACTCTCCTCCCATCCTGTCACTGTTTTTGAAAAGAATTACTTTACTTTCATTATTGAAAACTAATGAAATTATACGAGCATATTTAGCTCGCGTGTCGGCGCCGACACCGTCAGAGACGAACTGGGCAATGTGCTTCGTTGAGTCGCGGGAAATGAGCAGTCACGGCCATCAGGTTTTAGTCGCCGTATACTGTTGATTTGCTGAGGCATATTCAGTTTATGCAGGGACTATTGCTGGTATATGTGTGTGACCAGAGCTTAATATTGGACTTGGCTCGGCTGACGTCACCAACAGTAGGCGGAGTTTAACGCTGTTTTCCGGTATTGAGTTGATGGCTGCAACAAACGTTTTTCTACATCGCCATGTTTGCCTCAACTTTGGTGTCTTTCACGGCGTCACTCCCGAGCCCCGCCCATCACTGTTGCATACGGGCGTGATCATACACACGCAAAGTTCTGCGAAAAATTGGGGTGGTAAATTCTTCGCCGCATTACTCAACAACAACCTGCGTCTTACTGCTTTGTTTCACTGTTCTGTTATACTGACAAATACGTTGCACAATAATACAGTTATTTCACAATGTTTTATAAGGCTCCCGACCGAAACGAAATGAATAAAAATATATAAATGCCCCAAACCGTTAAAATAAAAACACCCAAAATTTGACCCGCTACAATACCCCCTCGATGAGAATTCTGCTGTTCACGACAGAAGAAATCTCATCGATAACCCCGAAGAGGACCGGTGAGGAACTGGGGCCAACAACCCCCTGGTTCTTATTCTCATGGGTACACGACCCCCCTGGCTCAGCGACTATGGACTCATCTGAACGAGATCACTGGACTTCTCCGTAAGAGATCCCAACACCGAGAAATCGAACAGATTCGTACCACAGCGCGCCTCGCCTTCCAACATGCTACCCCCAAAAATCCTCAATCCCTGGCTAAAATTATTCCAGCTCCTCCGCCGATGTGGTTCCCCTTTTTGCAAGCTGGGCTGCCTTTAGCAAATACTGGGCTCACACACACTAACATTAATGTTACCATAACACATTAAAAGTAAAAAATTGCTTTTATGATTTATTAAAAATTTAACAAAAAATTCAAAATTCAAAAAAAAAATATTTTATCAAAATTTCTCTTCCTTGTTTTTCTAAATTTTTGTTTCACATGACGTAACCTAGACATTTCTACTAATCTAAACACATCCTTACTCTAACATGACAACCACTTATAGTCTACCAATACAATGCAATACAATAAAATAAACATGGTTAATGCACACATAATAAAATAATCATTACTCAAAATATTCACTCGCTGGCAGGCGAAAAATCAAGTTTTTTTTTTTTTTCTCAAAAAAATTAAAATTTTTAAAATTTTAAAATTCAAAAAAAAATTTATTCATTAAATATTTATTAAATTTATTTAAATGTTTTCCTCATATTTAAAATTATTTAAATATTGGTTTGAATTAATTAATCAAACAAATTAAAATTGGCTTCCTACTATACAAGCTTAGTAGGTGTATGACCTCATCAGCTGATCGAAACTAGGTCAGGTCCAAAACCCTTGACCTACATATGTTACGTATACTCTCTGCACCTACATTAAACATCTGTAACAATCTAACTCAAAGCACAAAACATAACAAAATAAAATATTTAAAATGAACAAAATATTAATATAATAATCAAATTGACTTTTGCATAATAATAAAATAAACAATTCTTAACTTTACATTATTTTCGATTCTATCCAAATTTTGTCACTGGCAAAAAAAAAATGCAAATTTTATATCTTTATCATAAATCACTCTCTCTATTTAACAGTTTAACTCTGCATTACTGTGGGTGATGTCAACTATTTATCTCATTGAATGTACTACTTGAGCTGGATACCTATATAATCTTTCTCCCTTTGAATCTACTATTAACTTTTACTACATGACACCCATCTCTATATCAAAACACTCTAAATTCAATTTACCTCTGGCACCGCTCATCTTTGTACTAGGATGTGTGTTCCCTACCTGGCTATAACCATACGAGCCAATGCCCCTCCAAAATATCGGCAAACACTCACGCGAACTACTCTATTCTCGCCACAACGCCACACGTTGCTCACACGTTACCACCTCACCCTTACTACAAAATATCATCAACAAATATGTTTATATCTCATTCACATTACTCATCTCTACATATACTCACTACTACTGTGTCAACATCAATACTTCTCAAAAAATACTATAACATGTATAGACCAAACAACATTACCTTATATCTTCTCTACTAATTCAACTTTAACTTTGACAGGTCTATATGTCACCTAAAATATTTATCACCCAAAAACTCTTTTATTTGCTTTCACCACTCGTTACTTCATTTCTCATTATCAAATTATTTTTTATCATTACATTAAAACGTCTGTAATACCTCAAACATTACATTGAGCATCAATTACTTAAAACATTTATAACTAATATACCGGTGACATGTTATTGCTGATCAGCTGATATCCTAACATAATGAAAACACATCTCAAATTTGAACAACTTATATGAAATATATATTTATTTATCAATACTCACTCCTATTATATTAATTGCCTGCCAGGCATTTAATTATTGGCTTAATTTAAAGCATACACGTATCATGAAAACACATATTCTTATCAATGCCTATACCTAACATACAACAATAAAATAATACATTTAAAATCATAGCATGTAATGAACACCTTATATTACATATCTGATCAGCTAGTTAATTGAACAGAGCATAAGCAGTTTTATTGAATCCAACATTGAATAAAAAAAATGTTATGTTATTAAACTTTACATTCGTGACTCCTTTGCGTCACCTCCCAGCCACACACACTATTTCAGATTATGGTGGACTGTGGCGCCCATTCGCTTCCACAGAGACTGTATATTTTGGAGCAGGGTTTACCTCTCCGTGTCTCTGCTTCCGCTATTAAGTTTTAAACGTTACGAACATCATCATGTTCTTGTTCTATAATCATACACCCTTAAAACGGATCTGCCACCGGTCTCGCTACCCCCAAGCGGGCAGAGTGGCAGCCGCTGTTCCCTAGTTCCGGAGAGATTTCCTCTAATATCACCCCCCAATGAATTTCAAATATATACCAATTTCAAGTCAGCTATGGTCAAGGGACTTGGTATGACCATAGCTAGCCGCTAGCCAAAACCACGGTTAGTGCTGGTAAGACAGTAACCGCCCGAAAAGTCGGGGAAATCTAAACTTTCATTTCACTGCCTGTTATGCATCAATACTATTATGTGTGACACGGTCATTTAGTAAGGTGTGTAAACTTTAATTTACACGGATAAGGTGTGCCGCACATTTATCGCCATTTTGGCCTCCGATGGAGGTAACACTCACTGTTACCCCCAACCCATTTCGCTATCTAAGAGAGCACAGGCCACCCCCTCAATAGCCACTTAATAACTAACTAATTACTTAACAATTGAAAATTAAACTTTCTACAAATGCAGTTCAACACTCCATTGTTTCATCACTTCATTGAGCACCAATCAACCCCCTCAAATTACCCTTTAATCTTGTATAATAACAAGTTCTTTTATTTACTTTTTAAAAGTTTTCACATAGACACTTCTGCAAGTCCAATCTTTCACTTTTCACTAACATTTTCTTTCTGACAAAATAATAAGTACCACAATGAATCATCTTATACAGTTACATCAAAATAAAATACATTTGTGTTGTTTTCTGAGGGAAAACAATTATTTGAAAATTTAAGTATTCAAATTCCAAATTTTTGGTTGTTTCATTTTACAATTTCTAAAATAAAACTAAAATATTTCGTGAAAAGAGGAAAGAAAAAAATATATATATATATATACTACCTTTCCACGAAACTATGGGTCCCCCTCCCCGTTCAAAGTGTTGAAAGTTTTCTAATTTTAACCAATTTTGGTGGAGCCGGACCATCGTTGCGTTCACCGCCCGAAGGAAGATCCTCCAACCATGGCCCGCCTCCAAGTTCCGAATACCACGGCCAGGACTGGTAAGATTGTGACCGCCCGAAAATGGGGGAGACTCCCTTCTGTAAACATATAAAATCAGATTAAATTTCATTCACTCAATAATAATTAATAACAATCCTGGTAAAATTCCTATGATGACCAATACAATTTCAAGTTTGTAGCATTGTGTGTCCCTACTATCTCCCTTGTCTCTCTGTTCTGCAAAACATAAGAATTCTTCATCTTAACTTCTATTACCTCATACGGTCCTTCATAGAGTAAGAAAAACTTCTTAATCTCCTTGTCCCGAGCGCTCGATAAATCATGTCTCCTCACCAATACCAATTGTCCTACTTCGTACTTCATCCACTTACCTTTTGTGTCGTGCCTACGTTTTCTTTGTTCCCCTTTACTTAATAAACTCTCATTTGCCAACCTGATTTTTATACTCACATCCGCTTTCTCACTCTCAGGTGGGTAATCAAACAACTGTTCCAAAATTCTCGGGGGGCGTGTTCCTTTGATCAACTCGTGAGATGTATAGCCGGTGGACTCGTGGGTGGTACTGTTCAGCCAAGTCTCTACTCTTCGGACGTATAACGGCCACTCGCTGTGTTTAGCGTGACAATAGGCTCTAAAGATCCTGCCTATCTCTCTCATTACACGCTCAGCCTGGTTGGACTGGGGATGGTACACAGCCGTATGTTTCGTGATGATTCCTTCCCATCCTAGAGTCTGACGCCATTTCCCACTGATGAACTGTGGACCATGGTCTGATAGAATCACTTTCGGCTTACCCACGTGAATCATGTAGTCCTTTGTCACCTTCTCACTCAATACCTGACTGGTAGCTCTTTTAACGCTATACAATCTCACATATTTAGAAAAAGTATCAAGCATCACAAAAATATACATCACTCCGCCTCTACCCTTTGGCAATGGCCCAAACAAATCTACCGCAACTAAATCAAAAGGTCTATTCACTTTTATAAAATTCATCTCCCCTTCTACTCTATAATTTACTACCTTTGATTTCTGACATAAATCACAACCCCTTAACAATTTTCTAACCCTTCTTTCCATATTTTTAAAAACACATGACTCTTTCAAAACATTAACACACTTCTTCGCCCCAAAATGGCCATATCTTAAATGACAATCCCAAATAATCTTATCAACTAACCCCTCTGGCATAACTAGTTTCCAATCACGCTCACCCCCTACTACTTTCTTAAATAATAACCCCTGATAAATCTGAAAATGCTGATTATACTCTGACTCTGCTAATTCTGTTTCGAAACTATCCATAATCTTACCTGACTTACCATCTGCTCGTTGCATGGTCCTGATGTCTTTCAACTCTTCACCAAAAATTCTGTCTTCTCTGCTAATCTGAAAAATTTCAATTTCCTTTAAATCCCTACCTGTCTTATTGTCTAACATGTCTACCCGTGAAAGAGTGTCAGGTATCTTGTTGTCTGTTCCCTTGATGTACTCCCATTTGAAATTATATTCCTGTAAAACAAGTACCCACCTGGTTAAACCGCTGTGAGCGAGTTTACATGTATTTAAGAAGGATAGTGCCTTGTGATCAGTGCGGATCACCGTCCTATTTCCCAAGATGTAAGTGCGAAATTTGCTGACGGCGAACACAATACTTAATAGTTCCTTTTCGGTAGTGGTATAGTTCTTCTCAGCCATTAATAAGGATCTGCTCGCAAATGCGATGGTTAGGTGTTCTTTCTCTTCGTCCTCTTGGTAGAGTTCCGCACCTACGGCCACGTTACTAGCGTCTGTCTGTAAGAAAAATATTTTATTAAAATCAGGGTGGTTCATCATTATCATTTTGCTAAATTTCTGTTTAATTTCGTTGAACGCTTCTCGTTCCACTAATCCCCATCTCCATTGTTTATTTTTCTGGAGTACCGCACTCAATCTTGCTGTCACATGGGCGTAGTTCTTCTGAAATTTTCGATAAAAATTACACAATCCCAGAAAACTCTGTAGCTGCTTGATGTTCTTTGGCTCAGGGAAGCGCATGATGGAGTCCACTTTATCCGGATTTGCGGAGATTCCTTCTGGTGTGATTATAAATCCTAAAAAATTTATTTGTGTCTGTAGAAATTTTGATTTGTCCCAATTTACAGTAAGTCCTCCTTCCTTTAATTTGGCTAGCACATATCCTAAATGATCTAAATGGTCCTCAAAAGTTCTTGACGCAATTAAAATATCATCTACATAGACCGTTAAAAAATCTAAATCTTTGTGTTTTAAAAATTGGTCTATGCACTTTATGAAGCTGGCTACGCTGGTATTTAATCCAAATGGCAATCTTTGAAATTGATAGTTCTTACCGTTAAATAGGAAAGCTGTATATTTCCTACTCACCTCCACCAATGGTACCTGCCAATAACCTGCTGTTAGGTCCAGTGACGTCATATATCTCACCCCGCTGAATTTCTGAAATATTTCATTGATTGACTCTGGTGATTCACGGTCTGGTATTATTATCTGGTTGATTCTCCTGGCATCTAAACATAACCTAACTCTGCCATCTTTTTTAATTACTACAACTAATGGGTTAGAATAGTGTGATACTGACCTTTCTATTATCCCTCCTTCCAGCATCCTGTCCAGCTCCTCTTGCACCGCTCGTCTCTTGGAATAAGGCACGGGATAACTTCGCTGCATGAAAGGTGTGTGTTCCCGTATCTGCAGTGTACATACATAATCCTTTGCCCTTCCTGGAATATCGGCAAACACTCCCTTAAACTCCTCGATTACTTGCCACAGCGCTGCACGCTGATCACTCCTTACCACCTCACCTCCACTACAAAATTCATCCGCCCTTATCTCCCATACTGCATTATTAATGTTACTCGTTTCATTCTCACAATCATCAATATATTCACTCTCTCTACATAAATTTACTCTAGTATCTGCACCACTTTCACCTACTCTCTTTTGTAATATTTTTACCCCCGTTGTTCTAACTTTATCTATTATTTGTTCAAAATTAACCTTTACAGACCGGTCACCCCCGTCTAATTCTACTATTTTCTCCTTAAAGTTTACAATAGCTTTATTTCTTTGCAGGAAATCATTACCCAATATAATGTCTAAACTTAACCCTTTAACTACCAAAAATGTGTTCTCAAATTCTATGTCATTTATCAAAAAACTTAAGTGTATCTGTTTTGTTATTCTCTTGCTGCGTACGCCTGTAACTCCTACTACTGTAACCCCAGCTACTGGTAAAATTGGAATATTCTTTATACTTTCTTTTAACTCTCCTAAAATGTTTTCAGCAATAACAGAAATCTCACTACCTGTATCTACAAGTGTTCTATAATATTTATTAGCTACATTTACCTGTATTTCTGTTAGTCCCGCTCTCACCTCGATTGCCTTGTTTTCTTCCTCCAGTAGATCCGCAACTATATCTGTTCTAATTACATTACTCGTAACATCTTCTAATTGTTGGACCTCACTTGCTTCCCCGTACAGTGGTCTGGTCCGTGCTACCACTGTATGCTCTAGTTTTCCGGTTGTTGTCTATGGTTGCTTGTTGTGGGTATCTGGTGATCCCGCGGCGGTCCCTGGTGATAGTTATTTGTTCCTCGGTACGGCCTGTTTTCGTTTCTCCTCCTCTGCTCTTCTCTTGGTAAATTACATTTATAACACTGTTGTCTGCTGGCGAAATTCCCCCATTTGCACCTGGAACAACTCCACTCTCCTGGTTTGTTTACATTATCTCTATGCACATTATTATGATACCCACGATAATTATTATTCTTATTTTGATTATGTTCAACATGATGATGGTTATTATTCTGTTGTGTTCGCCTACCCCCTTCTCGATCTCTAATACTCTGTAGTATATCTAGTATTCTCTCCAACTCGTTCATATCGTCAATTTCTTTTGTCATCAAAGTGGTCTGTACATCTTTCGGTAAATGTTTACTTACATGTCTAACAAAAGATTTAAATGGTATCTGCGGCTCTAGATATTTCGCTTCGTTATATAACCTGGTCACGTATATTGTTAAATTATTATTATTAGGGTGTCCTAAAAAATCGCCCGTTCCCATTATGCAGCTTCTTAGTATTTCTTGTTCATCTTCGGTCCAATATTTCCCTTTAAATGCTCTTTCGAATGTCTCATAACAATCCCATTCTGATCGATGTGCTTCCGCCCACACTACTGAACTACCCCTAAAACATTTAATTATTTTGGTTAATTGTACCTCCCAATTACTGTTATTGAAACGGTTGTATTCCCGGGTTTGGTTTATAAATCTCATTGGATGTATTGTCCGGTTTTCATAGCTAAATGTTTCTAACTCAATTTCATTGTGTAAATCTCTCGTTATGATAACCCTTTCCGTAACCCCGGTAAATTTCTTGTTAATTTCCCCCCGTAATTCATTTTTTACACTCATTAAATTGTTCTCAATTACAGTACATTTGTCATAAATATTATTACTAGTTTGTAAACTGAACTCATCTATTTCTCTAAGCTTACTTTGTATTGTACTTATTTTACAGTTGGTATTATCTGCATGCTCTGAAATAGCTTTACTTACTGTTTCTATATTCTCTGCTATACTTATTACATTTGACTCAAAATTTTCTAACTGATCTTGTAAAACAGTTGTTTTAATGTCTATTTGTTTATTTATTTCAAATTTAGTTTTCATCTCTATCTGCTTATCTACTGTAGCTAAACATTTATTTTCTATCTCTTTACTCTGTGTCTCTATTTGGTTTTGAACTGTGCTAATTACTGTTTCATTAATCATATTAATTTTGTCATCTAAATCATTTATTTTAGCATCGAATTTCTCATTAACTATTTCTACTACTTGTTCTTGCATATTTGTACAACGTATGTCTATTTCATTGATTCGTCTGTCAAAACTAACATTCTGCTTTCTGATTTCATTTTTAACTTCTTCAAATTTTACGTTAAAATTATTTTGAACTTCTCTAATTTCATTTTTCTGTTCACTAAATTTTTCATCTAGGTTACTGAATTTCTCATCGAACTTATTATTTTGTATGTTAAAAAGCGTCTGCATCATTTTTACTATTTGATTTTCGTCAGCCCTGTTAGTCGGGACTGGCGTTGAGTGAATAATTTCTCCACTCATAATTTGTGATTCAGTTGCGCTTGTTTGGCTTTCATTGGTATTGTCAGCTAGACTGACGTTCTCGTTATCTGCCATTTTAACTTTTGTTTAAATATTTCTATTTCTTTCAAAAAAAAAAATTTTCGTATAATAAATATTACATATTCATATTATATCTGAAATATTGTAAAATTTTCTACTACATATAGTTACGACATAACCTTATTTTACGTATTTTGTATTCTTTCGATACCCACTCTGTTTCTGAAATCTGGCTTATTTATATAATTATTTTATATAATGTCATTGTTCGGGCCGCCATTTGTATAAAAACTTACTTATTTATACATTTAATTCACTTATACTTACCATTTTTCCTAAGGGTCCCCCCAGAGTTCTATAAGCGAGATCAGAAACAGTGCGAGGTTACGAAATAATTAACTCTACACATTGTTAAGAAGAGAATTGATAATTTTAATTTTGTCAAATCATTTAAGCAAACGGTTTATAAACTTCAACTTTGAAATTAATTAGTTATAACATATATAGATATTGGTTGTTACATGATCATCCTAACTTACTCTACGCTTACCTTATCATTGACAATTATACAACTTCATTCACACACAAACATAGGTCACCCCAGCATTGCACATTCATCACTCACATTCCGTTCTTAAACCCCAATTACCCGATTGAATACATAATTTTTATATCACTACCGATAACGCGTTCTTCGGTGACCTCGTGGCCAGCCCGCGGTAGATCGAAAATGTCTCGGAAAAAGACGAAACTGAATTCCAAATTTAAAAGTTAGTGTTCTACAACTCTCCTCCCATCCTGTCACTGTTTTTGAAAAGAATTACTTTACTTTCATTATTGAAAACTAATGAAATTATACGAGCATATTTAGCTCGCGTGTCGGCGCCGACACCGTCAGAGACGAACTGGGCAATGTGCTTCATTGAGTCGCGGGAAATGAGCAGTCACGGCCATCAGGTTTTAGTCGCCGTATACTGTTGATTTGCTGAGGCATATTCAGTTTATGCAGGGACTATTGCTGGTATATGTGTGTGACCAGAGCTTAATATTGGACTTGGCTCGGCTGACGTCACCAACAGTAGGCGGAGTTTAACGCTGTTTTCCGGTATTGAGTTGATGGCTGCAACAAACGTTTTTCTACATCGCCATGTTTGCCTCAACTTTGGTGTCTTTCACGGCGTCACTCCCGAGCCCCGCCCATCACTGTTGCATACGGGCGTGATCATACACACGCAAAGTTCTGCGAAAAATTGGGGTGGTAAATTCTTCGCCGCATTACTCAACAACAACCTGCGTCTTACTGCTTTGTTTCACTGTTCTGTTATACTGACAAATACGTTGCACAATAATACAGTTATTTCACAATGTTTTATAAGGCTCCCGACCGAAACGAAATGAATAAAAATATATAAATGCCCCAAACCGTTAAAATAAAAACACCCAAAATTTAACCCGCTACAATACCCCCTCGATGAGAATTCTGCTGTTCACGACAGAAGAAATCTCATCGATAACCCCGAAGAGGACCGGTGAGGAACTGGGGCCAACAACCCCCTGGTTCTTATTCTCATGGGTACACGACCCCCCTGGCTCAGCGACTATGGACTCATCTGAACGAGATCACTGGACTTCTCCGTAAGAGATCCCAACACCGAGAAATCGAACAGATTCGTACCACAGCGCGCCTCGCCTTCCAACATGCTACCCCCAAAAATCCTCAATCCCTGGCTAAAATTATTCCAGCTCCTCCGCCGATGTGGTTCCCCTTTTTGCAAGCTGGGCTGCCTTTAGCAAATACTGGGCTCACACACACTAACATTAATGTTACCATAACACATTAAAAGTAAAAAATTGCTTTTATGATTTATTAAAAATTTAACAAAAAATTCAAAATTCAAAAAAAAAATATTTTATCAAAATTTCTCTTCCTTGTTTTTCTAAATTTTTGTTTCACATGACGTAACCTAGACATTTCTACTAATCTAAACACATCCTTACTCTAACATGACAACCACTTATAGTCTACCAATACAATGCAATACAATAAAATAAACATGGTTAATGCACACATAATAAAATAATCATTACTCAAAATATTCACTCGCTGGCAGGCGAAAAATCAAGTTTTTTTTTTTTCTCAAAAAAATTAAAATTTTTAAAATTTTAAAATTCAAAAAAAAATTTATTCATTAAATATTTATTAAATTTATTTAAATGTTTTCCTCATATTTAAAATTATTTAAATATTGGTTTGAATTAATTAATCAAACAAATTAAAATTGGCTTCCTACTATACAAGCTTAGTAGGTGTATGACCTCATCAGCTGATCGAAACTAGGTCAGGTCCAAAACCCTTGACCTACATATGTTACGTATACTCTCTGCACCTACATTAAACATCTGTAACAATCTAACTCAAAGCACAAAACATAACAAAATAAAATATTTAAAATGAACAAAATATTAATATAATAATCAAATTGACTTTTGCATAATAATAAAATAAACAATTCTTAACTTTACATTATTTTCGATTCTATCCAAATTTTGTCACTGGCAAAAAAAAAATGCAAATTTTATATCTTTATCATAAATCACTCTCTCTATTTAACAGTTTAACTCTGCATTACTGTGGGTGATGTCAACTATTTATCTCATTGAATGTACTACTTGAGCTGGATACCTATATAATCTTTCTCCCTTTGAATCTACTATTAACTTTTACTACATGACACCCATCTCTATATCAAAACACTCTAAATTCAATTTACCTCTGGCACCGCTCATCTTTGTACTAGGATGTGTGTTCCCTACCTGGCTATAACCATACGAGCCAATGCCCCTCCAAAATATCGGCAAACACTCACGCGAACTACTCTATTCTCGCCACAACGCCACACGTTGCTCACACGTTACCACCTCACCCTTACTACAAAATATCATCAACAAATATGTTTATATCTCATTCACATTACTCATCTCTACATATACTCACTACTACTGTGTCAACATCAATACTTCTCAAAAAATACTATAACATGTATAGACCAAACAACATTACCTTATATCTTCTCTACTAATTCAACTTTAACTTTGACAGGTCTATATGTCACCTAAAATATTTATCACCCAAAAACTCTTTTATTTGCTTTCACCACTCGTTACTTCATTTCTCATTATCAAATTATTTTTTATCATTACATTAAAACGTCTGTAATACCTCAAACATTACATTGAGCATCAATTACTTAAAACATTTATAACTAATATACCGGTGACATGTTATTGCTGATCAGCTGATATCCTAACATAATGAAAACACATCTCAAATTTGAACAACTTATATGAAATATATATTTATTTATCAATACTCACTCCTATTATATTAATTGCCTGCCAGGCATTTAATTATTGGCTTAATTTAAAGCATACACGTATCATGAAAACACATATTCTTATCAATGCCTATACCTAACATACAACAATAAAATAATACATTTAAAATCATAGCATGTAATGAACACCTTATATTACATATCTGATCAGCTAGTTAATTGAACAGAGCATAAGCAGTTTTATTGAATCCAACATTGAATAAAAAAAATGTTATGTTATTAAACTTTACATTCGTGACTCCTTTGCGTCACCTCCCAGCCACACACACTATTTCAGATTATGGTGGACTGTGGCGCCCATTCGCTTCCACAGAGACTGTATATTTTGGAGCAGGGTTTACCTCTCCGTGTCTCTGCTTCCGCTATTAAGTTTTAAACGTTACGAACATCATCATGTTCTTGTTCTATAATCATACACCCTTAAAACGGATCTGCCACCGGTCTCGCTACCCCCAAGCGGGCAGAGTGGCAGCCGCTGTTCCCTAGTTCCGGAGAGATTTCCTCTAATATCACCCCCCAATGAATTTCAAATATATACCAATTTCAAGTCAGCTATGGTCAAGGGACTTGGTATGACCATAGCTAGCCGCTAGCCAAAACCACGGTTAGTGCTGGTAAGACAGTAACCGCCCGAAAAGTCGGGGAAATCTAAACTTTCATTTCACTGCCTGTTATGCATCAATACTATTATGTGTGACACGGTCATTTAGTAAGGTGTGTAAACTTTAATTTACACGGATAAGGTGTGCCGCACATTTATCGCCATTTTGGCCTCCGATGGAGGTAACACTCACTGTTACCCCCAACCCATTTTGCTATCTAAGAGAGCACAGGCCACCCCCTCAATAGCCACTTAATAACTAACTAATTACTTAACAATTGAAAATTAAACTTTCTACAAATGCAGTTCAACACTCCATTGTTTCATCACTTCATTGAGCACCAATCAACCCCCTCAAATTACCCTTTAATCTTGTATAATAACAAGTTCTTTTATTTACTTTTTAAAAGTTTTCACATAGACACTTCTGCAAGTCCAATCTTTCACTTTTCACTAACATTTTCTTTCTGACAAAATAATAAGTACCACAATGAATCATCTTATACAGTTACATCAAAATAAAATACATTTGTGTTGTTTTCTGAGGGAAAACAATTATTTGAAAATTTAAGTATTCAAATTCCAAATTTTTGGTTGTTTCATTTTACAATTTCTAAAATAAAACTAAAATATTTCGTGAAAAGAGGAAAGAAAAAAATATATATATATATACTACCTTTCCACGAAACTATGGGTCCCCCTCCCCGTTCAAAGTGTTGAAAGTTTTCTAATTTTAACCAATTTTGGTGGAGCCGGACCATCGTTGCGTTCACCGCCCGAAGGAAGATCCTCCAACCATGGCCCGCCTCCAAGTTCCGAATACCACGGCCAGGACTGGTAAGATTGTGACCGCCCGAAAATGGGGGAGACTCCCTTCTGTAAACATATAAAATCAGATTAAATTTCATTCACTCAATAATAATTAATAACAATCCTGGTAAAATTCCTATGATGACCAATACAATTTCAAGTTTGTAGCATTGTGTGTCCCTACTATCTCCCTTGTCTCTCTGTTCTGCAAAACATAAGAATTCTTCATCTTAACTTCTATTACCTCATACGGTCCTTCATAGAGTAAGAAAAACTTCTTAATCTCCTTGTCCCGAGCGCTCGATAAATCATGTCTCCTCACCAATACCAATTGTCCTACTTCGTACTTCATCCACTTACCTTTTGTGTCGTGCCTACGTTTTCTTTGTTCCCCTTTACTTAATAAACTCTCATTTGCCAACCTGATTTTTATACTCACATCCGCTTTCTCACTCTCAGGTGGGTAATCAAACAACTGTTCCAAAATTCTCGGGGGGCGTGTTCCTTTGATCAACTCGTGAGGTGTATAGCCGGTGGACTCGTGGGTGGTACTGTTCAGCCAAGTCTCTACTCTTCGGACGTATAACGGCCACTCGCTGTGTTTAGCGTGACAATAGGCTCTAAAGATCCTGCCTATCTCTCTCATTACACGCTCAGCCTGGTTGGACTGGGGATGGTACACAGCCGTATGTTTCGTGATGATTCCTTCCCATCCTAGAGTCTGACGCCATTTCCCACTGATGAACTGCGGACCATGGTCTGATAGAATCACTTTCGGCTTACCCACGTGAATCATGTAGTCCTTTGTCACCTTCTCACTCAATACCTGACTGGTAGCTCTTTTAACGCTATACAATCTCACATATTTAGAAAAAGTATCAAGCATCACAAAAATATACATCACTCCGCCTCTACCCTTTGGCAATGGCCCAAACAAATCTACCGCAACTAAATCAAAAGGTCTATTCACTTTTATAAAATTCATCTCCCCTTCTACTCTATAATTTACTACCTTTGATTTCTGACATAAATCACAACCCCTTAACAATTTTCTAACCCTTCTTTCCATATTTTTAAAAACACATGACTCTTTCAAAACATTAACACACTTCTTCGCCCCAAAATGGCCATATCTTAAATGACAATCCCAAATAATCTTATCAACTAACCCCTCTGGCATAACTAGTTTCCAATCACGCTCACCCCCTACTACTTTCTTAAATAATAACCCCTGATAAATCTGAAAATGCTGATTATACTCTGACTCTGCTAATTCTGTTTCGAAACTATCCATAATCTTACCTGACTTACCATCTGCTCGTTGCATGGTCCTGATGTCTTTCAACTCTTCACCAAAAATTCTGTCTTCTCTGCTAATCTGAAAAATTTCAATTTCCTTTAAATCCCTACCTGTCTTATTGTCTAACATGTCTACCCGTGAAAGAGTGTCAGGTATCTTGTTGTCTGTTCCCTTGATGTACTCCCATTTGAAATTATATTCCTGTAAAACAAGTACCCACCTGGTTAAACCGCTGTGAGCGAGTTTACATGTATTTAAGAAGGATAGTGCCTTGTGATCAGTGCGGATCACCGTCCTATTTCCCAAGATGTAAGTGCGAAATTTGCTGACGGCGAACACAATACTTAATAGTTCCTTTTCGGTAGTGGTATAGTTCTTCTCAGCCATTAATAAGGATCTGCTCGCAAATGCGATGGTTAGGTGTTCTTTCTCTTCGTCCTCTTGGTAGAGTTCCGCACCTACGGCCACGTTACTAGCGTCTGTCTGTAAGAAAAATATTTTATTAAAATCAGGGTGGTTCATCATTATCATTTTGCTAAATTTCTGTTTAATTTCGTTGAACGCTTCTCGTTCCACTAATCCCCATCTCCATTGTTTATTTTTCTGGAGTACCGCACTCAATCTTGCTGTCACATGGGCGTAGTTCTTCTGAAATTTTCGATAAAAATTACACAATCCCAGAAAACTCTGTAGCTGCTTGATGTTCTTTGGCTCAGGGAAGCGCATGATGGAGTCCACTTTATCCGGATTTGCGGAGATTCCTTCTGGTGTGATTATAAATCCTAAAAAATTTATTTGTGTCTGTAGAAATTTTGATTTGTCCCAATTTACAGTAAGTCCTCCTTCCTTTAATTTGGCTAGCACATATCCTAAATGATCTAAATGGTCCTCAAAAGTTCTTGACGCAATTAAAATATCATCTACATAGACCATTAAAAAATCTAAATCTTTGTGTTTTAAAAATTGGTCTATGCACTTTATGAAGCTGGCTACGCTGGTATTTAATCCAAATGGCAATCTTTGAAATTGATAGTTCTTACCGTTAAATAGGAAAGCTGTATATTTCCTACTCACCTCCACCAATGGTACCTGCCAATAACCTGCTGTTAGGTCCAGTGACGTCATATATCTCACCCCGCTGAATTTCTGAAATATTTCATTGATTGACTCTGGTGATTCACGGTCTGGTATTATTATCTGGTTGATTCTCCTGGCATCTAAACATAACCTAACTCTGCCATCTTTTTTAATTACTACAACTAATGGGTTAGAATAGTGTGATACTGACCTTTCTATTATCCCTCCTTCCAGCATCCTGTCCAGCTCCTCTTGCACCGCTCGTCTCTTGGAATAAGGCACGGGATAACTTCGCTGCATGAAAGGTGTGTGTTCCCGTATCTGCAGTGTACATACATAATCCTTTGCCCTTCCTGGAATATCGGCAAACACTCCCTTAAACTCCTCGATTACTTGCCACAGCGCTGCACGCTGATCACTCCTTACCACCTCACCTCCACTACAAAATTCATCCGCCCTTATCTCCCATACTGCATTATTAATGTTACTCGTTTCATTCTCACAATCATCAATATATTCACTCTCTCTACATAAATTTACTCTAGTATCTGCACCACTTTCACCTACTCTCTTTTGTAATATTTTTACCCCCGTTGTTCTAACTTTATCTATTATTTGTTCAAAATTAACCTTTACAGACCGGTCACCCCCGTCTAATTCTACTATTTTCTCCTTAAAGTTTACAATAGCTTTATTTCTTTGCAGGAAATCATTACCCAATATAATGTCTAAACTTAACCCTTTAACTACCAAAAATGTGTTCTCAAATTCTATGTCATTTATCAAAAAACTTAAGTGTATCTGTTTTGTTATTCTCTTGCTGCGTACGCCTGTAACTCCTACTACTGTAACCCCAGCTACTGGTAAAATTGGAATATTCTTTATACTTTCTTTTAACTCTCCTAAAATGTTTTCAGCAATAACAGAAATCTCACTACCTGTATCTACAAGTGTTCTATAATATTTATTAGCTACATTTACCTGTATTTCTGTTAGTCCCGCTCTCACCTCGATTGCCTTGTTTTCTTCCTCCAGTAGATCCGCAACTATATCTGTTCTAATTACATTACTCGTAACATCTTCTAATTGTTGGACCTCACTTGCTTCCCCGTACAGTGGTCTGGTCCGTGCTACCACTGTATGCTCTAGTTTTCCGGTTGTTGTCTATGGTTGCTTGTTGTGGGTATCTGGTGATCCCGCGGCGGTCCCTGGTGATAGTTATTTGTTCCTCGGTACGGCCTGTTTTCGTTTCTCCTCCTCTGCTCTTCTCTTGGTAAATTACATTTATAACACTGTTGTCTGCTGGCGAAATTCCCCCATTTGCACCTGGAACAACTCCACTCTCCTGGTTTGTTTACATTATCTCTATGCACATTATTATGATACCCACGATAATTATTATTCTTATTTTGATTATGTTCAACATGATGATGGTTATTATTCTGTTGTGTTCGCCTACCCCCTTCTCGATCTCTAATACTCTGTAGTATATCTAGTATTCTCTCCAACTCGTTCATATCGTCAATTTCTTTTGTCATCAAAGTGGTCTGTACATCTTTCGGTAAATGTTTACTTACATGTCTAACAAAAGATTTAAATGGTATCTGCGGCTCTAGATATTTCGCTTCGTTATATAACCTGGTCACGTATATTGTTAAATTATTATTATTAGGGTGTCCTAAAAAATCGCCCGTTCCCATTATGCAGCTTCTTAGTATTTCTTGTTCATCTTCGGTCCAATATTTCCCTTTAAATGCTCTTTCGAATGTCTCATAACAATCCCATTCTGATCGATGTGCTTCCGCCCACACTACTGAACTACCCCTAAAACATTTAATTATTTTGGTTAATTGTACCTCCCAATTACTGTTATTGAAACGGTTGTATTCCCGGGTTTGGTTTATAAATCTCATTGGATGTATTGTCCGGTTTTCATAGCTAAATGTTTCTAACTCAATTTCATTGTGTAAATCTCTCGTTATGATAACCCTTTCCGTAACCCCGGTAAATTTCTTGTTAATTTCCCCCCGTAATTCATTTTTTACACTCATTAAATTGTTCTCAATTACAGTACATTTGTCATAAATATTATTACTAGTTTGTAAACTGAACTCATCTATTTCTCTAAGCTTACTTTGTATTGTACTTATTTTACAGTTGGTATTATCTGCATGCTCTGAAATAGCTTTACTTACTGTTTCTATATTCTCTGCTATACTTATTACATTTGACTCAAAATTTTCTAACTGATCTTGTAAAACAGTTGTTTTAATGTCTATTTGTTTATTTATTTCAAATTTAGTTTTCATCTCTATCTGCTTATCTACTGTAGCTAAACATTTATTTTCTATCTCTTTACTCTGTGTCTCTATTTGGTTTTGAACTGTGCTAATTACTGTTTCATTAATCGTATTAATTTTGTCATCTAAATCATTTATTTTAGCATCGAATTTCTCATTAACTATTTCTACTACTTGTTCTTGCATATTTGTACAACGTATGTCTATTTCATTGATTCGTCTGTCAAAACTAACATTCTGCTTTCTGATTTCATTTTTAACTTCTTCAAATTTTACGTTAAAATTATTTTGAACTTCTCTAATTTCATTTTTCTGTTCACTAAATTTTTCATCTAGGTTACTGAATTTCTCATCGAACTTATTATTTTGTATGTTAAAAAGCGTCTGCATCATTTTTACTATTTGATTTTCGTCAGCCCTGTTAGTCGGGACTGGCGTTGAGTGAATAATTTCTCCACTCATAATTTGTGATTCAGTTGCGCTTGTTTGGCTTTCATTGGTATTGTCAGCTAGACTGACGTTCTCGTTATCTGCCATTTTAACTTTTGTTTAAATATTTCTATTTCTTTCAAAAAAAAAAATTTTCGTATAATAAATATTACATATTCATATTATATCTGAAATATTGTAAAATTTTCTACTACATATAGTTACGACATAACCTTATTTTACGTATTTTGTATTCTTTCGATACCCACTCTGTTTCTGAAATCTGGCTTATTTATATAATTATTTTATATAATGTCATTGTTCGGGCCGCCATTTGTATAAAAACTTACTTATTTATACATTTAATTCACTTATACTTACCATTTTTCCTAAGGGTCCCCCCAGAGTTCTATAAGCGAGATCAGAAACAGTGCGAGGTTACGAAATAATTAACTCTACACATTGTTAAGAAGAGAATTGATAATTTTAATTTTGTCAAATCATTTAAGCAAACGGTTTATAAACTTCAACTTTGAAATTAATTAGTTATAACATATATAGATATTGGTTGTTACATGATCATCCTAACTTACTCTACGCTTACCTTATCATTGACAATTATACAACTTCATTCACACACAAACATAGGTCAGCCCAGCATTGCACATTCATCACTCACATTCCGTTCTTAAACCCCAATTACCCGATTGAATACATAATTTTTATATCACTACCGATAACGCGTTCTTCGGTGACCTCGTGGCCAGCCCGCGGTAGATCGAAAATGTCTCGGAAAAAGACGAAACTGAATTCCAAATTTAAAAGTTAGTGTTCTACAACTCTCCTCCCATCCTGTCACTGTTTTTGAAAAGAATTACTTTACTTTCATTATTGAAAACTAATGAAATTATACGAGCATATTTAGCTCGCGTGTCGGCGCCGACACCGTCAGAGACGAACTGGGCAATGTGCTTCGTTGAGTCGCGGGAAATGAGCAGTCACGGCCATCAGGTTTTAGTCGCCGTATACTGTTGATTTGCTGAGGCATATTCAGTTTATGCAGGGACTATTGCTGGTATATGTGTGTGACCAGAGCTTAATATTGGACTTGGCTCGGCTGACGTCACCAACAGTAGGCGGAGTTTAACGCTGTTTTCCGGTATTGAGTTGATGGCTGCAACAAACGTTTTTCTACATCGCCATGTTTGCCTCAACTTTGGTGTCTTTCACGGCGTCACTCCCGAGCCCCGCCCATCACTGTTGCATACGGGCGTGATCATACACACGCAAAGTTCTGCGAAAAATTGGGGTGGTAAATTCTTCGCCACATTACTCAACAACAACCTGCGTCTTACTGCTTTGTTTCACTGTTCTGTTATACTGACAAATACGTTGCACAATAATACAGTTATTTCACAATGTTTTATAAGGCTCCCGACCGAAACGAAATGAATAAAAATATATAAATGCCCCAAACCGTTAAAATAAAAACACCCAAAATTTGACCCGCTACATGGTCCCTTCTCTTCTTTGTTACATTCATTACAATGATTCACTTTATAACTTTAGTGTCATATTTTACCCTTCTGGTGTGTGTTTTGGTTATGTAACATTTTGTGGTGTTACAATATTACTAAGCTGTTTTCTGAATGTTATTTTCTATAGAGATCCACTGAGAAATTCAAAAGGCTATTATTCTTCTACCAGTAAGGAAACTAGGCAAGTTTGCATATATAGTAAGCAAACTGCAGAAGATTTTTAGCAGAAAAAGATGCGTACTTAACCAGCATATTTACCCTATAATAAAAATAATAATAACAAAGCAGAAATTGAACCTATCTAAATTTTCCATGCTAGTTATCATCACATAATAAGAGCTTTTTAACCAATGGAAATTCACATCCATAGTATAAACTAATACAGTAATTAGAAAAAGTCTGTGTGCCTACAACTTGAGAGCTTTCATATTACGTACATAATTAATAAAAGACATAGAAATACATTTTTATCATTAACTCTTACCTTCTCGGGGTCCAGGATTCTGTTACATGAACTCACAGTCTGTAAGAGAGGTTATTGGGTTCGTTACACAATAAACACGCTTTTTGACTATATTAATCAGCTCTGTTTATTAATCGATTGCAACATTTGTTTTAATTTTCTTCTAAATTTACTTGGTATTCTTTTTTATCTCTCAAAACTATTACTGTTCATATTAATTATCTTTTCTTCGAACTTTTACAAAACAAACATTTAGGCTACTTGAACAATGGTAAACATTATAAGAACTACTTCCAAACCTTAACGTAAAAATTAATTATATTATAGGAAGACAACCCAGTATCTTACTCACGCCCACATTCATACAGTATTTAAATTCCCCATAATTTAGAGCTCTTTTAAATTTAAATTTGGTATATAGTTACTTGGTCGTTGTTTATGTAACTCACGGCGTCTCTGTTAACCATGTGCCACACTGCATATTTTGTAGTTCGTCCACATCTTTTGTCACACAGTCGAATTTAATTGTTAACTTTGGTGTTGTACGTTTCCTTCCAGTTTATCTCACTTTAAATTAAACTTTTAACACATTTTGAAGAGTTTAAAACAGATTTTCGGCTCGCGAGCCTTTTATGTTCAACCGGCTGCGAGCCACAGCTGTAGACGACAGACGCTGTTCTCCGCGCACCAAGCGCTAAGGAATGTATCTGTACGTGCCGTTTTTGTGAGAAACCTGGCCGACTGGTGTGTGTGCTTGTTGGTGAATGCGCACCCTTGTTGATAACCTGCATACCAGTGACA
This sequence comes from Magicicada septendecula, assembly GCA_034769895.1. Classification (NCBI taxonomy): domain Eukaryota; kingdom Metazoa; phylum Arthropoda; class Insecta; order Hemiptera; family Cicadidae; genus Magicicada; species Magicicada septendecula. The sequence goes on from CM068368.1 coordinate 706,002,488, forward strand.
GTCCCATGGCTATAGTCTGTTCACCAAATATACTTGGGTGGAAATAAAATTTACAAGATTTAAATTACAAATCCTCATAGGTTTGTACCGTTACAATACCCCCCCCCCCCCAATGAGAGGTTTTCTGCCGAAACAAAAAACTCTCATTGCTAAACCCTAAGAGGATCAGTGAGGATATGGTGCCAACAACCCCCTTTAATTTCTTAACACATCATGGGTAAACTACCCCCCTAGCTCGGCGACTATGGCTGCACCTGCACGACATTACTGGACTTCTCTGTTCGAGATCCCAACACCGTAAAGTCGGACAGGTACTCACCACAGTACCACCTTACCTTGTAACATTCCAAATAAAATTCCATAACTGGCCTTATAGCATACCAGATCCTCAACCGATATGTCTCCCCTTACATGCATACTGGATTGCCTTTAGCAAAATACTGGGTGCGTACACTTATTCCTTACTACATTAACTGCACTATCTCCACATTGATTATTAACATAAAATTCAAATTTTGTTTAAACAGTGAAATAAATCTAAGTACACTATCAAAAATTTACTTGGATGTTAATTTACATCATCTCTTTCCATTAATTAATTTCATCGCAAGTTTTAAATCTTTCCAAAATCTTTTAAATGAATTTACTTTATCATTCTTATTAACTAAATGCTAACAATTATAATAAACAAATAAAAATAAACAACTTATTTCTACCATAAATTCAAAAATAACTACACTTGATTACAAAAGATAACATAAGATAAACATCATGAATCAGCTAACGCCTTCTCTACCTATAGTGAACATTAGAATTTAAAATAAAACTCTACTGCAAAGAACAAATTTTTTTTTAACAAATTTAATTTTCAAAAAAACTATTTTGCCAATTAATAAAAATAATTACTCAATAATTTAATTAAATTGATTAACAAAAAAATCTATGAATCAATTATAAGAAACATACTACATCTCTAACACCAGTCATCAGCTGATACCTTATGGTCAGGTGAATGACCTTACCCTAGATACACTACACAAAATTATACAATGTAAAATACATAACACATGTTTATAATTCCTACGCTCTTAACATATTACAACATAATAAAACATAAACATTCATAAATAATACAAATCTCATTCCATTTAAAATAAACATTTAATTTGCATCTGAATAGAATTACAAACATTTCGATTTTAGGTTTAGTTTCAAATTCTATTAACTCTTTACCTTGTTACATTTTATTATTACATCTCAGTTATGAACTTCTATTAAGTATTTTCATCATCAATTGGTTTGGGTGATTTTCAGTCATTCACAATGATTTGATTTATTGAATGGGCACTAAAAAATAACCTTACCCCCTTCTTCCTTCTAACAATCACTAACAGATTTACATAGGGTGACACCAATCTCTCAAAATATTTACCTCCACTAATTCTCTAGCTTCACTTAAATCATTCTCCTCTTATAATAAAATACCTGATACCCTCTTTGTACTTAGGATGTGTGTTACCTTCCCGCATACTCATTCCTTTATTAGTTCCTGGCTCTTTCCAGGTAACTCCGCCAAGCCCAATTTAAAACTATTCATCTCCCGCCACAACGCCTTGCGTTGAGGACTCCTTACCACACCACCCTCACTACAAAATTTCACCACCATCTATTTACTCTCCAATTACATTACTCACTTTCTCTACATATATGCACTCCTCTACTGTGTCCCTACTACTACCCTGTTTCTATATTACTTTTATTCCAGAATTCTTATTTTGTCTAATACCCATTTAAAATTAACTTTGATTGACTAAAATGCCTTATTGAAACAATTATCACCCAAATTCCATCTATTACAACACTTTACATTAAGTTAATCATTGAAAATTATACCAGAAAACTCATAACTACCTCAAATTAATTTAATCACCTAATTTAAAACCTTTTACACTCATTTAAAATTTATTATTCAAACATTTTACTTTACTTCAAAGTCATCATCAAATTCATACTTACATATGGTCACTCACTCCATCTAATAAACACATGATTACTGTCATTAATTCCAAATATAAACAATTCATCACCACAAATATCACGTACAACCATTTGTACCTTCTGAAACATTATAACAATCATATGACTCCACAACTAAACACATTTTACATTTATTCATTTACTATTTATTATCCAGTTCAAATCTCAGAAACATCATTTAAATTCATTATCGAAATTTATTTCTACCACATTTAAATCAATTAATTCATCTACAATTTATTTTAATTCAATCAGTTATTTAAACACGAAGTTACTTTAATCATCTTCTTCCAAAACAATTACAATTCATTTATTACTAACTCTCATTATTTATTTACTCTGATAAAATATTCTTATTATTAAAATCAATTTCTACTACATACGAGGTGCTATCAGAAAGTTCCCGGACTAGGTCTAATAAATTCTTTTTATATAATTAGTAAAATAGTTTACCTTTTTCTTGTCCGTCTGGTGGCCTTTTCTCTATATTTCATTCAACGCGTTTCAGGACATATGCCCCATCATCAGGATATCCCTTGTTGAAGTTCGTCGATCGTTAAAATATTAAAAACACTGTACACACAATTCTACACATAACAATAAATATAATATAAACATAAAAACACATAAAATCTGGGTATTTTATGTGTTTTTATGTTTATATTATATTTATTGTTATGTGTAGAATTGTGTGTACAGTGTTTTTAATATTTTAACGATCGACGAACTTCAACAAGGGATATCCTGATGATGGGGCATATGTCCTGAAACGCGTTGAATGAAATATAGAGAAAAGGCCACCAGACAGACAAGAAAAAGGTAAACTATTTTACTAATTATATACTATAAGTGGCTTGGATACCGAAAAACATGGATCTAAATTCTTTTTGCTTACCTAGGCCATTAATGCTTCCCATCTCCTTCAAAGTAGTCTCCCTGCGAATTGATACAACGAATCCAGTGTTGTTTCCATGCCTGGAAAGTGTCAAAAAAAGTCTTTTGCTGAAGGCTGTCAAGCACCTCCTGCGTTTTTTTCTTAATGTCTTCTACAGTGTCAAAACTGTGACCTTTCATGTGAGTTTTTATTTTCGGGAACAGAGAAAAATCACAGGGGGCTAAATCTGCTGAATATGGAGGGTGTGGGACGGTGGCCATATTGTTTTCGGTCAAAAACTCTGTTGTTTTCAGTGAAGCGTGAGCAGGTGCATTGTCGTGATGCAACAGCCAGTTTTGGTCTTCCCACAATTTGGGCCTTATTCGTCGCACATTTTGTCTCAGCCGCCTCAAAACGTCACAATAAAAATCTGAGTTCACTGTAATACCAGCTGGCACGAACTCGCGATGGACAATGCCTTTTATGTCGAAAAATACAATGAGCATGGTTTTTGTTGCACTTCTGACCTGCCGTGCTTTTCTTGGTCTCCGTGATTGTGTACTTTTCCACTTTGACGACTGCTGTTTTGTTTCTGGATCATACCCATAAAACCAGCTTTCATCACCGGTTATGACCCTGGAGATGAAGGTAGGGTCATTTTCAGACGTTTCTCTGAGTTCTCTGCACACATCAACACGGCGCTGTTTCTGATCCACAGACAAAAGCCGAGGGACGAATTTCACAGCAACACGACGCATGCCTAAATTTTCAGTTAGAATTTCTTGACAGCTTCCATAGCTTATTCCGGCACGTGTACACAACTCATGGATTGTTTGACGACGGTCTTCGTGAATGAGTTGTCTAATTTTTTCAACATTTTCATCCGTTTTGCTCGTGGAAGGTCGTCCTGAACGGTGATCATCTTCAAGTGACATTCTGCCGGCCTTGAAACGAGCGTACCACTCAAAAACCTGTGTTCTGTGTAGGGAATGTTCTTCAAAAGCTTCTCGAAGCATTGCAAAAGTTTCAGTAGGCGATTTACCAAGTTTAAAACAAAACTTAATGCACGCGCGTTGCTCGAATTTATCAGCCATCATAAAATTAGCAAATGAACGTTAACTCACGATTACAAAACACAACGCGTAGACCGAACACAACCTCACAATGCAACAAAACTCGGCAGACTGACTCATTACGTATTACGGAATTGGACACTGGGACGCCAGGTTGTACAGTCACGTCCAACAGCCGTGCCAAGTACAGTCCGGGAACTTTCCGATAGCACCTCGTACACACATTGTTTACATCAAATACATTTTATACCACAAACACAATTAATCTCCCTATTGATTTATTTACAAATTTTTTGTCATCATTTTTCTGTTTACGACACCTCATTACCTAATCTAGCCAAGTCATTACCATGAACTAAAATAATTAAATGTTCATGAACTCTTTCTAACCCCCATCATCATATATTAGTCTTACTTTTATATAACAATTATCATCTTCAATTACACTCCTTACATTATAATGATTTATATAATAACCCTTGAATATTAATTTATCCCCTCTATCACAAGAATAATGCACCAGATTATTCTCCCCTATTAACTCATAAAACCTGTTTACTCTGGTATTTTTGGTCCAGTCAAGCTTATTATTTTTGGTCAACATCAGATAAGTTGTATCATCGTATTCCTCCACTATATCAATCACATCATAAGGTAAGTGTTTATCATCTACAATGGTATCATCAAAATAATCTTCAATCTTTATTTCACAAGGTAAGCATTTCATATAGTTTATTTTTTCCAACTCTAACCTCTCTATCAACTCTTTATAACTTCTACTCAACTTAAATACTTTTATCATTCTCTCTCTCTCTCTCTCTCTCTCTCTCTCTCAAAATATCTCTCATCATCATAACACCTGTCACAACCCCCCTGAACTACTTCACTACATGCAAAGGGCACAACAAAATCCTTCTTACATCTCCTGGCTTTACCAGGTAAACCACAAAAAACTAGAAGACCATTTTGAGACACCATGTCTCCCACACAACCTCTGGAGGAAACTCTGTCCTCATAAAACACTTGTGAAAATTCCACTTTACAATATACTTGGGTAAAATCTGCCCTTTGCCCACCTAACCTCTCATCACATTCTCTCACTATTTCATCAACACTTACTAACACTTCGTTACTAAATCCTACTTCAACAAAATCTTCATTATCACTCTCAATACTAACCACCTTACTCTCTAGCACCACATTTTTAATTATATCATTGTTATTCTTACTTTTTACTTCAATATTAAATTCACTACCGTAATTACCACTTACCTTGTTATTAATTATTTCTTCACTATTTTTCGTCATATTACCACTGTCACTTACCTTCTTATTCATTATCTGATTTAATTTACTGTCTAACCTTTTATTCATTTCGTTAATCTTCTCCTTGCAATTGTTGCTTATTGATTCTAATATCTGTTCTGTGATACTAGTACAACGTGTATCAATTTCATTAATTTGTTTACTAAAATTAAAATTCTGTTGTTTAATCTCGTTTCTAACTTCATCAAATTTACTATTTATTTCATTGAATCTACTATTCTGTACATCAAATTTAATATTTTGTTCATTCAATTTATCATTAATTTCGTTCTTCTGTTCATCCAACTTTACGTTTGGTTTTTCATATTGACTATCTAAATTGTCACACTTACTATCTATCTTTAACAGCAACTGCATCAATCTCATCGGTTTTGTTTTCATACCGAGTTGAGATGGGTATTACGTGGATTGTATTTAATTCAACTGATTCGGTGGTACTAGACTCACCGATTTGGCTAATTGGTGTTGAGTGAACGCCCATCTCACTCGTAAATGTTTCGTCAGTTATGCTGACATCTACTTTCTTATCATCATTGGTATTCATTTTGCTTATTTGATTTTTTCTTATTTATTTATAATGCACCTATTAATCATATTATAATCTCTCCTCGCTCGTATGACTTCCTCGTCATAGTGGTATGACAATTTATTTATTAGGCACTCCTCAGGTATGGCCGGTTCTAAATGCTTGGCCATACATACCTTGCCGAGGAAATATGCTGTCATCGAACTACCGACTTGTGGTTTGTAGTGGCCGTGGCATATATTATCTCTTATCAAGTTTTGAGTCGTCTCCGACCAGTACTTCGCCTTGAAGAGGCTCTTAAATTGCTGATAACTTTCGATGTCGCTCCGGTTGGCCATCCACCAATGGTCATTCACCTCCCGAAACGACTCGTCTAGGATTTCCCTGTTCTGGACCCACCGGTTCCCTGTATGTTTTTCTAGGTACTCCTCTATGCGTGCTAAGAATTCCATGGGCTTCCGTTTATACTGCCGGAAATTAAGCCATTCTCTGTTTTCTGACATCGGGAAATGATGGTAACCAGTTGGTCTGTTCCTTATCAATTCTATCTCCTCCTGGCTCTGACGCACTTGTCCTGTGATGTTCGTCATAGCGGCTTCCACGCCGTCGCATCTTTCGGTTACATGTGTCCGCACTTTATTCATTTCTTCCAGGGCAAATTTCTTGTTTTCTTCCAGTTTCATTTCCTGTTGTTCCTTGACATGTGTAATCTCTTTATGTATTACCTCCCGGACTTCCAGCACTTCGTTTTCTGTCTGACGACATCTTTCGTCTACTTCCCTGATCTGCTGGTTAACAACCACGACTTCCTGTTCTAACTTCTTTACGATGGATTTCTTCGTTTCTGTTATCCTTTTATTTAACTCTTCTTTTGCCAACTCTATTCTCTCGTCTACCTTATTCATGCTCTCCTGGTTAACTTCCCTCAGTTCTTCTCTTAACCTTTGATTATTCTCGTCCATCTTCTCCTCCATTTTCTGATTATTTTCCTCCAACTTTTCTCTCAGTTGCCGATTGTCGCTTTCCATTTTCCTACTTGTTTCCTCCATTTTCTCTTCCATCTTCTTACTCAAAGATTGATTGTCTTCTTTCAGATCTTCCATCTTCTTATTCAAATTCTTACTGGTTTCCTCAATCCTTCTGTTAGTATTTTCAATGCTTTTATTTATTCCACCCAAATCTTCCTTCAAAGCTTGTTTGTCTTCCCTTCTTTCCTTACTGTTTTCTTCTTTAGTAGAGTCCATTTTCTTGTTAGTGGATTCTATATTTTTATTGACTCCTTCCAATTTAGACTCCATGTTCTGGAGCATTTCCATTATCTTCTCTTCCATTGTTTTAGTTTTCTCCTTTTCTGGGACATTGACTTCCACTGTCTGCGTTGGTACTTCTAGTTGTTCCTCTGGTGGTTCAGGTTGTTTATGTTCCACCGGGGGTAGTGACTCTTCCCGATCCTCCACGGGTGTTGCCTCCTTATCCCCCATGTCCACTTCCTTTTCGGCCTCTGCCGCCCTCTTCTTCGAAGTAGCTCGTCTTTGCATTTTTCTTCTGTCTCTATTAATTAATCGCTGCCAGGCTTATATTATCAAGCCCTCTAAGTTGGACGCCACTTTGTAAGTAAACCCTGTATGCGGTCTTTACAAAAAAATATAATAGAGAAAAATTTTTATTTTTTCAAAAAAAAAATTTTGTTTATGTTTGATTTAATGTCGGTAATTGTGAAATAATCCTGTTTTAATGTTCTGTTTACAATTTTAATAATTACGAAGGTATTTATGAATTATTGAGCACTTCTGGAAGATCTGAACCAAGTCTGGAGTTAATCAGATTAACTCCGGTTAGCAATCGATTTATGATGTTTAGTGCTGGTCCAATATCTCGCTGTTAATTAATATTTTCTTCTTCTTGAAGTCTCGTTGCATTAATAAATAAACCTTAGATTAGCATGTGAAATAATAATAGATACAAACAATTGAAATAAATGGATTTATTAACAAATTTAATAAATAATCGATTGGGAGCAATTATCGACTCCGTCTCAGGGAATAATCGATTCGTTCATACAGTGGAAAAAATTATTACAAGTATTATATAAAAAAGGTTCTTGGAGCGATTATATTAATAGTCAGAGAAGGGTAACGAGAAAGTATAACATTAACAATTAAAGCAATTTCAATAATTATTATTTAACAATATTTAAATAATTCTGATATAATGTTTAAAAAAGTTGAATCGTCAAACCATATGTAGCTTCTGACGTCACTCGATGCGGAAGGCAGAGATTCGTATTTTTCAAAGATGGCCGCTCCTAGATATGGCGAGGTTATTGGGAATGTTGTGTTAAAATCTCACAGCAAAATTACCTTCATAAATGTTTGAAATGTCCCCGCACTGGTGTAATCTGTCTAATAGGTTGTTTGGTGTGTTCTGAAGAAGTGTTCCGTGTATACTTGTGTTAATTATGTTATTTGATATGTGTTCACTTCTGTGGGTTAACTGCTCAAAAAGTGGTTATGATTTGTAGCGTTAATTATCACAAATATATTGTTTTACTGTTTTAAATCACTAGTATAATGAAGTTTGGTGTTAGTTTTCACTATTGTCGCTAAAATTTCTGTAGTTTTAGTTAGAAAAATGTTTAATTTATTTAACTCTCGTTACACTGATATTAGAAGGTAACCGTAGTACCATTTCCTACACGGTTTTAAGGAACGTTATATTACACAACTATTCAGCTTGATATTCAACAAAAGACTACACTAACTTCCTTCATGTTAGTCAAAATCTGGCCCAGTTAATCTTTGAAAAAGTATTGTTAAAATATTTCGATTTCCCGTACACATGATACTAAAATACATTATATATGGAATTTATTTATTTTATTCGTCACCTTCATGAATTGTGAACCTTATAATTGGTTTAATCATCTCATTCCTTTTAAATTGATATATTATAGTCCATATCTGTTGACATTTTGTGGAAATTACCAAATTTCTCTCTTTTTGGAAATCTAGGCTCAAAAATTGGTTTCCGCCTTCATATAAATTTTTCTGCCATTTAAATTGTTATTAATAGTATCATAATAAATTTTAATTAGTCATATTTCTCTTCCTTTCCTTAAATACATATAAATTGAACCTTTGAACTGGTTTTTTGTGTTAATCTCTGAATTTGACATTGTTCTTTAAAATTAATTAATTTATATATTTTGAAAATTTACAATATTTTAAGGTATATTTCCTTATTATCACTTTAACTCATAGGATCATTCACAGTAGTGGTTAACTGATTTACCTTACCTAAATCTTGCTAGTTTACCAGAATTATAAGTGAATTAACTGGTTTATATGGCTTCTGTGAATTCACCACATGGCCTAGAGTTTAGAATTTTACATTTCTGTCTTTCTCAAATAAATTTAATCCTACTCCTCCTCTGACTTTACATAGTTATTATTACATGAAAATAAAACGTTTTACAAACCCATTGTGAGGTGTAGTATTTGATTAATACTACTGTTATATAAAAAATAATAATGAACATCATTCAGCATTCTAAGATTGAACATATTGCTGACATGGTTTGAAAACATACATTTAACTCCTTTTTAATTAATACAGCATACCTACTGAAACATTATTAATGGTATGCATGCTGTTATTTGGCAAACATAATTCATTTTAAACACATATAAATCTTATTTACTAAAAATTCTTATAAACCTATTGAGTTCATGGCTGTGAACAAATAGCCATTTTAAACAATTTAAACCTATGAATATAAATTAATGCCAGTCCTTTCTGGTCTAAACCATTATTATCTATTATCCCCTTCATCAGTAAACATGTCCACCCATACTCTAGTTATTATCATTTTTACAAATGTCTTGTAATAACAGAGTTGCATTAAAATAATAAAATATTGGAAATCTTCCATTTTATTATTTTATGATGATGGTTGTGTATTATTGAATATAAAAGTTGTTATATAGCATATTGATAAGTCATAGTATCACCAACTTTAAGTTTATTGTATTTCCAAAAACACTTGCACAAGTTCACTTTCACTGGTGGTTCTGATATTTTGAGTCTTATTATCTCAGACCAGACCTTTAGTAATCATGGACTGTTAAGACTTGTTTATTTCCTTTATCACACAATAGCTTTAGTTGGTCCACTTCTTATTATACTAGACAACACTTTTGATTTCTTAATAATTACAATTTTTATAGGATTTTGGGATGTTATACTTTCTTTTTTTAACTGTCTCTATGGGTTTGGGGTTGATGGTATTTAATAATAGGTTTTATAACGGTGTTTCTTTCATACTCTTTCTTCCTCTCTTCTTGTCTTTCTTCTTATCTTCTTTCTTGTCTTTCTTCTGGTCTTCCTTCTTCTTGTCTTCATTCTTCACTCTTGGGTAAACCAAGGTACTTCGTGTTATCTCGACTGATGTTTAGTTTGGAGTATCGAATGTATTTACTGATATTGACTTTGCTCTTCGCTAAAGGTTTCAGGGTATTGTTTACTTCCTGATCACAAATTTTATTCTTCCTTCTTCTTGTCTTTGGGGTATTTTGGTGTTTCACCACTCTCAAACTGATTCTCTCTTCTTGATATTGTGTTATCTAATTTGTTTACTGCTCCTAGCTTCCTGGGTAAATTCCTGATTTTATAATATGAGTTGCTTTCAATAATTTCTTTGATTTTTAACAGTGGTTTTTATATAATGTAATGAGAATTTTTATTTTATTGTTGTTTATTCCTTTGAATTCATTCAATTTCATTCAATTTTATATTAACATATGTGGTGTAATTAATTTTTATTATTTTATATGAATAATAAATAGTGGATTTTCTGTCACGCTACAATATACATACATGTATATGAAAAAATAACACTGGTTTGAAATATGTCACTATCACAAATGGGCTTCACAAATATTACAACATGCACACAAAGAAAAAGAACAGAGATCCCACCTCAAAAACAGCCCAACATACTGTGCACAGAAAATTATAGTAATTGCTTTATAGCAGATACAGTAGAACCCCGTGAATCCGAAATTTCAGATAATTTGAACAGCTTGTTAAAAATAAAGTGTAGATGAAACACAATAATATGCACTACTTTATCACAACAAATCAGACGAAGTTGTTATAAACAGAATGTTATATACGAAATCAATTGTATATGGTATTTAACGATAGGTGTATCTACGATATAAATGAATATAGTGTGTAGAATAAACAATATCATCTTTAACAAAGGTGGTCAGTTTCTTCTGGTGAAGTTTGGACAGTTGAGATGATGCAGCAATATCTTGCCAGCGCTTCATAAACACGACATCAGTTGGCATAACTTAGCTGTGCTGTTCTACTTATCATAGTGACACCTCTGGATTGTATTATGCCGTAAAATTAATAAAAGTTCCAAGTAACTTACCGTACCTTCTATATCCGCTTAATCTGAACAATTGTTGGCCCCCAATTAGTTCGGATTTGTGGGGTTCTACTATATCTGATATTTGAGGATTCACACATGTAGTCATTTTAATCTGATAGTCTTTTCATTCTTGAGCTACTGAAGCTTGTTGAGCTATAAGAACTGCAGATGTTTACAGTTTGATTTTTAGCAGCAGCGGTACCCAATGGTTTTGCGTTGTCTTCATTAACTGTTTCACTAGTTTATGTTTTAGATCGAGTTGTTTGAATATAATAGATATTGTTACAACAGTCTCCTTGATCGTCGTATGGTAAAATGGAAAAGAAAATACAGGACACCAATTGAGTCACTAATCACCTGCTTTAATTAATTTCAATTAACAGTTTGAAATCAACAAGATAGTCTCTTACAACAAATCAAATAAAAATTGTCCACATGCAATAATAATGTCAACTAATAGAGTCCTGCACAATTATAAAACACATAACACTTCGCCACAATACTTGGAACCTCACTGGAATAAATCACCACTTAAACTGCCATTAAGTGGCACCTGTCACGCGTCAACACTACTAGAAAACACTAGAGCATAACTTCTTGCAGCCTTGAACACAGTGTGCATGGACCGGTGAAGTCTGGAACAGCCTCGATGGTTGGAAGCATGATATGTGTCACGTAATTTGTCTTTCATCTCAAAGTAGCAGCAATATGTACACACTACAGCTAGAATGTTCTGTAATGGCGTAACACGGCCCCCTCCTTAAGCCTGTTCATCCCGAACTGGCAAACCATCTCTGAAGTAATACTTGGCCCGGTGATCTACATACCTGGTCTACTTGCGAAAGATAATTCTCTGGCTCTTCGAATTCAGTCTCGTATGATCTGAACATCAAGTTCCCAGGAATATGAGCTTCTGCTCAACCACTAGTTTTGCTGGAATCACTCCCATTGCATCATGTACTGATGAGCTATATGCCATTAGATGGTCCATGTCTGATTGGTTCTCGTCAACAACCTCTTGCGTAACTTCATCTTCAGCATAGTTTCTCCCGGGCGCTTTCATTAACTCAGGAACAAGCAAGGGTCTTTTCTCGATGGGTATAGTTGGTTTTCCATTCACTACTTCTGTCATGTTGCACATTGGTATTTCCTCTGCATGTTCTTCTTCCATTTCCGCTTGATCACACCGGTTGACTTCTTCTTCGGTTAATACCACTTCCTTGATCGAATGAGTGGCGGAACCTGTCATTTCAGCCCTGCAAAGCTTTATCTTCTCTTGATCAACCCTTAGGACATTCTCCCTTAAATCCACAATGAATCTGTAGGCATTGTACAAGAGCTAATTTGAGGCTGACAGTTGCTGACTAAGTTAGGGCGCACAATAGACACTGTAGCGCCTGTGTCAACTGTAAATGATGTTAGTTTACCTTGCACAAATCCATTAACGATCAGGTTTCCACTGGTCTTATGTAGCGTGGAAACTGTGCTGTTCTGGGGCTGTACTTCTCCAATTGGTGGGATCACTCTCTTCTCTCGGTACTTTCTTTCCCAACAGTCTACCTGTAGATGACCATGCTTCCCACTTTGGTCTTCTGTCTTGTTCCCATCGTTCAAATTGTTGCAGCGGTCTTGAACTTCTGAATTGTTTATCCGACAACATTGTTTTCCTGCTTCCAACGTAACGGCAATGTGATACAGAGATCTTCTGATTACAGTTGTGATGGTATAAACCCATTAATGTAGCAGGACGCACTTGGCAGCTACAAACTCGAGTGCATGAACAAGAGTTTCTGAACTATTTCGGTGTCTTGCCATTCGCAATACTTGCTGAAGTTCACAATCTCCGATGCCATCAATAAATGTCTCCACTGCAAACCTTATTCGAAAATCTTCGAGTGCTTCAGGATAGGCCACTCTAATGAATCTGTCGATGCTTGCTTCAAACTCTTGAAGAATCTCCCTGGAACACTGTCGTCTTGTTCTCAACTGAGCGTAGTACACATCTCGCAAATGTTCATCACCGTACCGTAATTCTAGAGCTTTAATCAATTTGTCATAGATGTTATGGCTGTCGGGTGACACTTTCTGCACTAGTCCTGTGACAGGCCCTTTTAAAGCGATGCGATGAAACTGCCTTCTCTTTAACTGTCCAATTATTTGCACATGCGGTGGGTCCAAATTGCCTAAGGTATGTCGCCCAGTGTGTGCTTCCATCAAAAGTTGGGGCCTTGACATGTACTGCCCCAGCCGCAGGCAAAGTGATTTTCTATATTCTTTTCTGTCTTTGTCATTGGTACAGTCTGTTCAGAAATTTGATTGGTTGTGTCTTCATGAACTGTTCAACTTCATTTTTAATTTGTTCTCTTATGTTTGTAATTGATTCGTCTACTGCAGATATTTTATTTGACATGAATTCTTCTATGACAGATATTTCTGTAGACATCAGTTCTTTAACACTCGAGCCAGATTTTTCTATTTCAGCTGTTTTTAGTGTCATCGATTCTTGTACCGCTGATATTCTAGTGACTTGTTTATTTAGCTCACCTCGTAATTCACCCAAGTCACCACGTAGGAGACCCAATTCTGCGGTACTATGTTCTTGCATCTGTTTCTGCATAGTTTCAAAAAGAGCTACTGTTTTATTCGCTTCCTTCTTACATTTCTTATCTTGCCATTCTTCTGACTTGAGCATCAGTGTTTTCTGCTGTTCTTCAACCTCTTCTCTTTCCTGTCTGCATTTTTCATCCTGTCGTAGCAGCGCTTGGAAAGCTTCCATCATCTGACTGGTGTCCATGTTTATAGATGAATTACAAATTACACTAGTATTTTACAAAGTGTCTACTGTCTCCACTGTTAACGGTTCTATTGCACTTCTGACCCACTGTTATGATGGTCTCCTTGGTCATCGTATGGTATAGTGGAAAACAAAATACAAGACACCAGTTAAGTCACTAATCACCTGCTTTAATTAATCTCAATTAACAGTTTGAAATATAGAGTCCCGCACAATTATAAAACACATAACACTTCGCCACAATACTTCGAACCTCACTGGAGTAAACTACCACTAAGCGGTAGCTGTTGTTTAAATAGATATCTCAAGTGTTCCAGAATAATCTACAATATGCGTCAACACTACTAGAAAACACTAGAGCGTAATTGCTTGTGCCCTTTAACACAGTGCACGCAGACTGGTGAAATCTAGAACAGTCTCGGTGGTTGACACGTGATAAGTGTCACGTAATTTGTCTTTCATCTCAAAGTAGCAGCAATATGTACGCACACACATATTACAGCTGGACTCTGCTGGGATAGCCGAGAAACATGTACAGTGTTATGTAACAGTATGTATTTAGGAGATCCTGTGAATGTGGAGAAGCTTGATGATATTTTTTTAATATTCGTTTTTTAATATTTTTTTAGTTTGTTTACAACTTGGTGAGTTGTAATAATGAATGCCTTTAGATCATACATGTAGTCCAGTATTTATTGGTTTTTATTTTTCGTATATTCATTTGTTACTTTAAAATATTTAATCGTTTTATTAATGTGTGGTTCAGATAATAAAAGAACATCCATAACATGTGGCACAACATATTCATAGCAATATGCTTTATTGACAAGTCAAAATGAATTTGCCACATCCAAAATTTTTTTTAAACTACTTTTGTAACAGTGAAGCAGCAATTGTAACATATTAAAACAGCCATGAGGAAGACATACTAAAATTTACTGTACTTGTAAAATCAGTAATTAAATGTATCAAATAATATTTGTTTTATTTATCATACATGGGAACATGTTTTATTTTTGTATGGGAACATTACGCTTTCAGCTGAAAAGATACCAGTATAGAGTGTTGACATTCGTGTAGATGTCAACATGAAAATGCCCTGCAACAGTAATGCTGCATCACAATATTTTCACAGTAGCCAATCATTTTAACATAATCTCACTCCCTGTAGGGCCAGTAATATATTCTAACATACGCCAATCTAGTTTTTCTAGTACTTGTATGTGTAATATGCAGTCGAGGTGTTAGATTGATACTGTTACCTTTACATACTCTGACAGTGTAAAGTTGTACATCTGGTTCATGAGAGAAAAATTTGTATTGTTTTTACATGAGATAAAAGGCTTCAGTATTTAAACATTATGGTTTTTCAGAGCAATTGTTTTTAACGTATGTAAATAAATTACTTAAAATTACCTTTTACTTTCCTGAGTAATTTTGTAATATGTTCCTAGCATACTTTGTTGAATCTAATAAGCTGTTATTAAGTTTATTATTGTATTACTGATGTAATGATTTGTAAGTAGGTTTTTTACTAGTTATGCAAATTATGATATCAGTGTTTATGTGAAATTTATAAAAACATGTTATTCAAGTACAAAGGATATTTATCAGTTCTATTTGTACCTGTGTTACCTGTTAATAGTTAAGATGTATAAAGTAGAAAAATAACTGTTTAATTCTGATCAGTTAAGAAATAAACTTTGTTAAACAAGTCATATAGTGTTTTTAATGTAACAATGAACATTACAGTAATTTTTTTCTATTCCAAACCTTGCCAGTCACTGAATTATACATGTGGAGATAAAAAAGAGACAGTTCAATCTGTAGTGTGCCATACTAAGAGGTGGTTGTATGATTTGTCCTAAATATAAGCAAGGTGGGTGTCATTTTGTATGTTTCTGAGTTACTACATGTGTTGACTATTTTTAGCTACAGTGACTGAAATTTTCTAATTCAGAGTGTAGGATTTTCCCTTATCAAAACCTCTCCAGTACACAAAACCTATGACAAAAACAGAGAGAGTGAAATGGTGAACAAATTTTTATAAAACAAAAAACTTCTTCTGTTCCACATGAGCAGTCAAGACTCTCAAATCTGGCTAAACTCTGAATTGAGCATGAAGTAGCTAAAAAAAAATTATTTTGAAATATAATTGTACATAAATATAACTTAAGTTTTGTAAACAAATATTCTGAATGTTATTTTTCAGTTGTTCTTCTGGTTAAGCTGTCTGGTAATACTTCTATGCTAGTTTAGTATTTAGTAGGATTCCCTTGTAAAAAGTTATATTTTATCCATTCCATACACTCATATCATTGTAATTATTCATATAGACTTATAGCTGTCATAGTTGGTATTACAGCAGGATTCAGAGAGGAGGGCGTATTCACTTCAGCCCCTTATTTCTCATCTCTCCTTCCATTATCAACTGGAACTTCTCTCTCGCCTCTGGGACTTTCAACATATAGGCTTTAAGTGTCAAGTCTTTTCATTTAAAAATTGTTTTAAGTAAAAAGTGGTCACATTATATAGTCCACGTGCCCAAAGCATTAACGTTTGATATGCTCCGATGTGGTAATATGTTCTTGGAGCACATCTACTTTCCATGTATGCCATACAGAACGCCTTATTAGTATACTTAACAGCTTCGTTGCCAGTCCATGTTGTACCACACTACCACAACCTAATGATTCATCAGTTTTCTTTTGGCATGAAGGGAAGATTATATACTAATAGACGTAGGGGCAGACCAACGATGAGACGGTTGGATGGCATAACAGAAGATCTTGCTAGCATGGGAATCAGAGTGTGGAGAAAGGGAAGCATGGAGGAGTATTGTTAAGGAGGCTAAAGCCCACCAAAGGCTGTAATGCCATATAAGAAGAAGCAGAATATTTATTTTATTATATTTACTAATACAAATTTCAATTTCAATGTAATTCCTTAATACTGTAATTTTAATCGGAATGTAACAAATCTCAGGCAATTCCCTGGATATGCTATTTTATTGTGATGTTATGTTGTCCTTTTGTATTTTGTCATAAACTATGTTTGGATAACCCTAGGCGTTCTGGTTGCTTGCGATGTTTTCATTAACCTGCAATATTAAAAAAAATTTATCAAACATTACAAGGAAAAAACCTGACTGCGTCCTAGATCTCATTACGCGTAGTTTAAAATAAACATTGTGATGGTACAATCATGGTACATTTTATAATTACCTAAAATATGGTAACGAGATCATAAATATTGTATTTTCCTATTTTTTGACATACCCAACCCAATCTCAAACACCCGATATCGAATCTACAGTGAGTGGACTATATTACAGTATTTGCCAGGATTTGAACTAATTCATGACAAAAAAACGGTGTCACATCACAAAAACAGTGTGCAGTTATTGCGATAAGCAGAGCCAAGCCTTCGTTACGTCAGAGGCTGAGAATGTGTTGACAACTACAAATTCACGCTGTCAACAACTTAAACAAAAGGACTGTGACGTCAGTACGCCCCATTTCCGCAGATTTCAACCAGGAATTGCCGTCATTTCATCTGCAGCTCTGATTTGAGCCGGCCGGCCAAAACTCATTCACTCACGGGTGAATTTTTTAACTTTTTAGACCACTGTAGGTGGTTAATAATTGTGTAAAACACCGTACAGTGCGTCGACTATAAAAATGTGACCGAGAAGTGTACACGTAAAACTCGCGGTACTGGGCGCGAAGTTTTACCGCCAGCTACAACAACCAGCAACACGGAAATTGGTGAGAACGTTCCTTTTACATCTTCAATCCTTTGATTCATTCCCAATACCAAATTTTGAATCAATGTAAAATCATTTTAAATTCAATACTAAAAAATCATTTAAATTTTTCAATATATAAAGGGAGCTCCACTAAGTTGTACCATGAGTATGTAAGAGTGAGTATTTGAGTGTGTGGGTTAAAAAATATTAAGTGTTGGGTTGTGCTGAAATTTCAATAATTTACGTTTAAATAATTATAACATATATTATAATGCAGCGTATATCTTTTGTGTAGAGTAATATCATGGGGACAACGCCCATGGCGCAATATATATATCCATGTAACATTTATCATGTTTAATGTTAATAAATACTTTTTATATGTTATTTGAAGTTACGTTATTTCAGGTAATGGGTTTCACTGAACTGGTACGTGTTAACCGAATTCTGGCCCTAATAGTAAATGTCGATCATACACAGTACAGTACAGACACTTGCACAACATGGCACCCTAGATTGTTGTACAGACAAAATACATTGTACATTGTAATCAAACAATATAAGTTAACCTAAGAGATTACATTTGCGCCCGAATTGCAGGGACTAATAGATTACATTTGCGCCCTTAAGAACAGGGACAAATAGATTACAACATGTCATGCGTATAGTATGCCCAAAACTAATCATATTGGGTTCGTCAGCACGTAAGTGTAGATTTACTTCAGATAATAAGAGTTCACATAATGAAACCTACTTACTATTATTTTAAAATTCCAATCCTGCAAAAGCACAAGATCGCTAATCATGGTAACAAGCAGTCATTGGGTTAGGCCAGACACTACAACCACCAGAGCACATCAAGCTGCTGTTCCGCACACTTCGACTTGGATTACTTTAAAAGTAATAATATGTTTGAGTATAACTTATTTTGTACATAAATTAAACCTCAAATTTATCGTATTAATACATACTAATAAAGAAACATTCTCACATTACCTTGGTTAATGCTGATAACACAAAGTACTCCCTCCCTTGCTAGGCTTTCATTAGCATGGTAAAATGTTGGGATGCTTTCATTAGAATTCATACCACAATTAGCTAGGCTCTCCACCATGCTAAACTACGGATCCATCACATTCTTCTTTCAACTCCACAGAAACTTGTCCAGATCAAAGGTGGCAGTGGCATCTATGTGAGATACTGTCTGCTCGATGGTGCCATCTGCTTCATTGCAGCTCTCTTCAGAGTTATTCACATTATCTTGAGACACCATATTTATAATTTCTTGGTCTATTAACAATTCGGTATCCTCTAACATCCACTCATCAACATCATTAATATTTGCTTCATCACAACCGGAAATACATTGTACAAGCTCAAGAACATAGTTTCTTCGATTTTCCTGAGCAGAACGTTAACATAGGGGACTAGGCCAAAGTTTTGCCAAGATTTTCTTGAAAGTTGTTGATTCAAATGATCCCATGACTCCGCCATCCAGTAATTAACATACTTAATAGTCACTTTATTCAGTTTTAGAAGAAGAGACTTGTCGTCATCTTCAATAAGTGTTCTAAGGAGTATTTTCTTGTAACAGAGTTTAACGTTTTGCAACATGCTTTGGTCAACAGGCTGCAGTAAAGGAGTGACATTTACTGGTAGGAAAATTGTCTTTGTGTCACCACAAACTAACTCCCCATCAGAAGGATGACAAGTAGCATAGTCAATAACGAGTAGTGACAATAACGGAGCAAGCCATTTGTTTCAGCGAAACGCTTCATTGCAGGAACAAATTATGTTTTGAACTACTCCTTAAAAAATGTTGCATTCATCTGTGCTCTTCTCTAGCTCCTATAATACACTGGGACAGACTTTTATGTTTAGGCTATTGAAGCCCCTTGGGTTTTCCAATTGGCAATAACTATAAGGGGTAATTTATGTGTCCCTGCAGCATTACTACATGCCAAAACAGTTACACGCTCCTTACTCGTTTTGAAGCCAGGAGCACTTTCTTCTTTTTTGGGGGCTAGGGTTTTCTTTGGAAGTGCCTTAAAACTTAGGCCCGTCTCATCGATGTTATACACTTCCTGGTATGGTGTAACTATTCAATTTATTTTAATAAAAAACAACTTCCAATATCTCGTTCTCTAACTTACCTTTTCTGTTAGGCCAAGGTTCTATGGACGAACTCGTGAGCTACAGAAATAGGTTACTGGATTTTGTGTGGCATAATAATTACACTAACACATGGTTATTGTTAACTCGAATAACATTTACTTTTATTCAAAAAAATTATTTTCTCAACCTCTCCCACAGCTCCTCAAATTCTAATCATTTCTTTTCATAAACTACTACATCTGTATCAAACCAAAGTTATCTGTATAAAATTATAAATGAACAATTCTTATAAGACTACAAAAGAATAATTATTATGCTTAACAAACCAGTACTTTTCTTTTTGTATCACACACTCTCGCTCATTCTTTTACATATTCATACATAACCCCCATTTATAGAGCTCTTTACTTATTGGAATATGGTTTTAAAAATTGTAGCTATTTTGAAATTTTAGTCAATTGGTTATATTAGGTACTCAGTCATTTCATCTGTGCCTCTACGAGTTGCACAATCACGTGTTATTCACCTTTCCGTTTAACACTCCGAAATTTTAATTTTAAACTGTTTTAATTTTGCACCATTATTGTTGACGGTTCATTATTATTAAATATACTGCACTGTTGTTTAAATTGAATTCACATTTTTATCGGCCGAACTGACTTTTGCTCGCGAGCACTGATTTACTGAACCGCGCGGTTCTGGAGTAGAAAGTCCACTGGGGTCCCAAACTAGGCGTTGGGTACGCATTTCCTTGCGTATGGCCGGCCACAAATTCGAGCTCTGATTGGATGGAATGTTCCAGAAGCTCAGCCAGGGAATTCTTGTAATTTCCCCAGTGGTTAATCCCCGGTATTGTGCGCCAACAAGAACGTCTCTGTGCAATGATTCATTCGTGATGTAGAACTAATTTCACTCACATCTTACCTGGTTTATACGTCTTGATACAGCAACATGCTTCATATCACATACTTTCCCAGTGACTCAACCCCGCTACCAAAGCGCCAGACCACAGACCATTTCATAATAAATTTTTGCAATTACTAATGCGTACCTTGTACTGCCAGACATGGCTACAGATTGTCATTATATGTTTTACCCAAAATGGTGTACTATACATTACTAAATCTTTGTCTTCACAGATTCGTCCCGTCACAATACCCCCCCAATGAGTGATTTTATGCCAAAGCATAAAAACTCTCATTGACAAAACCTAAAAGGACCAGCAAGGATATGGCGCCATGACCCCCTTATATCCTTATTAAACCATGGGTAACTTACCCCCCTAGTCCGGTGACTGCGGTCGCACCTGCATGACTTTACTGGACTTCCTGCTCAGGATCCCAACACGATAAAACCTCACAGGCATGCAACGCCCCTGCCCTGACCCACCGGCCAGCACAGGTACGCCCCCACAGTACCACCCGACTCTGTAACAATTAATAGAACATCAATAAATGGCCTTCCACTATTCCATATCCGTAACTGATTTGATTTCCTCTTAGTCGTACTGGTTTGCCTTTAGCAAAGTACTGGTTTTTATCTCAATTATCTACTTGAATAAATAATGTTGCTTAACACATGTATCCTAAACTAACATAATACATTTTGTTACAAATATCTACCCTTAACAAACTCTTGACAGTTGTAATTCCAACTTTAAAATGACTTACTAGTTCAAGTCTGAACTTATTGAACAATCTTTCCTTCTTACATTTCCATTAAAAGTTTGCATTTACTATTTCCATGTCCTTCTTACAAGGCGGACTACTAATGTTAATTTTATACAACACAAAACATAATCATTACAAAATGGCAAATTATTTAACACAACAGATACATGACTAATCAGAACAATCTCCTCCAATATTTCATTAGGATTAGGATCACCACAATAATCATCAACTGACTACTCACTCGTACTCAGTTAAACTCCTCCTTCCACTTTTTTTTTATCCCCCAGCCCCCCTTTTTTATCTTAACCCCTGATACCCCGCATTACAATTGGTATAAATGACCTCACGGGTAAACCGGTTTCGGTAGTTACACTTTTGCAAGCTCCTTTCCACACACTCTATTGCCCTCTATGTTGGACTGTAGCGCCCATTTGCTTCCACAAGAACTGAAGCGGTTAGGGAGTAAATGCTGTTTACACCGTTCTTTCTTCGGCATTACAATAAAATTCGGCATTACTGGTATATAAGATATCAGTAATCCTACTAAAATGATTCATATGCCCTTAAGACGGTCTACCATCCCATTCGATTGATAGCCGCTGTTCCAAAGTTTATGGTAGATTCCCCTTGTTCACCCCCCGGTTACTTTCTAATGTCACCAATTTTGAAAATAATAAGTATAGTCAGGGTACAATAAGCCTGCCTACATCTTGTTACCAATAATCCAAATCCACGGTCAGGGTTTGGTGAAGCCGTGACCGCCCGAAAGAGGGGAATCGTATTTATCTCTATTATGTTTACATATAAAACAAAACCTTATCACTAGGTACATAAAAACCTATAACACATACAACGTGTTATCTAACACCATACATCTATACACCATACATCAATGTGTTATCTAGCACCCTTCGTCACATTCTTTTCACAATGTCTGTACTGAACATCACCAATAGCGGGTACACAATAATAATTTAGTTTATTTCACCTAGAATATAATCTATTCAACATTTATACAAGATACTTGTTTGTTATTACTTTTTCAATTCACAATTATTCTTACAAAGTATGTATTTGTTCATACATACAATATGATGCACCTCATATCGTAACGGCTCACCACGAACATTAGGGGTCCCCCTCCCCGTTCTTTACACTATGTAATTTTCTACTTTCACCAATTTGGTAGAGGAGGCCCATTATTGTCTCACCCCAATTCTGAGGTTCGCTCCAACCATGGTCGCCCCTAAAAGTCCAAACACCACGATCAGGGCTGGTGAGGCCATGACCGCCCGAAAATGGGGGAGATTCCCTTCTGAAAACATTTTTTACATATACAATTGCATTGGTTATACATATATTTTATGTCGACCAATACATATTTAAATTTGTAGCGTTATGGGTACCCACTATCTCCCGTGTTACTTGATTTTGCTAAACATATTGCGACAATACAAGCATAGGCTGTAATGCGCATATATGAAATAAAATAAATATTTAAATTAATTTTAGTAATATATAATAGACGAGCAGGTGTGAAATTGGAAGCTGGCTTATAAACAGGAATCAACAAGAAACATCACGCGATTACCGCTGTATGCGTGTACACAAGTAAATAGAGTGTGTGCGTGAAGCCTGTTCGAGCCTGAAGTTTGCAACCTCACCCCCAAATAAATGCTAAATTAAGATTGTATTTAATTTTAAGCAAACCATAAATATTAGAAGGAGTGTAAAAACTTCTAAAAATGCGTAAAAATCAGACACATGTGCAGTGCGAATTCTACGTAATTCTTATAATCAGTGCGAATTCTGTGCGATTTTTAAAGCATAATAATTACACTAATGATGCGATCATTATGATAATTACATATCATGTGTGTAATTAAATTAGACAATATTAGATCACTATGAAATCCGCATTAAACAGTGTGATTGGCGAAAAAGTGCGAATATGTGAAATGAGACGAGAGTGGAGGCAATGACGCCATGGGCAGTTTTTGATATGCATATTCCTGAGCCAACAGGTGTGGTTTTCTTGGTGAATATAAATACGAGCCCAGGAGAGCCAAACTCTCTCTTCAAACAGTCTTCAGTCGTGGTGGTATGCTATGTCCGTCTGAGACGCGAATTTTTAATTACTTCAGACAGAGTTAGACGCTATGTCTAACAGCAACAAGATTTTTATATCATAAACTGTAAAGTATTATGGAAAATGTTTTATTTCAAGTAGTAATAAAAAAATAAATAAATAAAAAGTACCGTAACTAAAATCGTCGGACGTCTACGAACAGCCTACAACTACGAACATCAACTCTAGACAGATGGTGAGAGAACATCTAGCAAAGGAACGATACGCAGAGCAATAGAGACTGTTTCTATCACAACAGCAGCCGATCCAGAGCAACACGTCATTACAATCTACAGCAGCCGATGGACCATGAAGGACGAGAGACGGGAGGACGACCAGTGAAACCAGAAAAGGCAAGAGGACATCCAGTAGGAGAGGACCAACAGATCACTGGAGGACATGGGACAATCTGCAGAATTTGAGGTGACGAAAAACCAATTTATAATCATCACAGAATAAAGACATTGAAAGACATTAATAAAAACATTTTAAAATTAAAGAATAACTATGTAGATATAGATAAGAGAATGTAATTCAATTGTAATCAGAATTTTTTTAATGATTTTTTTCTTTAATGAATGAACAGTTAATGTAAAGATAATTTAAATCATTGATTTAATAAGTTAAATTTTTATTGAAAGCACATAAAGTAATTGAAAAAAAATCAATTAGTTTTGTTAAAATGATTATAAAGCCAATGTTATATGAGTGTAAACACAGCACCAAGTTAAATTACATGAAATACAGCAATGTGTACCGTTGTAATATGCATTATCCATCTTAATCTCTGTTACAGTATTTCGTACGGTCCTTCATGTAACAAAAAGAATTTCTTAATCTCTTTATCCTGTGCATTGGATAAATCATGTCGCCTTATCAACACTAACTGACCTATGTCATATCTGGTCCACTTACCTTTAGCATCATGATGCTGTTTTCTTCTTTCCCCCTTAGTCAATAAATTCTCATTAGCGAGTTTAAGTTTTATGTCCAGTCCTCTGGTATTATTCTCAGGTGGATAATTAAACAGCTGTTCCAACATTCTAGGTGGGCGTGTCCTCTTGACTAACTCATATGGCATTAACCCGGTTGACTCATGAGTAGTACAATTTAACCAATCTTCAATTTTATTCACGTATGTCGGCCACTCACGTTGTTCGGTATGGCAATATGCCTGAAAAATTCTACCTAATTCACGCATTACCCTTTCGGCCTGGTTTGACTGGAGATGATGCACCGCTGTATGTTTTGGTATAATTCCTTCCCAACCTAATGTTTGTCGCCACGTCCCGCTAATGAATTGGGGCCCATGATCAGAGAGTATTACCTTAGGTTTCCCGATTTTAATCATATAATCCTTTGTTATCTTTTCACTTAGGACTCTACTCGTCGCCCTCTTAACACTATACAGTTTTACAAATTTCGTAAAAGTATCCAATACTATAAAGATATACATCACTCCTCCTAGGTAACGGACCGAACAAATCCACCGCAACTAAATCAAAAGGGTTTTCTACTTTAATGAACTTCATTTCTCCCTCCAAACGATAATTGGCTACTTTTGATTTCTGGCATAAATCACAACCCCGGAGTAATTTTCTAACTCTCCGTTCCATATTTTAAAATAAGCACGATTCTTTCAGTACGTTTACACATTTTCTAGCCCCAAAGTGCCCATATCTAACATGACAGTCCCATATTACTTTATCTACTAACCCTTCCAGCACGACTAACTTCCAATCCCATTCACCCCCTCTACTTTCTTAAATAGAATCCCCTGATGTATCTGAAAATACTGGCTATACCCGCAGTTATCTAAGTCGGATTCTAAACTGGTTATTATTTTATTCAATTTGTTATCTAACCGTTGCATAGTTTGAATGTCCTCTAATTCTTCCCCAAAAAGTCTATCTTCCCCGTTAAGCCTAAACATCTCTATTTCTTTTAAATCCCTCCCTGTTTTGTTTCCTTCTAGGTCTACCCTTGACAAAGTGTCCGGTATTTTGTTTTCTGTACCCTTAATGTATTCCCAAGAAAAGTTATACTCTTGTAGAGCTAGCACCTACCTGGTTAGTCTGCTGTGAGTCAATTTACAAGTAGTGTTTAAAAACGATAGTGCCTTGTGATCAGTCCTGATAATCGTCTGATTCCCTATGAGATAGGTACGGAGTTTCTTCACTGCAAACACGATGCTTAACAGCTCCTTCTCTGTGGTTGTATAATTCCTTTCCGCTGCTAATAAGGTCCGGCTGGCAAAAGCGATCGTCCGATGTTCCTTATCCTCACCCTCCTGGTATAGCTCTGCACCAAGGCTATGTTGCTGGCATCTGTCTGTAAATAAAATTGTTTCTGAAAATTTGGATGGTTCATCATTATCATACTCATAAACTTCTCTTTAATTTCGTTAAAGGTGACTCTTTCCGCTTCTCCCCATCTCCTCTGTTTATTCTTTTGTAAGGCTGCACTCAATTTAGAGGTTATTTGTGCATAGTTTTTCTGAAACTTCCTATAAAAATTACATAAACTTAAAAAACTTTGTAATTGCTTAATATTTTTAGGTTCGGGGAATCTCATTATTGCCTCTACTTTTTCGGGGTTAGCTTGTATTCCCTCTGGTGAAATAATGAAACCCAAAAAATGTATCTCTTGTTGTAAGAATTTTGACTTCTCCCAGTTTACTGTTAAACCCCCGCTTTGTAACTTATCTAGTACATATTCCAAATGTTCTACATGCTCTGATAACATTCTTGAAGCTATTAAAATGTCATCTACGAACACAGTTGTAACGTGACGTTCCTTCCCATTACATAAAGAAAATACATATACCAAATAAACAAAATAATATAGAAATAAGAGTAAACCCATTACAAAATAATAAAAAGTACAAAACTATTAAAGAATGAAACAATGTACCTTAGGTTAAGGAAAAGTGTTAGATATAAGACTATGTAACTCTTTTTCTTTAATATCACCAGTAAAATGCAAATATAAAGCATGTGAGAAACTAGTGTTACAATGGGAATTTATATTCCAAGTCCCCAAAACCTATAGGCCAATAACTATGTACAAGGTAATGGGATGCTATAAGTGAGGAACAAAACAATAATGCATAAAATTATATAAAAACAATGTGAACTGAATAAAATATTCTTATTTAATGTTAATTAATAGTATAGTTTTAGTAAGATTTGTGTTTTAGCTACTTGTATGTTCAATCAAACTTAGAGCCATGTAGGCCTGAAAGTACACTAATAGGATAAGATATAATTTGTTCTGTTAATCTATTGTTATATAACATTAAGTTGGTGCTCATAGTTATTAAGGTTATTAATGTAACAACTAACTGTCAAAGGGTTCTTAGTAAATCAGTCAGAAAGGGTAGCTGTAATTAGAAATGATTGTAAACTTGTTCATGAAACTAATACCAGTACATAGGCCAATATCAAAACCCATAACTATTGGGTTAAAAAAAGTACAAACATTAAAAAAGATCAAACATTAAAAGTAATGTTCAAATTACCTAATTCATGATCAAACCACTGTTAAGTAATGAAATGAGCAAGAATTGTTAATTCAATGTTTTCTTTTTATATAATAAGTACCACTTAGTAGACAATTAAAGAAATTTAGAATAATTCCATACAAGTCAAATGACTAAAAAAGCCTATAAGCAGAGTCTTTTGTAAAAGTGGTAAATCACTTAATATTGAGGCTAATGATATCATGTCTAGTATCAAATTGTTCAGAATAAAATAAGGAATTTAATTAAGTAGACTAAATTTAGTAAAATTATATTATAACTAAGAGAGTAAATTAGACTGGGAGGTGAAGGGGCACTTTATTTTGAACAAACACAGTCACATGACTCAGAGTTCATCCCAATGAACCAATCAGAATTTGACAAAAACTGGTCAAATCCGTTTGAATGATGAAGAAACGGTGAGAGTTGATTGTTAGACATAAAGATGAGCGGGTCAGCTCTGTACAGCAAAAAACTAAAATGTCAAAGTATCAGATCTAAGTGAAAAAAAAAATATATATATGTTGAGAAGAAACCAGCCGAAAAATAAGAAAAAACAATACTCATATTAATTTGAAGATATAATAATTCCTTAAATCAAGAACGCAAAAGAACAAGTAAAGTATGATTTGAAAGTGAACATTCCTACGTAAATTTGGTGAGCAGAACTATCTAACCTAAGCACTGTTAACATAACACCACACTGTAATAAACTCACAACACCGTTTCAATTACAATACAACGAAGAAAAAGTGATTAACAACTATTATAACTGTGGACATTCAATTTAAAAATCATTTATTTAAGGGAAAGTGACAAAAAACCATTAACATAAAATTTGAGGTGTGAAATGGCAGCCATTTTCTCAAACTGATCTGAAGACGGGCTGACGCCATCTTTTAAGCTTTGGTCACATAAACGTTTAATTACGGTTGTATATCTCCTAACAAAAAATCAAATATTTATGTGTTAATAACTAAGAATTTATTTGTAAGTATTGTACTTTTTAGAAAAAATTCCTTTCTGACTTTTTAGTAACAGTTCAAAGAACCCAAATCATTCTTATATTAATTTTATTTAAATTACATTTGTTTGCAATCGACCTGAGATTGAGGAGTTGAGCCGGGAATCACAATATCGACCCCAGAGTCGATTAATTGCTCAATTTGCATTAAATGAGATTAATTATCAATTAATTGCGTTTTATTTATGAAAATAAGTAAGTTAGAAGAATTTCAGGTATAGAAGAAGGAACACTTGCAAAGAATAACATCAGCTGGGCGAAACGAAGAAGTAGGTAATTCTTATATTACGAATCGATTGGCAAATCGAATTAGCTAACACAAAACAATTCTTCAAATTAAATTCTACTGCACGATTGAGATTAAGAGGAGAGTAAGAAATAATTAAATGTGGATGGTTATAAATTTTTAACCCAATAAAGACGAAGATAATTATCAGTAATACACGAGGTGTTACACAGTTAAAAACTCTAAGTTCTTCGGTTGCAAAATCTCATCTAGACATTTTATAAACTAGCCACACTAGTGTTGAGTCCGAAGGGTAGTCGTTTGAATTGGTAATTTTTTCCATTAAACAAAAAAGCAGTGTATTTCCTACTCTCTATCTCTAACGGGACCTGCCAGTAACCCATGGTTAAGTCTAATGATGTCATATTTAACCACACTGAATTTCTGAAAAATTTCATCCATGGGTTCGGGTGACTCACAGTCAGGAATAATAATCTGATTTATTCTACATGCATCTAAACATAACCGTACTCTACCATCCTTTTTTATAACAACAACTAAAGGGTTTGAATAGGGTGACACTGATCTCTCTATTATATCCCCCTCTATCATTCTATCTAACTCTATCTGAACAGCTCTTCGCTTATAATAAGGCACTGGATAACTTCTCTGCACAAAAGGTGTGTGTTCCCGTACTTTCAACTCACATTCATAGTTCCTGGCTCTTCCAGCTGACTCCACAAACACTTCTCTAAAACGTTCCACTACTACCCACAACTACTCACGTTGGGGTCTCCCTACAACTCCACCTTCGTTAAAAAAATGTATCTACCCTGTTCTCCCACACTCTCTCTACATGCATTCACCCTCGCTTCTGTGTCCCCCCTATAAACTTGTTTGTGTACTAACTTTACTCCCGAAATTCTTATGTCGTCTAGCACCCTTTTAAAACTAACCCTAACCGGTTTACTTTCATTGTCTAACTCTAACACCCGTTTATTAAAATCAATCACTGCTTTGTGTCTTTTCAAAAAATCGTTCCCCAAAATTACCTCTAAATTCAACCCTCTGACTACTAAGAAGGTATTCTCGAACTCAACCCCATTCTGGACTTTAGTTACCCTTTTACTTCGAACCCCCGTAATCTCTACTATAGTAACTCCCGCAACTGGTAAAGACGGAATATTATTATTTACTTCTTTTAATTCTTCTAACCCATTTTCAGAAATCACTGATATCTCACTACCCGTGTCTATTAAGGTTTTGAACTCCTTACCTTACCTATGTTGATCATCACCTCTGTCAGTTCTGTCTCCGGTTCAATGACCTCTGCATTGTCTTCCTCCAGCAATTCCTTTGATAGGTCTGTTCTGATCAGCTGACTTTGATAGCTACACTCTGCCTGGACCCCACTGCTACCTGTTGACAATGGTTGGGTCCTTTCATCCACTGTCCTTGTTAGTTTTCCTGTTGTAAGGCAGTACTGCCCGGAGAGTATCCACAGCGACCTCCCGTTGTATTTCGTATTTCCACCTTCTCTGGGCGCTCCTCTGTTGCTATCGTCACCTCGTTGCTGCTGATTGTGCTGGTTGAATACTGTGTTGCTTCGTTGGCAACCCCTCGCCTTGCTACACCTATAACACACTGTTCTGATAGCAAAGTTTTCAAAATGACATTCCGAACACGGCCACACCTCGTTTCTACAATTATTGTTATCTCCCCTCATCCCTCTAAATGCGGTTGGTGACCCCCTAGATTGATTATAATTTCCATTAGTGTGCGACACTGGCGGATTCGGACGCCTGCCCATCTCCCTGTCCCTTATGTTTTGAAAAATGTCTAGTATTTGCTCAAGTTCATCTATGTCCGCCACTTCCCGTGTCATCAGTGTGATTTGGATTTCTCGCGGTAAATGTTTACTCATATGTCGTACAAACGATCGGAATGGTAAGGGTGGTTCTAAATATTTTGCCTCATTATATAACCTCATAACATACATAGTTACGTTACTCCCGTTGACCCCAAAATTACTGTTTCCCATGATCTTACTACATAGTCCCTCTTGCTCCTCCTCTGACCAATATTTATTTCTAAAGGCCCTCTCAAAACTCTTATAATCTACCCATTATGTACTTCCGCCCACACCGCGGAACTCCCTTTGAAACATTTCATTATTTTTAATAGCTTCACTTCCCAATTACTATTGCAGAATTGATTAAAATCTTTTACTCTATTTAGAAATTGCATAGGGTGTACCCCCCTACTGTCACAATTAAATGATCCTAAATCAACTTCACTACTTACGTCGCGAGTCATAATTACTCGTTCTGTAACATTATTTACTTTCTGGCTGATTGCCACACTCAATTCATCTTTCACATTAATAATACTCTGTTCAATGGACACGAACTTATTGTTATTTACACACTCAATGACATTTACTGTTTCTTGTATTGCTTGAATTACTGTTTTACAATTACTTTCTATTTCATCTGTAACATTTTTGACTATCTTATCATAATCATTTACTGCACACATTGCTATTTGTGATTCTAATTCACTACTACGGTTATCTATGACACATATCGTGCTATTTATACATTACATCTTACTCTCTATGCCCTCGAACGTATTACAAGTTTTAGTTTCAAAGCTGTATAATTCATCCTTTACGGTAGTTACTTGTTGTTCAAGTTCTGTTCGGTTAAAATCTAAAATATCTGTTTTATCTTCTACAATCCACACACGCTCTCTTAACTCATCTGTTTGTCTTTTAGTAGCATTATGTATTTCGTTAATTCGTTCACCAATACGTTAACACAGTAAATTATTTAATTCATCGAACTTTACATTTATACTATCCTCAAATTTCGCATTCTGTTCTTTGTGTTGTTTTACTTCTCCCTTTATTTCGTTAATATCACCCCTTAATTCATTAAAATTACTTTCACTTTTTGTGTTTTGTTCATCGAATTTATTACTCATCCTACACATCATACTACACAAATACTTCATATCATTATCAGATTCATTACTAATTTTGGTCGAGGCAGGAGTTGAATGAACTCTCACCTCGTCCATTACCGCTGACTCGGTCATTGACTGACTTTCCGACTCATTCATGACAGTTACGTCAGTTACATTTACTTCGTTCTCTGTATTTTCCATTCTTAACAATTTAATTATTTTTACTTAAATGATTATATAAATTGCATATACAATTATTAAAACTTTTCAATTTAACTCAAGATTGTATGTTACCAACTGTATTCTCTTACTTCTAAACATAACCTGTATTCACGTACTTACACGTAACTTATGTAAATGCCAACACCCCAAGTAACCTCCTTCTATATTCACAAGTAGGTACAGCTTATATAAAATAAATTTATATAGGCCGTCCCAGTTTGGGCACCATTTGTAACTATTCAATTTATTTTAATAAAAAACAACTTCCAATATCTCGTTCTCTAACTTACCTTTCCGTTAGGCCAAGGTTCTATGGACGAACTCGTGAGCACAGAGTACGAATATATAGCGCCAGCACTAGCAGTCTAAAAGCACGTGCAGTCATTGTTTACTACTCTAGTGAGCTTTCTCAATTTTATTTGAAAGCATTAGTTTAACTGCTTGGAGAGTTTTAAGGGACATATAAATGGCTACTAAATGAAAATATACTTTGTGTTTGTTAAAAGACAAACTAGAAGTTTTAATAGTTTGGATAACGGGGAAAGTGTACTGAAATTAACTGCTGTATTTGGTATTGTAAATGCAACCATTATGGACTGGAAGAAAAACTACTAAGAACAAGCAGTTTTGTGCAGCATCTTCGGCTGGCAGTATTGAAAAATGACAGACTTCAAAAGTTTTACAAGTTAAGAAGCTTGACGAGGCACTTTTTTATGGTTTTCTCTGGAAAGAGGAAAAGGTTCTCTGTTAAGTGGGCCATTTATCAAGGAAAGGCACTTTACCTTAATAAGCTAATGAAAGGGGATGTGTAATTCTACGCCAGCACAGGATGGCTAGATCGATGGATAAAAAGGGATTGCATATGTGAGTTGTCCATTACTAGTGAATAATTTTCTGCTGACCACGCTGCAGCGGCAAAGTACATACTGAATTTGCTGACGTGGTCGCAGCAGGAAACTATCCGTTGTGACGGGACGAATCTGGGAAGACAAAGATTTAGTAATGTATAGTACACCATTTTGGGTAAAACATATAATGACAATCTGTAGTCATGTCTTGCAGTACAAGGTGAGCATTAGTAATTGCACAAATTTATTATGAAATGGTCTGTGGTTTAGTCTGTGGTCTGGCGCGCCTTGGTAGCGGGGTTGAGTCACTGGGAAAGTATGTGATATGAAGTATGTTGCTGATCAAGACGTATAAACCAGGTAAGATGTGAGTGAAATTAGTTCCACATCACGAATGAATCATTGCACAGAGACGTTCTTGTTGGCGCACAATACTGGGGATTAACCACTGGGGAAATTACAAGAATTCCCTGGCTGAGCTTCTGGAACATTCCACCCAATCAGAGCTCGAATTTGTGGCCGGCCATACGCAAGGAAGTGCGTACCCAACGCCTAATCTGGGACCCCAGTGGACTTTCTACTCCAGAACCACACGGTTCAGTAAATCAGTGCTCGCGAGGAAAAGTCAGTTCGGCCGATAAAAATGTGAATTCAATTTAAACAACAGTGCAGTATATCCAATAATAATGAACCGTCAACAATAATGGTGCAAAATTAAAACACAGTTTAAAATTAAAATTTCGGAGTGTTAAATGGAAAGGTGAATAACACATGATTGCGCAACTCACATAGGTGCAGATGAAATGGCTGAGTACCTAATATAACCAATTGACTAAAATTTCAAAATAGCTACAATTTTTAAAACAATATTCCAATAAGTAAAGAGCTCTATAAATGGGGGTTAGGGTCTTTCACTAAATCCTGCGACCAAAGACAACTTCCGTCTCCACGTTTGTATTTTTTCCGTGTTCGATGTGTACTAGAACTGTTTTCTTCACAAGTAACTAGTGCCAGGTTATGGAGGTTATGTAGACAATGTAACTTAAATAAAATTTACTTTGTTAGTGTACAATAAAAGGGTGTATTTACTGGAAGTACTGAAATAATTTTCCATTTATCGCACATAATTACGGTACACAGACGATTTTTGGAGGTTGTGTCTACGTTTAACAATGCAACTTAACCTTTTAGATTTTTAAAATTAATTAGATTTAACAAAAATTTCCTTTGTTAATGTACATTCAAAGGCTGTATTTATTGTATGGATAAAAGGCTGTATATATATTAAAGGCTGTATTTATTCGAATTAAAACCTATCGGTACTTCCAATTTAGAACGTATAACCTAGTAGGCTACGTTATTCGTACATACAGTATTTTATTGGAGTTTATTGGTACATATTTTATTAAAAGGGTGTATTTATTGGAAGTACAGAAATTAGTTTCCATTTATCGCACATAATTACGGTACAGAGACGATTTTGGGAGGTTGTGTCTACGTTTAATTATCTAACTTAACCTTTTAGATTTTTAAAATTAATTAGACTTGTAGGGGTGTGCATGGCAGAACTACTTGTAGGGGTGTGCACCCACTTTATAATCATATTTTTGGTAACACTGAGAACTTTAAGCCTTCTTTTATGCTTAAACAAATTATATATACACTTAATTATAGAAAAGCAAAAAGCAAATATGTAATTCAAAAGACTAATTTGCTCTAATAAACACATGCTGAAGTTAAAAACAAAAGAGTTTTTACTTGCCTAACTAATCATTAGTTACTAATGTGACAGTTGGAGCTGCTTTTCCTGCAAAAGCTGGGGTATGTTGGATTCAAGAGTGGTTAAGTTAAGTCATAAATCTGAGTGTGCGTCAAGTCTATTTCTGTGCTTGCTTTTCACTTGAGATGAAAATCCCATTTCACTCAAGAATGAGGTGATGAATGGGATGAGCAACTCCGAAAGTTCAGGATATTCATCTCTTAAAGATATCCAGAACTTTGTTAAGTCAGAATCTAAAAGTTTATGGATTTTGTTGTCCATGACATGTCTCATGTTATCACTAACTATACAAAATAATTTACTAAAAATTTAGTTTTAATCCCAGCATCACAGATGATATCACACAATTGCTCATTTAGTTTTACTGACAACATGTTAGAACTTTCAAAATACAAGAATGGGTCTTGAATCCAATTGAATTCACTGTATCCCTCTGGGAAGCAACTTTCAATCTGGTTATAGAGAGTTAAACATCAGAGCTGGTAAAAAACAATGGTAGAGCATGAATAACAAAAATGTACAGTTTAGACTATGTACAAAACAGGTTGAATTTAAATTGTTAAAATGATATATCTTAGTTATTTACATGTAGTAGCTTTTTAAGACACAGTAAATAAATTTCCGAACCTGACTTTGCAACCCTCCAAATGCCCTCTCAGGACCCAGCAGTGGCTCATGCCCAATAGGTTAAGAAATGCTGAACTAAAGGCATGTTTGTGGAGTGAAACATAAAAGATAACCCAGACTTCTAAAATGCTCTTAGTCAAATGGGATTTTCAGGAGTAACAACACACTATTTGGTTAACAAGCACATTTTACTAATATTGTAATACCAAGTCAATTAGATAGCTTAAATGTGTAGTACTCTATGTGATGCTGATCACATACTGTTAATCAGCAGCACTGCAGAATATTCTAGAGCCACACTCTTGGCATTCATCTGGAACTTTCTCACATTAGCCTGATAATTAGGATGTTGCCACCAGCTGAGTTTTAGAAAGTTGGTGTAGTAGGTTGTGCATTCATATAGGATGATATTAGACAGCAGTTTTTAATGAAAGTGACAAATGATCAATTGTTTACTTGTGTTGTAAACTATTGTGATTTTTTTATTACTGTTTGTAGGCTATACAGTGTGTCCTGGATAATTATATAAAGAGAACTGTTGTAATATAAGTGTGTTTGTTTTAGCAATTGAGAGTATCTGGTATTCAATAATTCATTCCACTGTTTTAAGTTCATAATTCTTGTCACTGGTTGTAAGAATATTATTCTCATTAATTTTCCAATTCTATGAAGTCTTCAGTAGTTTTACTACGATGAGACTCAACTTTATCACTGAAGATGCCACATCACTGAATGAGCAAAACTTTTCTTTAATAATCTCAACAAAGCATGGTTATCAGCTGAAAAAAAGTTTTAGTATTAAAAGTTTTGATCACGCAAATCTATAAGGGGTACTAAAAAGAAATAACATGATAATTGTATTGGACATAAAGTTATGTCCACAAAACAGATTTTGTTTGAAATAAATAAAACACAATTTGACACAAATATT
Organism: Magicicada septendecula; assembly: GCA_034769895.1. Lineage (NCBI taxonomy): Eukaryota > Metazoa > Arthropoda > Insecta > Hemiptera > Cicadidae > Magicicada > Magicicada septendecula. The sequence goes on from CM068368.1 coordinate 706,038,367, forward strand.
AATTTTATGAATACTTGTTTGGCACATATTACAGAAGGTTACACCATTAAATGAGTTTGCCTAAGTATAAAATTCTTGTCAGATGAAAAACGTGTACAGTCAGAATACTATTTGTTATGTACAATACAAATGATTCACTATGGGTAGCAGTGACACATAAACACTAGACATTGACACTAAATTGTATTTGTTTTGAATGATTCATTGTGTGCTACCTGACCAGAGTACAGGTATTAACCAAGAGATGTTTAGTATACTGCTGTGTAACTGCTACAATTAAGCAGTTAAAAACGATTTAAAATCGTTTTAGAAATGAAATATTTCTACAGAAACTACTTCTATCTTCAGCCTCAACCACAGAAAACACACACACACACCACACAATTCCTTTTTTCTTTATTTAATTTGAATTTAGAGTATTGGCACATATTTTATTAAAAGGGTGTATTTATTGGAAGTACAGAAATTAGTTTCCATTTATTGCACATAATTACGGTACACAGACGATTGTTGGAGGTTGTGTCTACGTTTAACATGTAGTAACATCAGTAACTTAACCTTTTAGATTTTTAAAATTAATTAGATTTAACAAAAATTTCCTTTGTTAGTGTACATTCAAAGGCTGTATTTATTGTATGGATAAAAGGCTGTATATACATTAAAGGTTGTATTTATTCGAATTAAAACCTATCCGTACTTCCAATTTAGAACGTATAACCTAGTAGGCTACGTTATTCGTACATATTTTATTGGAGTTTATTGGTACATATTTTACTAAAAGGGTGTATTTATTGGAAGTACAGAAATTAGTTTCCATTTATCGCACATAATTACGGTACAGAGACATTTTTGGGGAGGTTTGGTCTACGTTTAATTATCTAACTTAAGATAGTAGGCTTCATTATTGGTGCATATTTTATTGGGGTTTATTGGCACATATTTTATTAAAAGGGTGTATTTATTGGAAGTACAGAAATTAGTTTCCATTTATCGCACATAATTACGGTACAGAGACGATTTTGGGAGGTTGTGTCAACGTTTAATTATCTAACTTAACCTTTTAGATTTTTAAAATTAATTAGACTTAACAAACATTTCCTTACTTAGTGTACATTCAAAGGCTGTATTTATTGTATGGATAAAAGGCTGTATTTATTCGAAGTACCGGAATTAAAACCTACATCCAATTTAGAACACAGTACAATCTAACGTAGGCCTATAACCAAACAAGTACATTAAAATCCTTTTTTCAACATAATGCAATAAAAAGCAATGTGCAGTTTCTGTTAACACCCAAATGATTAAGTATTAATAATGGGTTAGAGTGGAATTCAATGTTACTATGGTCTAAATAGTTCCTGAAGTCAAAAAATAAACATAATCTGTGCTTATCAACACATAAGTGATACATACAGTAAGTCAGTTGTTACAAAGATAAACAAAAACATGTCTAAGAGTAGGCTATAACCAATTATAAGTGAGAGACCCGTTTCTAAAACGGCTTAAGTAGTGCAAAGTTTTTTTCTTGCTTTCATTTGAGCAAACTGGTCAATAACATCTGACTGATAAATTAATACTGTTAGCCAATTCATTTTTAATAGCTAAAATTGCCAAATTATTAAGCCTTTCTTGGTAGGTAGTGCTTCTCTGCCAAGTTTTCAGTGAATTCGCTAACCTGCTGAAAGATTTTTCAGGAGACGAAACTGTAACTGGAATAGTACAGAAAAGGCTATAGGCAAGACAGAAGTTCACAAATACAGCTTGAAGGTTTTTGGAGTAGGCTTAGTGGATTCTTTTCTGATTCAAACTCTGTTTTATGAATGTTCTTCAAGTGTAATATTTCTTCAAATAGATCCATTGCCAATTCCTTTTTAAACTTGCTAATGAGAACTTTTACTTTCAATTCTAATTCATCATTTTCCATGTCTGTAAAGTTCAATACTGGTGGAAACAAGTCACGAGTTGAACTAATTGCAGTGAATCGTGTTTTTATGTTGCCCATTACAAACTCTAATACTGGGTACATGACTGAGGTTTTAAATTTATTTTCTTGATCTTTGTTTGCTGAAAAATCACTATTGGATTGATCTGTACTTTTTTTCCACCTTTTGGGAGATTCAGGAGGAACTTTTATTAGTTCTTTTGCAATTAAGTTTGGTTCTTCAATTATGCTGTTTGGATTATCACGCAACAATTTCAATTCTGTCAGCAAATCTTCCACTAGAGTTATTTCAACATTGAGTGTGATTCCTTTGCTTTGAATAACAACATTTTTTTAGTCAATATATGAAAGCACTTTGAACCAAAAAGATGCCAACATTAAGCTCTTTGTGGAATTGAAATATTTCTTAAGCCCTAATATGATGTTGTAGGCAGAGGGAGTTAGACTAGAAGACATCTCTTCTAAAATATATCCAACAATTTAAGTACTCCTGGGTAGTGCTTAACTATCGGTTTGACAGCTTGGATCCTCTCACTTCATCTTGTTTCAGGGAAGCTCTGCAGTGATAAAGGAATGTGCTTTTTCAAAACTTCCCAACATTTTTCTCTAGGGCTGCTAGAGAAAAATGAGTAAAGACTTGCAACATGCCCGAAAAATTGTGTATACGTTTTAAAATTGAAATAACTGCAAATATTTCAACCTTTTGTTATTATGTTGCGTCCAAAAAATTGTTTAAAATGTAAATAATAAATACAGCTCTAAAATTCAATTTACGGGTACCCCAATTTACAATTACCCTTGACATCTTAGAAGTAATTGTAAACAAGTGTTTTCTTTATCCTTTGAAACTAAAAAACTGACACTCCTCTGGAAATTGAAAAAAGGATTTTAATGTACTTGTTTGGTTATACGTTAGATTGTACTAGGTTATAAATTGGAAGTAATTTCCGGTACTTCGAATAAATACACCTTTAATGTTATATACAGCCTTTTATCCATACAATAAATACAGCCTTTGAATGTACACTAACAAAGGAAATTTTTGTTAAATCTAATTAATTTTAAAAATCTAAAAGGTTAAGTTACTGATGTTACTACATGTTAAACGTAGACACAACCTCCAAAAATCGTCTGTGTACCGTAATTAAGTGCAATAAATGGAAACTAATTTCTGTACTTCCAATAAATACACCCTTTTAATAAAATATGTGCCAATACTCTGAATTCAAATTAAATAAAGAAAAAAGGAATTGTGTGGTGTGTGTGTGTGTGTGTGTGTGTGTTTTCTGTGGTTGAGGCTGAAGATAGAAGTAGTTTCTGTAGAAATATTTCATTTCTAAAACGATTTTAAATATAAATCTTAAAACATGGAAGTCATGTATAGTTCTCCACACGGATATTTTAATTATTTGCATCAAATAGTATTATTGTTTAATACACGTTCTATCCAGATCAAATTATGTGTATACAGTTCTGGAAAAATTAGAAATAAAATTTTTTTTTGTTTATTTTAAACTGTATTATGTTTGGAAGTATCCCAAAGTAAATTTAACATTAATCATGTCAATCAATGAGGCCAGTCCAGTTTTTTAAGGCTAGGAGAATCCTTGAAATGTTTGGAGCATCACTAGGTCATAATGGATCAAATCATCAAACTTCAGTTTCTGTGAAAAACTGGCAGATTTGAGTAGTCAGTTGATAAAGGATGGTATCGTAAAAGCAACAATTCTTTCAGAATTATTTTATAACCCTGTCAGTCTGCAAATAACTTTCACTCCTTTAGATCATCAGCAGATTTAAACTTTTCTTATTTGTGCTAGGAATGTATCATGTAAAACTGCTGGAAGCATGGTATACAAAGTTTCTATTATCCTTTTCAAGGTTGATGACCAAAACAAAAAGTACTACTTATAATTCATCATTGTAGCAGTTACACAGCAGTATACTAAACATCTCTTGGTTAATACCTGTACTCTGGTCAGGTAGCACACAATGAATCATTCAAAACAAGTACAATTTAGTGTCAATGTCTAGTGTTTGTGTCACTGCTACCCATAGTGAATCATTTGTATTGTACATAACAAATAGTATTCTGACTGTACACGTTTTTCATCTGACAAGAATTTTATACTTAGGCAAACTCATTTAATGGTGTAACCTTCTGTAATATGTGCCAAACAAGTATTCATAAAATTAATATTTGTGTCAAATTGTGTTTTATTTATTTCAAACAAAATCTGTTTTGTGGACATAACTTTATGTCCAATACAATTATCATGTTATTTCTTTTTAGTACCCCTTATAGATTTGCGTGATCAAAACTTTTAATACTAAAACTTTTTTTCAGCTGATAACCATGCTTTGTTGAGATTATTAAAGAAAAGTTTTGCTCATTCAGTGATGTGGCATCTTCAGTGATAAAGTTGAGTCTCATCGTAGTAAAACTACTGAAGACTTCATAGAATTGGAAAATTAATGAGAATAATATTCTTACAACCAGTGACAAGAATTATGAACTTAAAACAGTGGAATGAATTATTGAATACCAGATACTCTCAATTGCTAAAACAAACACACTTATATTACAACAGTTCTCTTTATATAATTATCCAGGACACACTGTATAGCCTACAAACAGTAATAAAAAAATCACAATAGTTTACAACACAAGTAAACAATTGATCATTTGTCACTTTCATTAAAAACTGCTGTCTAATATCATCCTATATGAATGCACAACCTACTACACCAACTTTCTAAAACTCAGCTGGTGGCAACATCCTAATTATCAGGCTAATGTGAGAAAGTTCCAGATGAATGCCAAGAGTGTGGCTCTAGAATATTCTGCAGTGCTGCTGATTAACAGTATGTGATCAGCATCACATAGAGTACTACACATTTAAGCTATCTAATTGACTTGGTATTACAATATTAGTAAAATGTGCTTGTTAACCAAATAGTGTGTTGTTACTCCTGAAAATCCCATTTGACTAAGAGCATTTTAGAAGTCTGGGTTATCTTTTATGTTTCACTCCACAAACATGCCTTTAGTTCAGCATTTCTTAACCTATTGGGCATGAGCCACTGCTGGGTCCTGAGAGGGCATTTGGAGGGTTGCAAAGTCAGGTTCGGAAATTTATTTACTGTGTCTTAAAAAGCTACTACATGTAAATAACTAAGATATATCATTTTAACAATTTAAATTCAACCTGTTTTGTACATAGTCTAAACTGTACATTTTTGTTATTCATGCTCTACCATTGTTTTTTACCAGCTCTGATGTTTAACTCTCTATAACCAGATTGAAAGTTGCTTCCCAGAGGGATACAGTGAATTCAATTGCATTCAAGACCCATTCTTGTATTTTGAAAGTTCTAACATGTTGTCAGTAAAACTAAATGAGTAATTGTGTGATATCATCTGTGATGCTGGGATTAAAACTAAATTTTTATTAAATTATTTTGTATAGTTAGTGATAACATGAGACATGTCATGGACAACAAAATCGATAAACTTTTAGATTCTGACTTAACAAAGTTCTGGATATCTTTAAGAGATGAATATCCTGAACTTTCGGAGTTGCTCATCCCATTCATCACCTCATTCTTGAGTGAAATGGGATTTTCATCTCAAGTGAAAAGCAAGCACAGAAATAGACTTGACGCACACTCAGATTTATTACTAAATTTAACCACTCTTGAATCCAACATACCCCAGCTTTTGCAGAAAAAGCAGCCCCAACTGTCACATTAGTAACTAATGATTAGTTAGGCAAGTAAAAACTCTTTTGTTTTTAATTTCAGCATGTGTTTATTAGAGCAAATTAGTCTTTTGAATTACATATTTGCTTTTTGCTTTTCTATAATTAAGTGTATATATAATTTGTTTAAGCATAAAAGAAGGCTTAAAGTTCTCAGTGTTACCAAAAATATGATTATAAAGTGGGTGCACACCCCTACAAGTAGTTCTGCCATGCACACCCCTAGAAGTCTAATTAATTTTAAAAATCTAAAAGGTTAAGTTAGATAATTAAACGTAGACACAACCTCCCAAAATCGTCTCTGTACCGTAATTATGTGCGATAAATGGAAACTAATTTCTGTACTTCCAATAAATACACCCTTTTAATAAAATATGTACCAATAAACTCCAATAAAATACTGTATGTACGAATAACGTAGCCTACTAGGTTATACGTTCTAAATTGGAAGTACCGATAGGTTTTAATTCAAATAAATACAGCCTTTAATGTATATACAGCCTTTTATCCATACAATAAATACAGCCTTTGAATGTACACTAACAAAGGAAATTTTTGTTAAATCTAATTAATTTTAAAAATCTAAAAGGTTAAGTTGCATTGTTAAACGTAGACACAACCTCCAAAAATCGTCTGTGTACCGTAATTATGTGCGATAAATGGAAAATTATTTCTGTACTTCCAGTAAATACACCCTTTTATTGTACACTAACAAAGTAAATTTTATTTAAGTTACATTGTCTACATAACCTCCATAACCTGGCACTAGTTACTTGTGAAGAAAACAGTTCTAGTACACATCGAACACGGAAAAAAAATACAAACGTGGAGACGGAAGTTGTCTTTGGCCGCAGGATTTAGTGAAAGACCCTAACCCCCATTTATAGAGCTCTTTACTTATTGGAATATTGTTTTAAAAATTGTAGCTATTTTGAAATTTTAGTCAATTGGTTATATTAGGTACTCAGCCATTTCATCTGCACCTATGTGAGTTGCGCAATCATGTGTTATTCACCTTTCCATTTAACACTCCGAAATTTTAATTTTAAACTGTGTTTTAATTTTGCACCATTATTGTTGACGGTTCATTATTATTGGATATACTGCACTGTTGTTTAAATTGAAATCACATTTTTATCGGCCGAACTGACTTTTCCTCGCGAGCACTGATTTACTGAACCGTGCGGTTCTGGAGTAGAAAGTCCACTGGGGTCCCAAATTAGGCGTTGGGTACGCACTTCCTTGCGTATGGCCAGCCACAAATTCGAGCTCTGATTGGGTGGAATGTTCCAGAAGCTCAGCCAGGAAATTCTTGTAATTTCCCCAGTGGTTAATCCCCAGGATTGTGCGCCAACAAGAACGTCTCTGTGCAATGATTCATTCGTGATGTGGAACTAATTTCACTCACATCTTACCTGGTTTATACATCTTGATACAGCAACATACTTCATATCACATACTTTCCCAGTGACTCAACCCCGCTACCAAGGCACGCCAGACCACAGACTAAACCACAGACCATTTCATAATAAATTTATGCAATTACTAATGCTCACCTTGTACTGCAAGACATGGCTACAGATTGTCATTATATGTTTTACCCAAAATGGTGTACTATACATTACTAAATCTTTGTCTTCCCAGATTCGTCCCGTCACAACGGATAGTTTCCTGCTGCGACCACGTCAGCAAATTCAGTATGTACTTTGCCGCTGCAGCGTGGTCAGCAGAAAATTATTCACTAGTAATGGATAACTCACATATGCAATCCCTTTTTATCCATCGATCTAGCCATCCTGTGCTGGCGTAGAATTACACATCCCCTTTCATTAGCTTATTAAGGTAAAGTGCCTTTCCTTGATAAATGGCACACTTAACAGAGAACCTTTTCCTCTTTCCAGAGAAAACCATAAAAAAGTGCCTCGTCAAGCTTCTTAACTTGTAAAACTTTTGAAGTCTGTCATTTTTCAATACTGCCAGCCGAAGATGCTGCACAAAACTGCTTGTTCTTAGTAGTTTTTCTTCCAGTCCATAATGGTTGCATTTACAATACCGAATTCAGCAGTTAATTTCAGTACACTTTTCCCGTTATCCAAACTATTAAAACTTCTAGATTGTCTTTTAACAAACACGAAGTATATTTTCATTTAGTAGCCATTTATATGTCCCTTAAAACTCTCCAAGCAGTTAAACTAATGCTCTCAAATAAAATTGAGAAAGCTCACTAGAGTAGTAAACAATGACTGCACGTGCTTTTAGACTGCTAGTGCTGGCGCTGTCATCTGCCACTACACCCCACCTGTCCATAGTCACCAACCAAGGTTACCTGTGTGTAAGATTTTACTTAGGCCCGTACTGCACCAATAACTAACGTGCTAATACGTTTGCTTTGAATTTTATGTATATTTTAAGACCAATTGGTACTCCAAAAATTTGCTAATCCAAAAAGGCTGTGATTCCAATTATTTCAGGTTAACGAGACTGTACTGTATAATCTTTTAGAAGAAAGAAAAAAATTCAAAAATCATATAATTTGCAAATACTTATTACAACTGTGCATAACCAATCACTAATGACTTGTATTCACATTTTCTTTTTATCATGTTTGTTTAAATACTTACTGAACTTACTTAACAATATTAAAACAAACACAGTAAAAACAGTATAAAGGCATACTGCAAATACTGATTTGTACTTTTCCGCTCTCAGTTTGTTCTCCTGTTAATATCTCTAGTAGGGTGGAACGAAAAAATCAAGTTTGGATTTTTAATTTGTAATCGCGCAGAAAAGTTGCCTTTTGGTGTAGATAAGATAAAAAAAAGATTTGAAAAATATTGAAGCACGTCTTGAGGTGCCGCAAGGACGATAAATTTTCATAAAATTGCAATTTTCGCTACATTTTTAAGTTTTTTTTTTAAGAAGTTGTCAACAATTTTTTTTAATTTCAAATACTGTCAAAAAAGACATACAATTTTTTTTTAACTTTTTGGATTATATCTTGAGGTGCCGCAAGAGCGGTAAAGTTTTATAAAAACACACTTTTTGTAACTTTTTCAAAGAATTTTACGTGCCTCGATTATGCAATAAAAAGTTTCAAAAAGTAAAGAACTACAGAGAACAGTTAAGTTTAATCAAGAACGGACAAAAAATACTAGTGTATCAGAAACGGTTACTGACGACAATGACAGCGCTGAAGAGGCAAACCAACCAGGTCCTTCAAATATACAAGAAGAGATAAATCTACCAGGCCCTTCAAAACTGAAAAAAGAGAAAAAGATAAGCACTCAAATGCGTATTAAATTGCCATCTGTAGCTTCCATTTGTGACCGTACCGGAATATCAGATAGAGCTGCTGCAGCTATAGCTAGTGCTGCTTTACAGGACTTGGGTGTAATCACAGGGGAAGACAAAACCAAAGTAATAGACAGGATGAAAATTAGACGAGCAAGATCAAAAAATCGAAGAGATCTCATTAATGACAGTCTTTATGATCAGATAATAGAGGATTGTTTTTTGATGGAAGAAGAGACAAAACAATTGTTCAAGAAAAGAAAGGAATTAAGTTGTACAAAAAAGTTATTTCAGAAGAGCACGTTTCACTAATAGAGGAACCAAACTCAAAGTTTTTAGGCCACATAACACCTAAATCTGGCACTGGAAAAGACATAGCAGACAGTATACTGGAGTTTCTTGAAGATAGAGAACACAACGAACAACTTTTAAACTTTACTGCTATTGGGTGTGATGGAACCGTTGTAAACACTGGACATAATAATGGTGTGATTTCTTTGATGGAAAATGAAATAAGAAGACCTTTACAATGGTTAGTTTGTTTGTTCCATGGAAATGAGCTACCTTTGCGACATCTTTTTTGTCATTTAGATGGTAAAACGAAGGGACCCAATGAGTTTAAAGGCGAAATAGATCAGCAGCTGCAAAACTGTGCTAATCTTCCTGTGGTTACTTTCTTGCCAATTGAAAATAACCTTCCTCTTTTGGAGAACATAAATGATTTAAGTACTGATCAGAAGTATTTATTGGATATGTGTATCGCTGTATCAAGTGGAAATTGCTCACTAGATGTATCTTTAAGAAACCCTGGAAAACTTGCTCACTCCAGGTGGCTTACATGAGCAAAGCGTATACTTAGATTGTATGTGGCAACTGAAAATCCAACTAAAAACCTTAAGACTCTGGCTGAGTACATTGTGAAAGTGTATGCACCTGTGTGGTTTAACATTAAGTTAAAACCTTCATGTACTTGTGGTTCCAAACATCTGTTTAAGCTTATCTCATATTCACGCTATCTCTCTGATGATTTCAAGAACGTTCTAGACCCGGTTATTCAAAGAAATGAGTACTTTGCTGCTGCAGAAAATCTCCTTTTGTCCATGCTATGTGATGAGCGCAAAAATGTAAGAGAACTTCATTTACGACATGTTTTAATAGCAAGAACAGAAAGTAGAGGCGGAGTCAGGAAGTTTAAAGTTCCAAAGATAAACTTTGATGCAAACGATTACATCGACATGATCTCATGGGCTGAAAATGACGTAACTGAACCCCCCTTGGTAAAACGTGTTTCCATTGACTCTCTCAAAGACTTTATACGGAAGACATCTGAAGCTCAACCAAATAGTAAAGTGGACCCGCTTATCGACTTTCCCTGGCTTTCTTGTCACACGCAAGCAGTGGAAAGAGCTGTGAAACTGGTGACCGAATCGGCTCAAAATGTCTGTGGTTCAATCGCAAGAGAAGGATATATAAGAGCAAAAATTGACTCACGTGAGAACATGCCAAAATTTGATACAAAAAAACAGTTTAATGTGTCAATGAAGTAGAAACAATCATTTTGCAGCTGTAACATTTGTAATTATTAAGGGTTTTTTAAATCATAAAAAATGAACTTTCAATGTCTTTAAAAGTGTATTATGATATTTTTTTATGTGTGCTCTAATAAAAAAAATATATAATTGATTTGACGAGCTTTTATTTCAACCTTATTTACTACTATTTGTAACAACCAAAATGTTCGCAAAAGTTTAAAAATTAGCAAAAATACAAACTTTTTGACATTAAAAAATATTTTTTTATTATTATATTTTGTAATTAATAATTTTTTCCAATTCTAATGCTTATATATGTATTTACAACTATCTTTTGTAACATTATATGTACGAGAAAACCATAAAAAATAATTCATCAAAGTTTATAATTTTTCAATTTTTTTAATTTTTTTACAAACTTTAAGCTCTTTGCGGCACCTCAAGATGTTGTAGTATAGCAACCAAATTTTTTTTTCTTCTTTTTGAACCTAAAAGGCAACTTTTCCCCACTATTACAAAACTAAAAAAAAAAAATTAAAAAAGGCCATTTTCGTTCCACGCTATTGTACATAGAGAAAGTTTAAATTTTTTACTTTATGAGTTTGTAAGATGCAATCTCAAAAGCTTTTCAACAGATTTTCACCATCTGACTTAGCTTATGTATACAAAACGGTTTTACTGTTTCTAGATGCCGGACATTTTAACTGCCTTTTTAGTGACTAGGGGCTAACTCAAGCCAAATTTAAGTATCAATTTGTCTCTGTTGAGTTTAATTTAAAACATAATTTCTTGGAACATTTTGTCAATTGTTTACTGGTTAGTGAGTTATTCATAACTTGAATGAACATGTGTATCTTTGCTTGAAAGATCTTAGTATAGTGACAGTGTGTGACAAGAGTAATTGTGAAATGCATATAAAAAGGTACCGGTACAATGCATAAGTGATAATATATAGTATACTATAATAAATAAATAGTACCAGGAGCCTGGGAAAAACTTTCTCCAATGCAACTTACATATATATCCCGTTTCTTGCTTAAATGTCACGCGCACACGTGCACACACACACTGTACACTATTCTCCCAGTTGTAAACAGTGGTATTTGCACCAATTTCAGTTACATAAATAAGATAATTTATTATTGATGTGAGAGGGTACTTCCCACTTGGGAACCAATAGGTGAGATGGGTTATCCTGATGTGCTGTGCTACTTTTATCTAAGACAAATGAAAACAGTAAAATTTACATTGTTACATTTAAAAGTACTCAAACAGATTTAAAAAGTATTCTGAAAGTAAGTTCCGATAGGGTATTATTAAAGGAAATAAGGAATATATTTGTAAAACATTTTTATTGCTATTTGAAGTACACACACACCTTAAACTACGTTTCTATATAGTTTTCGTCTTTTTTGAAACACTTTTCATAGCGAGGCACCAGACATTGTATACCTTCATCATTGAAATTTCCCCTTGTGATTTTAACAAGTGTTAACAGTTTGTTTGACATCATTGGCCACCAAGGAAGGATTTCTCATGCTTGAAAAGGTGATATTCGCTTGGTGTAAGGTCTGGGTTGTAAGGTGGCTGATCAAATTGTTGGCAGCCAAACTTTGTGAGGAGATGTTGCATTGCAATGGCAGTGTGTGTGTGTGTGTGTGTGTGTGTGTGTGTGTGTGTGTGTGTGTGTGTGTGTGTGTGTAGCGCCATGATTCATCACAATGTCCTGGGTAAGCATCCTACATTGCTTACTAAGCAAAAAAGTCATATCCATCTTGGTACCATTGAATCGCTCACTGCTTCTCCATAAATACTGATAACTTGATGGTGAATTTCAATTGATTTAATGCCTTTTGAATTCAAGAACCGAATCACATACCTACTTTCACACATGGCGAGGCGTCTTGAATTTCTTCAACATTATAAACACGTCCAACAAAGCTAACTCAGTGCACAGTTGTTTACAAATAGTGTTGTTGGCTTGCCGACGAATGAATGAACTGGCCGCATATAAGCAACAGCGTGACGGCATAGATACTGCAGCAATATTTAAACACGGAAGTTACTTTCTGAATAACTTTCATACATTTTATTTATAATTCACTAATTTTTACTATACTACTGTCACTTACTAAATTACATTTATTATTAGTGTGTGTGTGTGTGTGTGTGTGTGTGTGTGTGTGTGTGTGTGTGTGTGTGTGTGTGTGTGTGTGTGTGTGTGTGTGTGTGTGTGTGTGTGTGTGTGTGTGTGTGTGTGTGTGTGTGTGTGTGTGTGTGTGTGTGTGTGTGTGTGTGTGTGTGTGTGTGTGTGTGTGAAACTTTTGCTACACATTTGTACATATACTAAAACTATAATATCATACATCAAATAAATTTTATCCTCAAAATAATTATTTCTACTGGAATTTCAAAATCGATTTTTTGGATGATCACATTAATGTTTTTATAAACACTGTTTGGTGAGATGAGGTAAAAATAAATAAATCTCAGTAAGCATTTCTGAAATATATTTTATTGTGGGTATTTTTCTAACGATCGCTTTACCTGATGTTAAAGAAGTAAAACTAACCTTTTTCTTTAATCTGAAAAGGTATAAACATGAGTTCCTAACTTACGATAAACTAAAACATTAATAGTCCAGCGGTCACGTGCTGTAATTAATAAGACTTTCACCCTCACTTATGTCACCATCATGCTACTGATATTTTAACTACATTTCATTAGCACAGGAAAATATGTTTATTACCTACAGAAATTTGGAATATCTACCTACGTTTGAATATCACTTATTTTGTACATAAATATAACGCCAAATTTATTATATTAATATATTCTAATAAAAGCAACATATTTTCACATTACCTTTGTTACTGCTGATAACACTACTTCAGGCTATCACAAGCTATAATCAGCGAGTAAAATGTTCCGACGTCTTCATTAGAATTCGTACCACAATCAGCTAGGCTCCCCACCATGCCAGATTTACAGCTCGATAATAAAGCTGTTCCCAAGCATAGAAACTAGAAAAAAAACACTTTGTGGTCAACAAAAAATGAGTGAATCGACTGGGAACTCTCACAGCATACAGACATGGGCCTATGCCCTGGGTGACCATGGACTGTAATGATTTAATGTTATATTGCACAACATTGTGAAATAAAGGAATACCACCGTTAAGTAGGACTGTGCAAAAGGTAAAAATAACAATCTAATTACATGCAAGAAAATAATTAACTGGACAGTAGAGATGTAAAAATTTTAAAATCTTAAACTTTGCCAACACAAATAACAGCACTGATTCATTGATTCTGTACTGCTGAGTATAACGTATTGTTTGCAATTTATGAGTCTTGTCACATTTTGTAAGATTAATTTCATGTACAACTGAAGTAAAATCAAAAGTGAAGTTATAGAGTTGTGAGTACTACATGCATTTTGCAGCAAAACATGTATTATCAAAGGCAACATATATGAGTAAATTTAGTTATTCTACTCAAATATTTTTATTAGATAATGAATCACACACACACACAGAGTTATTTATTGGGAACAATCATATATGAAATTGTTCATCAAAACTGTTGACGTTTAATTTCTACTGTATGTTTTTGGTTCTTAAGTAACAACTGATTTAAATATTTTAATTAGCAAAGAAGGGTTGGAATAACAATAATAATTACTTGAATTACTTTGAATGAAATATGCTTAATGCAATTTAATTGAAATTCCTGAAATTGTGTTTAACTAGGACAGTGGTCAGTTACCGTATTATGACTACCAAATTGTGTTTAACTAGGACAGTGGTCAGTTACTGTATTATGACTGCCAAATTTTGTTTAACTAGGACAGTGGTCAGTTACCGTATTATGACTGCCAAATTGTGTTTAACTAGGACAGTGGTTAGTTACCGTATTATCCGTATTATGACTGCCAAATTTGGATGATGACTGGGCTTTTGTTTTTTTATGCTTTTTGAGGTCTTAATCTGCAATGTCACTATTAGAATAATGTCAAAATGTAACATAATGCCCCAAAAGGACAGTTACTTGTTCTTTCCTTCGCTTATTCAAAAAAACAATTTTATCGGTTCAAAAGATAAATATCAATATAATTCTTTGTTGTTATATATTACTTTATAATACAAAAAATATTATCTATTATACAGAATAGTCTTCAGAAAAAAAGAACCATAAAAATCATTAGACAATTATGTTCATGGAAGAGGAAATTGCACCCCAAGTACATTAAACAGATAACTGAAGGTGCCAGATACAAAATCTGTATATACAAGAAGAGAAGCTAACTGAAGAGGTGACATGCTGCAAACTGTTGGAAAATTATAAGAGACTTTATATTACTGATTGTCTAATGTTCTATTTTTACTCACATTGAATAAAGCTCCCTAAGATACTATGACATGGCAGGATGTACCATGGGACAAAGTAGCTCAACAGCTAGGAGGTGTTGGGCCATTTTTTGTATACTGTCGGCTGTTCGAAATGGCTCTACGGTAGTATGCTCTACGTCGGCTGTTAGAAATGGCTCTACCGTCAGCAGTAATAATAAATTTGTATTTCAATATTTTAATTCATATATTTTAATTTGTATTAAATATTTAATATATTTCATATATTTTAATTGTCATGATTGTTTATGTAATTAATTGTTTTAGTTTTTACCAAATTTTCCCACACAGAAAGAAATACTAAACAAGTAGTGGTAGCTAATAGACATGAAATAAAAATTATCAATAAATTTAGAAAATAAAGTAAAAGTCCAGGAAACAACTTATAGTCCAGGAAATTACCAAAAATTGGTGGAGTCATTTTTTCTAGTGAGATATTCATATGCATAATGAATATAGACTTTACTATAACGAAAAGCAAGTCTGGTTGCATATACACGTTGGAACCAGAAAATGGCATTCAGTTGAAAGTGCAAAAAATAATGGTACAATTTTGCCCAAGCTAATTTTTGTGCAGTGATTAACAGTAAATGACAAATCTATTCCCAGCATTTTGTGTGGCTGTATTACAATAGCCAGAAATATTTAAGAAATGTCAACTCTGTAGGATCAGTTGTACCAATTGACCCAAGCTAAATATGTCTCCTACGAGGTTCTGTAGGTCATAACAATGAACAATCACTGCCAAAACTTGCAGTGACTGCATTACAGAAATCAGAGCGTTAAAGACGTCAGGTTTGAAGAACCTATCCAATTGTAAGCTTTACCCAAGCTAATATTTAGTACAATTCCTTCGACCATAATAAAGGCAAAGAGTCACTGCCAGATCTCACAGTGGCTGCAAATATAGCCTGAAGGATTAAATGCGACAACTTTGGAAAGTCAGTATGCCATTCAACCCACACTAATATTTGCAACTGAGATTCTTTATGGAATAACGAGTTTCATCAACTTTATTTTTATTTAATTTTTTCATAACACTTACCACTGTTTATAACAGTTTTTTATAAGTTGTGTACGTCTTAAGTCTGTATTTATTCTTCTTTAAAAATATCAATTTCATCCAGGCTTTCTTTATCTTCTTTAATTGTTACTTCATCAGTTTCAGCAGAGTACTGAATTTTTGGCATAATTACATCTTTAATTCTGTGATCAGTAACAGCTTCAAGACACATTAGTTTTAGATGCTTCACACAAGCTATAACAATACAATAACAAAATCATAACTGTGTCTCTTTAAACGTTTATAAAGGAAACCATGTAAGAAGATACAATATATTCATACTGTACAAACTACTGAATATATTTGATTGATAAACTGTACATAGAAATATTTAAAAAGTTATACATGACCTAAACATATAATATGTAAACATCAAATTACCACATATATTCATACATATAAAATCAGTTTTCATTTTTCATACACTACACTGACAATAGAACCACATTGTGGGATCTTGGAAACTACACCAATCTGAACTCAAACATCAGTTTCATATTTAAACAATTATTTTTAACATAGCTACATTTATTTTACTCGATTCAAATAACAAAATATTATTAAAAGTAACATCAAATTTGTTTCATTATCAAAAGTTAAACAAAAGTTTAGATTATAAATTGTTAGAAGGAAGCAAAATATTGCAGGACTACAATGGCCAAAATCTTAATTTGTTGTATATGTTATCTGGAGAGTACCCACAGACTGTTACCATTGTTAAATTATTAATTTGGACCACTAACAATCTGAGGCCATCTTCACAACTGCAGAGCAAACAACAAATTCACTAGTGGTCGAAACATTGTGTAATTAATAATTTAACAATTCTAACAGATCATGGGACCTCCCTAGATAATTACATATAATCGAAGGTTAGGTTTAAATATTGCTGTATCTGAGTACTCCTAAAAATGTTGTTACAACTAACTGAAATCATCATCATCCTTCTATCATCGAAGACCAAGAAATACATTTTCATTTTATGTATAGTCTCCAGAACGCTGTTAGAACCAAATTTAAATAATTTACCTTATATTTAATCTGCTAATATATTCTGTTTATACAGAAGATCACTTAGCGGATTAAATATAAGGTAAATTATTTAAATTTGAATAATTTAAATAATTTAGGTAAATTTAAATAATTTACTTTATATTTAATCTGCTAATATATTCTGTTTATACAGAAGATTGCTTAGCGGATTAAATATAAGGTAAATTATTTAAATTTGGTTACCAAGAAATACTTCCGTCTTTAGATATTTTCTTTGGCAACAAAAGGTTTTTATAGTATTTCATAAAAATAGTCTATCACTTCTTTTTAATCTAACTTTTGTGGTTAAGGACCAAGTTTTCAATTTTCAACCACTTCCTAAACTATATTCTATCTTCATGTAGTTATTTCATTTCTAGTTAAGTCACCCGTAGCTGTAATACGGCTTTGAGATGGAACTACCACTACAGAAAATTAATGAATGTTATTTACTATCTTTATTTTAATACCATTTCAACACTTCAGCATTTCTGTACTGAAACATTTTGGTTATGCATTTGTAATGCTGCCAATATCTCTAGGATTGTTGATAATGAATATAATAATGTTTTTAGAGAGTACAGTGCAGGTTAGCTTAAAAGATAGCGCCACTGCAAGAGAGAAAGGGTATCAGAGGCAAGGTGATGAAGAGAGGGAGTTCACATTCATTAGGGATTTAAGACAAACCAATAGTTTCCACAAGATACAGTTCAGCAACAAGTTTACTGCATAGTTGTATATAAACAGCATACGGTCATTACAAGTAATTTTTGTTTGAAAAATAAGTAACTGTTAGTAAAATTGGTAACACTTACATTTAATGTTTGTCATTCACATAATTAAAATAATTCTTTGTCAGCTGTGGTGTTGTCTTTCAGTCTGTATCAACAAAACTTTATTCTTGATAAAAGCACTTTTGCAAATAATAAATAAAACCATTTAATTGAAACCACCTATTCTCAAGTGCAGACATGACGGTACGTTCTCCCCATTTAATCACACACACACACACACACACACACACACACACACACACACACACACACACACACACACACACACACACTTGTCTCCATGTCTTCACATGAATAATATTGGTGAATACTGCACTGTGATATTCAAGTATTCATTAAGTTGATACCTTTGTTACATTTTTATTTCATACCAATCCAAGACACATGTCTTATTAATAGTAAAGTTCCTCCTGATAAGCATGCACACGCAGGTGTTGGGTCTGTAGTTACTGCCTTTATATATAAGTTACAAAATTTGTTTATTCTAAACACACACATTTCATATTATAATAAGCCTCTATTTTAAAAGTTAGTTTAAAAATATTTCACTAACATGTAATAACTGGTAGTTTTTAATAGTAACAGCGTTTTATGGATGATCAACCAAACACAGTACAATCTCAGTTTGGCAACAAATGCTTGATAAAAGGTTGAAGGGTGGGGGCATTCATTTTTCTGTCAACCAAGTTCCACTTCTTTAGAATTATTTAAGCAGAGATAGTTTGAGTCCAGTTGTGATGAGCAAACAGTATACATTTAAGAAATCTCAAGTATATTAGTATACGGTGTTCACGTTTCCTGAATTGTGTTACAGATTTACTGTTTAAATAAAGTTAATTTACAGTTATTATTTTATTGGGTATATAGCAGTGTTGTTAGTATTAATATAAGTTGTGTCAATAGTTAAACTGAATTAAAGAATTTAAGTGTAGTAAAATCTCTGTAAAGTTAGTACTATACCAGATAAAAGTGGAAAGCCAATTAAAAGTCGTGACAGACAAACTGTAAGTAATGTGTTGAAGTAATCTTTTCCATAAAGAAAGTGTAAATTCCATTGTTAGTGGAACGTCTGAGGCTACTACAACCAGTTGGGCATCAACATTTAGGTTCCTCAAAGAGTTGGAATCTAGTGTGGTGCAAGCCCCACATAAGACAAGGTTAGCAACACATGCTTGAACATTAAATATAACGATTTTGCAGAAGTCGATTAGAAAATTATACGCAACCACTTTTTAAATAATCGGCCTCCCACTATGAAGGATTTTGTACTGTAAATGTGGATCCACAGCTTCCAGATATTGAATGAAACGGTCTTTACCTTTGAAAAGAGAAATCACAAGTCACTTTTAATAGAATGTGATGATATAGGCCTAATTGTGTGGCAGCGTTCTCATTTAAGAGACATAAGATGATACAACAAAGAAAAAAAATATTTACTACGTTGAAACATGGAGGAGGCACATGGATCAGTCAGAATAAAGTCTGGAACAACAAACAAATAAGAATTGTGAAAGACGCTTTCCTTGTGGGACTCTCGACAGGACTGAAGCCTCCAACTGCAAAAGCCAAATGTTTATGGTAAATTATTGGTTATGCATTATCCACTATAGTATGCAATTATGCATTACTAAGATCGCTTTATCCCCGATAAACAGTTAGTGTTTATGGCAAAGAAAAACATGTCAGATTGCCATAAAGAAATGGCTAGCAAATGATTCAAAACATGGTTCAAGAAGAAACTGCTCCCATTAGTTCTACATGGAAGTGTTGTAATGCATAACACTCCATATTACTCTAGGAGGAAAGAGAAAATACTGATAACAGCGTGGCAGAAAGAAGACATTAGAGCCTGGCTTAATTCAAAAAGTGTGAACTTCTCAGATGACTATTTGAAAAAGGAACTACTGAATGATGTAAACAAATTAACATATACATTTTAGATTGAGTGGTAGATGAAAAGATGAAAGAGAAAAACGTTACTATTCTCCATTTACCACCATACCACTGTAAGCTAAATCCTACTGAGCTGTAGGAAGCCTACTGAAATGAAATGACAATTAATCTTTAAATATCTTGTTGATTCATCCTCTTTGTTCACTTTTACTAATATTATTATATATAAAAAACTTTCACAAATGAACTTACTTTTGTTCTCACTATCACAAACGTTTCAAGGTGTTGTGCCTCTTCCTCAGTGTGAGTAAATACATTTAATGAAAGTATATGTATTTACTCACACTGAGGAAGAGGCACAACACCTTGAAACGTTTGTGATAGTGAGAACAAAAGTAAGTTCATTTGTGAAAGTTTTTTATATATAATAAAATTAATCTTTAGTAATCCGCTGTGTGACTTCAAGTAGATTTTGTTACTACAAGTTTCGGAGCATATGCTTCGTCATCAGTCATCAGGTAACTTCAAATAAATTAAATAACTCTTTCGAGGTGGAGTAGAGAAGTAGAAAACATGGTAAAATGATCTGGTAAAATGGTTGAGTACAAAAGCTACTGAAGACAGAAAACAATATACACAATCTAGTATAGAAATAAATAAAACAGTAAATGCAGAGAAAAATGCAATATGGGAAAACAATGTGTGAAAACTAGATGGGTACATAAGGTAAAAAATTGCAAGAACTTGGGGAATTGTAAAACATTTAGGAAGAACAATACAGAAAGAGCAAACACTCATTTAATTCAAACAGAGGACTTGGTTCAGTATTATGAAAGATTACTTACAGAAGATAGACAAAGTTTCTTAACTTGACATGAATGGAATTTTCACAATCTGACACTTGACAAACTGTGAAGAAGACAAAATAACCCCTGAACAGTAAAGAAAGTTACCTCAGATATGAAAAATGGAAAAGCTTCAGGGACAGGAAGAATATTTGTAGAACTGATAAAGTATGGACACGAAATATTGTTTGAACTTCTACCTTCATGTTTACCCTGCCGCTTAGAGGGGAACAACTACCTTTCGAATGTACATCATATATGAGTAATATTTATTACAAAAAGGGGATTGAAAGGAATGCTCTACCAAGGAATTAGCATTACAAATACTCTGTTCAGAATATACGAGAAAATTATTAAACACTGTATAGAATAAAATTTTAAAGACATTGAAGAACAAAGTGGGTTCAGGCCAGGCAGATCCTGTGAGGACAGCATTTTTACTCTGAGACAAACTGTCAATAAAAGACTAGCACATATGAAAACCCACATTTTCTTTACATACTTAAGTAAAGCCTATAACAGCATCCCTCTCATAAAATTATGGCTAACTATGGACGAAGAAGGTATCAAAAGTTTATATAAAAGCAGTACAGAAATTTTATGAAAACATGACCATAAGAAAAAAATTTGGAATCCAAGGTAATCGACGTTACAAAATGCCTCAAACAAAGTTGCTCTATTGCCCCTACTCTTTTCAAAATATATTCGAAATAAACAACTTTAAATTTATGTATACATTTCAAGAGGTGACCAATGTTAATAATATAAAAACATAATTATGGAGTGCCTAGACAAAATTACTGCTGATGATACTAATTATAAATATTGACTTATGTTTTTGGCTTCAATGTTTTAATAAAATTTTGCTTTGTTCTATACTTTGTACAGTTACCTACAACATAAAGTAACTGATTCAGTAAAAACATGGTAAGATGTGCCTGAATTTCAGTAATCTATTTAGTGAATTCAGTCTTTGCTCGACCTTGATCACCACCACTGGGAAGAGGAAAACTTCAATAAGGGGAGTGAGCCAATACTATGGGAGATATGTTGCAAGGAAGTTTGTGACATAATCACAACAAAAATTAATGGCCACTTTCTTTATAGTGATCACATGTGAGTTGCAGTTTTGTTATAACCATTGCTGTTTTGAAACATTGCATTCAAAACTCCTTTCCTCCTCAGGAAGGAGTTTAAAGCAGTTGTTGACATATTCAAACTGAACTCCCAAGAATTACTGCATGAATGAACTGAATTTTGCACGAAACAAACAGAATTTACAAACACATCAGGCATGTTAACTGTACTGAACTGTCTTTATAAAAATAATCTGCTTACTCTTTTACTTGACACCCTTTAACTTTCAAGAACCATAGTAACCATACATATGACAATTGGAGAGGCTGAACAGTGTTTCTCTACGTGGACACACATACAAATTCAAACAAAATACAATTTAAAAAAAGGCCCACTTTATGGCCTTTCGATGTATTTATTTGGAAAGCAACTACTGATGACACCAAATTTCAGTGAACTTGTCAATGATCACTTTGCAGGAGAAAGCGAAGGATTGACTCATTTTCAGAAACAGATAAAGTATGTTTGATTCATTTAAATTATTTATATTCCTCAAAACAATTTAATCTAATAACCCAACGGCCATATAAGACAGTATGAAATTATATTTTTCAAACTTTTGTGAGTTCTAGTGTCCCAGTATATGTGACAGCTGTCCTTAAGGCCTCCAAACATTTCCACTTCTGGAAACCAGCTTCTCAATATAATACCCCAATTGATCTTAGTTATCCTCTCCTCCCTCAGAGCATGTTTATATGATAAGTTTCAGTTTCTTTCATTATACGTACTTGCATACTTGTTACATAGGCAGACTATTGGAATGCTTGCTTTCCTTCCAACATGTGTAGCAAAACTATCTTGTAGATCTGTACTTTGTTTTTCTCGTTACTTTGTTATTATGTATGTACACCAACCTTTGTACAGTGCATCTGTAGTGATCACTTGATCACTCCATACTTCAGGATTTTCATTCTATTGGACTTCACATTGTCATTTCTGCTTTCAATATTTCAAATTTTTCCTTTTCAGACTTTTAACTTTCTTTCAGAATTTTCTATTCCTCCCAAAATAGCTTGCTTGCATTTCTTTGCCAAATTCTTCCCACAATTCAATCATTTGTCACTAGTTTTTTTCATTTCTTTTCTTAGTGTATTCAACCCATGTCTCCTCATGAGTCATGTTTCCATTGAAAGCCTCTAATGATCCTTTCTTCTGTATCACCAGGCAATCACTTAATCATTGCATCACTTTGTTTCTTCCAATATCTTACAGTTGTCACACCACATATTTTCTCTTTCTTTGAGAGAAAGTTTCTTTCAGGATCTTCCATTGTTCTCTGTTCTGTTGTTCATTGGTGGCAATATTCTGCATTTCTCAATGGGGTCATTTTTACTTTTGTATATAACGAGTGACAATTTAATTCTCGGAATGCCTGCACTATGGAGGTGAAACACACATCACACAGACATCTACTCTCAGGTGTATTCTGGCATGTTATAACTTGTGCCTGCCTGAGTTGTAGACCAGTTAACTGAATAAAATAGCGTATGTGCATTGTGCTGATGGTGGAAAATTAGTGACAGTCATTTAGAGCAGCATATTAATATCAAATTTTGACAACAGTGCAAGTGAATGTTAGATTTCAATAAATATAGCAATTTTTAAATGTTACCATACATACACTTTTAAAAAAGTGCATCAGGATATGGATGTTTGTTTTGATCTTTAAGTTCACCAGACAGTCTAAACTTTGTCACCTTTTTATTTTACCTACCAAGCTATATTAACTCTCTTCTGGTTGGTTTGCGCTCGGTACTGTTGTTCTAGCTGTCCTTCCTGTCTGTTGATGAGTGCAGATGGGGACAATATGTTTCCATGATAACTGCATGATGAGTGTGTTATATCTGATGTTCAGGAAAGTAGAGGTTAGTGAATCTTCAGGCTTTCTACAATTTTCATTGTTTCCCATTAACAATGGCAGATGTGTTCTAATGTCTTCAAATTTTATGGTGCCTTTGGTTCTACGTGATTTTTGGGCCCGTACTTGTTGGGTCAGCCATGTTTTACAAATCACTCATGTTCATCACTACTATCTGACTCAGCAGTTTGTGTCCCACATGTGAACCATTGCAGTACGTGCAGGGTATTTCACACGTGTTCCAGCTGCGCAAGCAGTCATTACTCTTGCTTTGAA
Source organism: Magicicada septendecula (assembly GCA_034769895.1). Classification (NCBI taxonomy): domain Eukaryota; kingdom Metazoa; phylum Arthropoda; class Insecta; order Hemiptera; family Cicadidae; genus Magicicada; species Magicicada septendecula. Next base: position 706,062,198 of record CM068368.1, read on the forward strand.
TTACTCTTACCCGCTTGTTTAGAATTGCTCTTTACAGCTTTTTTATGGTTTCACAGTAAACCTCAGCATTGGCTGTGGTGCCCTATCCCATAAACACTACCAAGAGCGCCTGTTTTCAGTTCCCCAAAAAAATGTCATCATCAATTTCCTTTGCTTACACGGTCTTGGGTTTGGGTGAGTGAGTATGGCCCCATTCCATGAATTGATTTTTTGTTTCACAATTAATGTACCCCATCCTTGTTGTAGGTCTCAAGAAATGACAAAGCCGATGCCATCTGCTGGTTTTGTGCATTTCTGTAAGCATTTTTGGGATCCATCGGGCACAAAACATGGAAACCAAGGTTTATCGTGACAATTTCATGAAGCAAACTATGTGATAGCTCAGTAATCATAAACCGGCGATTTTTACAGATTTGTTTATTGATTTTGTCCACCAATTCATCAGTCAGAACACTTGGCCAGGCACTCCAATTATCATCGTGCACATTGGTGCGGCAATTTTTAAACATAAGACACCATTGCCTTACTCCTCCCTCACTCATTACATTGTTCGTCTACTCTGCACACAACTGCCAATGAATGACCACTGGTCTGTAGTTTTCTGCCTGCAGAAATCGTATTACTGAGTGCACTTTACAAGTTGTGGGATTGCAAATTGCACTGCACATTTTAAAAATTATTAGTAATGCACAGAAACACAACAGAGTACTTTACCAGCCGCAGGTGGATGCATACTGAGTCATGCATCCAGTACGGGTGCAAGCCCCATCCCTTCCACCACCTCACTGAAAAAGTTACTGTCTAGAAAGCCCTCGTATATAGTAATATTGCTATGCTGAGGAAATACAGAATATGTATGATATTTACATATATAGTGTGTGCAGCCATATTATACCCAAATACATGGACACTCTTTGAAAAGATGGTTGGTGTCATGTCATCGATGTGACAAGCATTGACCTAGCTTCTAGTTGAGTTCCAGAGCGCTTGTAACTATGCAACTCTTCTGAACTCATTGGCCGGTGTAATCTAACTTTCTATTTCTCAACCACTATTAATTAATTTTAATTTTGTTTACTGTGTTTGTCCATATTTCGGACGCCATCTTTACTTGTTACCAACTATGAGGTATAAAATTTACTTACCAATTCCCCGGGTTCGGTTAGGCGAACAGAAGAACAGAACGGGTTATTTTCAGGAAATGACTCGATTTTTGTTTTACAAATACCGTTACCCTTTATTTCTTGCTCATAACGCTTGTACATTAAACCCTTCTTCGAAAAAATGAAAATAACATCTATTCGGCCATGAGGCGCAATTTATAAAATCAATTTAACAGTAATTACTACCATAAATATTTTACTCTTTCACCAAAATAGATTATAATAAATCATCAATTTTAATTATCTGTAATTAATCGCAACCCAGCACTTCTTAAATATAGATTCTTTACATTCACACAAATACACACACTTTCATGGAGTACATTTTTTATATTCCCTCTTTTGAACTCATTTTATAGTAAAAAAATTTCTTTCAACGATAAATTTGAATTGGTTTTGAATTTATTTATGCCTGGTTGAAAAAATTATATTATGCCTCGTTCTGTTACTTATCTGTTTACAACCGGTGAGTCCATCTTACTGCGCACTTTCGACTATTTCTTATATTTTCTTGGTTTCCCGCACTTTACTGGAATAAGGTACTTTTACATTGGAACTGTTAATTCATTTTGTGCAATTCCGATTCAAATTTTTTTTTTAATACTTTCACATTTTTGTTTGGGTGCACCCGCGATTTCGTTCCAGATCTTTTGCGGCTGTACAGCACGAAGGAAGTTTGTTGACTGGGCGAAATTTATTGTCTCAATTCCTGAGGTAGCGGGGGAGTCACGTGATTTCATTTCATTGTTCTAGTTGTGTTTTGAAACCAATTTTGACGGCATTATTAATTTGGATCGACATTGCAGCAGTGACGTGTAGCTGGGATCGGCCCTGATGTCATCAGGCGTGACTTCTGTTTTACATAGATCAAAGTTCATACTGTTAAATATAACTGCTTCGGTTGCGTTCCACTGGTGACCTTGACACTAACTCGTTCACTTGCGTACGTCGTTATTATTCCAAATAAAATTTTACAATTATTATGTCATGACCTCTTTTCCCCAAATTACCCCTGGTTGAGCTTAAATGTCCCGTTACAATACCCCCTCAATGAGAGGTTTTATGCCGAAGCATAAGAACTCTCATTGACACTGACATACTTCCTAAAGGGATCAGTCAGGATATGTCGCCACAACCCCCTTTATGTTTTATTTAAACATAACATGGTTTAAGTTATTTAAGTTAACATGGACATGGTTAACTTACCCCCTGGTCCAGTGACTGCGGCTGCACCTGAATGACCTTACTGGACTTCCCTTTCGAGATCCCAACACCGCAAGGCCAGACAGGCACTTTATGCCCCTGTTCTGACTTGCCGGCCAGCACAGGACCACCGCCACAGCATCACCAGACACTGAAACATCAAATCAAAATATAAAATAGTGGCCTTGGATAACACCATATCCCCAACTGATCTGTTTCCCCATAGCTGTGCTGGTTTGCGTTAAGAAGCACTGGTTTTCTTAACTTCTAACATATCCATGTATACATACTTAACCTAACATAAAACATTTAAACTTCAATACCAACATTCTGAATGCCTTTCTCTTGTTAATTCTTATTCAAAAATTCAAACTATTTCCCTGATTCCAATCAGAATTTAAATAAACATTTCCCATTATAACATTACAAATATCTCTCATCACCCAAATTACATCTCAAAATATTTAAATTTATTATTAAAATTCCCTTAAACATATTTAAATCAACTACATGACAACAAATTATTTACTTATATCTTTTTCAAACTTTGTTAATCATCTCCACAATACTCCTCAAAACAACACAAGAACCATTTAATTACATCATAAGATCAAGTACATATTCTCTATTATCAACATCATAATCATTTAAACAGGTTATTCACCCTGGTTACTATAATCAACTCCCTCCTTCACACATCATTGCTAATATCCCCCCTTTAACCCAGTTACAATTAGGTAAACCTAAGTCACAATTGGGTAAACCAGACGAGGCATTTACCTTGTTACATAAATACTGTATTCTTGCCCCTGGCTTGTAACGGCCAGCTCCTTTCCACACACTCTATTGCTTAATGATGTTGGACTGTAGCGCCCATTTGCCTCCACAAAACTGAAGTTTATTAGGGTGCAAACGCTGCTTACACCGTTCTTGCTTCGGCGTTATATAAAAATTCGGCATTACTGGTATCCGAGGACACCAGTAATCCTACTATAATGATTCATATGCCCTTAATAAGGTTCTATCACCACGTTCGGTGGTAGCCGCTGTTCCAAAGTTATGTTGATTCCCCTGATTTAACCCCCTGTTAATTTCTAAATTGTACCAATTTCATAGGTAACCAACCATGGTCAGTTTACTATAAGTCTGGCCACAAGTGGTTGTTATCCAAAACCACGGTCTGGGCTGGTAAGGCCAGGACCGCCTGAAATGTGGGGAATCTATTTAAAACACACAATACATGTTTAAAATTCCTACACTTATATCCTGCTCAATTACACTTAATCAACATAATACAACATGTCGACTTACTCACAAATATAGATAAATGTAGATACATAAATACATACATATTTCCATCTACTCACCACGTGTTTGGAACATTTCCGGTAAGCACGTGCTCCCAAGATACTCACACTACATTTTATGCCCAGGGTCCAGAGTTCTATAAGCGAAAGCGCAGAAACATTGGGGTTGTACGAAATAATAAAACTGATTATCATTGAAAGGTGTAAAACTTTGTTTAATTACTTAATTTGCATAGTTAATCAAAATACAAATGGCGGCTTATACAGCACTACAACATGGCGGCCATTTGACTTCCGCTCTTTATTAATATTTTGCGTTTCCAATATTTATTCTCTCTTTATGTGTTTCATATCAAAAAGAATTTATACTGCAGTACTTAATTTTATTTTAATATTACCATTTAATAAGATTCTTAAACACAAACCAACACCTCTTCTAAAAGAAGCGGCCGGCCTGTTCTCTCACGCTCTCTATCTCTCTCTCTCTCTCTCTCTCTCTCTCTCTCTCTCTCTCTCATTACATATTCAATAATTTTGATTTGCTAAAATTTCTGTTCATATTCTTTCGAGCTCATTATTTGATAAAAAGGTTATTGAAATGTTGCACTTTCCTGAAATGTTGAGGTTTCCGTTTGGTTCATATGTTGTCCATGGATCGCCCGATGTTCGGCGTACTGTTATACTGATCGTCTGTCTGGTTTGTCACTGACTCTACATTGTTAATTGTTATTAAATTTTGACTATTTCCTGATAACTGTTACATATTGATTATTTATAACATTTTAGCTGGTAAAATTTGCACCAGCACACTTTCAAACGTGCTCACTCCATGAAGACTTGTAGTAGACTGGGCCGACATTTTGTCGTATTATCGACAGGTGGTGGGGATTAATTGTGATTAACTCTTTGTCTGAGACAGATGACGATATTGTTTTTTGTCATCATTATGACGTGTGTCATATTTTGTTATGACAAATCAGCTTTGTCGATCAGTGCAACCATCGAGTGCGTTTTATTTCGCACGTACGCTCTTGGCCTTGAGATGAATTATATAGATGAAACTGCGTCATTTATTTAGACATGGGGAAAGTTGACCTAACTCTCTTTTACATATGAAAACACAATAAAAATACAATACAAAATTCCTGAATACCATAATTCCCTAAGACGGACGTTCATACCGTCACAAACATAACAGATACTCAAATTGAACATTAACATTGCTACATTAAAATAAACAGTTCACCTTTAAATTTGCATATAAAATTATAAACATTACACTTTAATTTCAATTGAACTTTTTACTAATCAACCATCCATTATTTATCATTTACTATACAATTAAAATCTCCAAAAATTCAAATTTATTATCAACATTCATTTTACATAACATTTCATTTATTAACTCCTTTCAAATTATTTCAACTATTTAATCAAACACATTTAATTACTTTAACAAAATTCACAATTTTGAGTATACTTCATCTTGCTACATCATTACATTTAACATCAACACAAAAGTATATATAGAATCTACATTATTATTTGTTACTGTTTACCACAAATCATTTCATAATTCAGTCCATTTCAGAACCCCCTACTCACATAATTAAGTGTTCATACATAATAAATGTTTAACCACCATCATCGAATAATATAATAATCTTGGCTTACGTCTATACAATTCATTTTTAATTGAATACATGTTGTTATTATGATTATAATAACCATCATCATTAATTTTATCCATTGTATCAATATAGTATTCAAAACATTATTGCATACTATTAATTCATAAAACGTGTTGACATTTGGTATGGTCAATTCTCCCTTAGTATCATCTGTTATGATTAAATCTTTTATCATTTCTTTAGTATAGTAATCATCTACTACTAGTAACCACATCTTATATACAGGTAAGTCATCAGCATTGTTATCACCTCTTGCTGCACTAACCACATCGCAAGGTAAGAATTCAATGTAATCATCAATTCTCTCACTCTTCACTCTCTCTATTAATTCTTTATACCTTCTACCAACCGCAAACAACTCTATCTCCCTTTCTCTCTCAAAATACCTCCCATCATAACACCCTTTCACACTTTTTCTATCATTCCATGCAGAGGGTACTACTACATAAAAACACCTCCTGGCTTTTCCAGGAACACCACAAAAACTCAGAGAACAATTTGAAAACACATCGTTTTCCACTAAGGGACCTCGCCCTTCAAAAACACTTGTAAACCTCTTGGTTCACAATAAACCCGGGGAAAATTTACCCTCTGCAACCCCCCTACCTGTAAACTCTCTTTCCACTCTTTCTCTAACTCATCAACACTCACTAACATTCTATTATTAAATTCTACTTCCACTAAAACTTCATCATCACTGTCCTTATTCACAACCTTACTCTCTAACACCACATTTTTAATTATATCATCATAATTCTCACCCCTACTTACCTCATTATATCTTACCTGATCATCCTTATTCTTGTTTAATTGATTGGTCTCTTCACCATTTTCTACTCCCACTATACTCTCATAATTATAACCAACACCATTATAACCACTTACCTTATTATCTGTACCATTTTCTACCCCCTCCTTTCTCTTTCTACTTTCGTTTACTTCGTCTTGTAATTGTTTTACAATAGCACTAAAATGTTCATCAACTTCTTCTAAACTTTTATTAATATCAAAATTCTGTTGTTTTATTTCGTCTCTAATCTCATTCAACTTTTCACTAAAATTACTCTTTATTTCATTATTTTGCTCCTTCAACTTTTCATTAAAATTACTCTTCATTTCATTATTTTGCTCTTTCATTTCATTAAATTGTTTTAGTAAAAAACTCATTGTCATTATCGAATTTGCTATTACATTTTGTTGAGGTTGGGGTTGAGTGAGTATTTGAGTCTTCTGAAATGGCTGACTCAGTTAGGCTGGGTTCACTGAACCGGCTCACTGGAGTCGAATGAACTCCCGGTTCCCCCATGTCAGCTGACTCGCTCACTTCAATCTCACCCTCTTGTTTATCCATTTTTTCAAATTGTTTGAATTGTATAAATCTGTCAAAATGATTACTATACACACTATATATGACTACCACATAACAAAATATTTTAATTAACCTCCCCAGCACTTTACGTTACCACTACCACATCATACGTACATTTATTTGTATTTTATTCTGTTACCTTAAATAACCATTCTGTTCTCCCAAGTAGGCCTACATTTACATAAACTTAATTATGTAAACGTCATTGTTCGGAAGCGCCAATGTAATCTAACTTTCTATTTCTCAACCACTATTAATTAATTTTAATTTTGTTTACTGTGTTCATCCATATTTCGGACGCCATCTTCACTTGTTACCAACTATGAGGTATAAAATTTACTTACAATTCCCCGGGTACGGTTAGGCGAACGGAAGAACAGAACGGGTTATTTTCAGGAAATGACTCGATTTTTGTTTTACAAATACCATTACCCTTTATTTCTTGCTCATAACGCTTGTACATTAAACCCTTCTTCAAAAAAATGAAAATAACATCTATTTGGCCATGAGGCGCAATTTATAAAATCAATTTAACAGTAATTACTACCATAAATATTTTACTTTTCACCAAAATAGATTATAATAAATCATCAATTTTAATTATCTATAATTAATCGCAACCCAGCACTTCTTAAATATAGATTCTTTACATTCACACAAATACACACACTTTCATGGAGTACATTTTTTATATTCCCTCTTTTGAGCTCATTTTATAGTAAAAACATTTCTTTCAACGATAAATTTGAATTGGGTTTAAATTAATTTTTGCCTGGTTGAAAAAATTATATTATGCCTTGTTCTGTTACTTATCTGTTTACAACTGGTGAGTCCATCTTACTGCACACTTTCGATTATTTCTTATATTTTCTTGGTTTCCCGCACTTTACTGGAATGAGGTACTTTTACATTGGAACTGTTAATTAATTTTGTGCAATTCCGATTCAAATTTTTTTTTAATAATTTCACATTTTTGTTTGGGTGCACCCGCGATTTCGTTCCGGACCTTTTGCGGCTGTACAGCATGAAGGAAGTTTGTCGACTGGGCGAAATTTATTGTCTCAATTCCTGAGGTAGCGGGGGAGTCACGTGATTTCATTTCATTGTTCTAGTTGTGTTTTGAAACCAATTTTGACGGCATTATTAATTTGGATCGACATTGCAGCAGTGACGTGTAGCTGGGATCGGCCCTGACGTCATCAGGCGTGACTTCTGTTTTACATAGATCAAAGTTCATACTGCTAAATATAACTGCTTCGGTTGCGTTCCACTGGTGACCTTGACACTAACTCGTTCATTTGCGTACGTCGTTATTATTCCAAATAAAATTTTACAATTATTATGTCGTGACCTCTTTCCCCCAAATTACCCCTGGTTGGGCTTAAATGTCCCGTTACACCGGAAAGTAGTAGATTTCTCTTGAACATTTTCGGGGTACAAATAAGCAGCCAGCGGCCATCAAAGTTTAATTTCTCGCCAGTGACTTCACAGTGCAGTTCAGAGTGATTCTTACCGTGACTTGCGGTTTTAGTGTAATTGTTTTACTTAGTGTGAAACTGTAATAAGGTGACATTTATTGTTGTGTGTTGGACAAATTTAATTTGACTTACTGTATAAGAGTGTCTTTGTTGATTTCTAACTGTTGTTTGTTTCTAATTAAAGTTGTAATTAGTGTCAGTTATTCTGTTTCCACTGTACAACACGATGATCTGTGCAACCACCATAACAATGTTTTTTTATAAAATCTGTTGATTGCTACAAGAAGCTTGATGCTGATGACACAGGCTTAAAACATTAAACTTGAAGTTGATGCTCAAACAATCTGTAGTTATGATAATATAAACACACACATTCTCTCTCTCTCTCTCTCTCTCTCTCTCTCTCTCTCACACACACACACACACACACACACACACACACACACACACACACACGCACAGTGCACAGGTTGTTATTTTTAATTACAGGGACTTCATAACACAAACTGCAGTCCAGAAGTTGATCCTCTAGTTTCCTTAACAACACTGTAACAGTAGAGTCTGTGGAACACTAAACGTATGTATGTCCTTGAGATGTGATATTTTTTTAATGATCTTTACTATGTAAAGTCAAATTGTTAAACTAATCAGAAATAATCTTTTATTTTTAAAGTAAAGACATAACTCTCAAGTAAAGACTTACACATAGCTTTGTGTGTAAAGTTCGCTTAGTTAACATTCTGTAAGATTTTTACATGTGAAAATAACACCAATTTTATTACGCATAAATTGTGATATATCTCTACAATTTAGAAGTGATCCATCAATTTGTTTGTATGAAATAGCATTCACATAAAACACAATAAACTTACAACTGAATTTTTCTCGTTTCGCATGGGGCACATATCGGCGAGCCATTTCAAACAGCCGACGGTACACAAAAAATGGCCCAACACCTCCTAGCTGTTGAGATACTCTGTCCCATGGTACATCCTGCCATGTCATGGTATCGTAGGGGGAATCATTCAATCTGAGTAAAAATAAAACATTAGACAATCAGTAACATACAGTCTCTTATAATTTTCCAATAGTTTTAGTTGTGTAATTATAGAGTGCAGTTTTTGGTGTGCTTTATTAAGAGCATATTTTTTTGGCATAAGATGCAAACCAACAAATGACAAAATAGCTGATCATACAACTCAACAAACTGAAGCACTCATGGAATTTACCTCCAGACTTTCATTATTCATCAAAAGTCTGGTGACATAAGTGTTACAAAGGTTTTTTTATAAGAATTCATATTATTTTACCACATATTTTTCTGTATTTCATCGATATCATTCAGTGAGTAACAGAACCAATCTCTATACTTTTGGTTGTCACAGAAGAATATAACCCTTCTATCTACAGGAATCATCTCCAAAGGTTTTCTGACATGGGGACACCCTTTTCACCCAAAGATGAACTCTTTCTACAACACCTCATACACCATTTCCTTCCCAACTCCCTGAAGGACTCCCTCCCAAAAAACTTCATTGTCAATATTTCTACTACAAATCCTCTTCCTCTTCTTGCAGAACCATCAATTATTTTCAAATTCTTCATTTCCCTGCCCACAAATCTCTGCTTATTAAGACTCTCTCCACTCCTCCTGGGACTTAACATCATCCAATTACACTCTTCTTCCAGGGGATCCTGTACACTTCTTAGGGACCCTTTATTCCCCAACACTCATAATACAGAGAACTATATTTTGACCACCCTCAAATACCTGAAAACAAACCACTACCATTGTCTGTACAACCATTTGCTTATTTACAAACAGTTACTCTTTGAACTACCAGTCAATGTTAAAAATCTAGTCACTTATGAATCCAGCTTGCTTGGGACACAGTCTGTCTTCCTCTGTGTTTTCCCTTTACTGAAAACCTATCCATGGATCTTGGACTTGATAACACTAAGTTGGACTGGATCTACATTGAACTCTCTTAATTGGAAGCTGCAGTAAGCCCATAAATAGTGTACATATTTGATTAAACCATATTGTAGAAGAGAAACTGGAAGACAAAAAAAATAAAATATGTGGATATTATTATATATATATTATTATATATATTATTATATATATATATATGTGGATGAGTTATGTATGACCATGTCATCCAACCACCCAACTCAACACAAACATGCAGCTTTCAACTATATGCTCTATAGGCTTATGTCAATACCCCTAAACACACATGACTACCAAGAAGAATTAAACACAATCAAATATATAGCAGTCAAAAATGGATACAACCCCGATTTAATAAATAAACTACACAAACACATCCTAAACACAAAAAGTAAAACACATCAGACCAACAGCACACAACCCAGTAAATATATAACACTTACATACTACAACTCCAATACACACAAAATTGCAAACACATTTAGAAAACATAATTATAAAGTAGCCTACAGAACCAACAACACCATTAGGAAACACATAAATAATACTAACAAAGACACAGACACATACAGTAAAACAGGGGTATATAAATTAAATTGTAATGATTGTCACCAATTCTACATCGGCCAGACAGGAAGATCTTTTTCCTCCAGATTTTCAGAACATTTAAAAGCCCTCACCACAAACTAAATACATTCCACATTTGCCACACATTTACAAAACGAAAACCACAGTTACACAAACATAGAACACAACATGGAAATATTACACTACTTACCTAAAAGTAGAAAACTAAACACAGCTGAACAATTTGAAATATACAGATATCACGCACTACAACCAAACAACATATTAAATGAACAATTACATTATAGATCACATACACTATTCGATACACTGATCCAAACACACAATTTGAACCTCAGCACCAATTCCCTCCCACCATCAACCCCCACCACACACACCTATAGTCCATAACCGTTATTCTGTAAAATGACATTCAGTATTTACTCCCACTGAGGAAGAGGAACATCACCTCGAAACGTATGGGGAAGTGATAAAGAAAGTAAGTTCATATTGTGAAAGTATATATATATATATATAATATATATATAATAAATATATATATAATAATATTTTATAAAGTGAACGAAGAGGATGAATCAACAAGATAATTAAAATATGTGGAATCAAGAAAAATTGTTTTTACAAATCAACTTAAGTTCAGTAAAACCTACAAGGCCACCTTTATTCAGCAGTCATCTTTATGATTGACCACTTTTCAGATGAATGGATTTTATTTTCCATAAGATCAATGTAGATTTCCCTTCTCTTAAATGGATATCTCCTCCCTCGCCTAGTGGTCAACCCATAGCAGGTGCGTTGTTGTATACCAGAGAACCCCCAAACCACTTTCAAAGTAATATTATGTGAATATTGTATAATATATTAAATGATATAATGATTGGTTTTCTTACAACTATTAGTCATATTAATGAAACTGTTTGTAATTAGAATAATGTATAGGTTATGTTATTCACGTGTCTTTACATTACCCACAATTGATGTATAACTTATCTTATACATATTATGTAATGTGATGTTTCCCTCTACATAAAGAATATACCCTAACCTAACTATCTTATCCTAATAATGAAGAACAGAATAATAATTAAGTAAAGAACCTGTATAATGTAAAATATCTGTTAAATAGTAAATTTAAGATAAAAGTAAATCAAATGATAAGACCAAAATACCAAATATGATTATATGGAACTTAATAATAAATAACTCTAGTAAACTGCATAAGTAATGTTGTCAAAAATGGGTGAAAGCATATACAACAGAACTTAAATGGTTTACCAATCAGGAAAATTTATAAATTAGATAAAATTTGAAGTAAAAGAAATAAAGAGTCGGAGAATAAATCATACCTGAGTGTGAATCAAGTCACTAAATCCATTCAGAGAATGATTAGTATAAAATAAGTGAATAATAACAGTTTTAATTGTATTTAAAAGTGTAATGATATAAGTTAGGTTATGCACCATATGTCTATGTTAAAGCAAGTAAAAGAAATAAAGAAGGAAGTAAGATAAATTGTTTCATGATAAAAAGTATGAACAACAAACAGAATAATAAATAAGACAAGTATAATTAACTATTGTGTTTAGGAACTAAGTAATAATGTAAATAGTAAGAATCTGATGAGACAGAAGCCTACATGTACTGGGTAGGAATAATAATAACAATGTATGTAAATAAAACCTGATAAATGATATAGTATAGATTATAAAAGAATGTAGGTTAGTAGAGTAAGAAAGTAATAATGAGAAATGTCCAGGATTGACCAGGCATAATGTAAATAATAAGTTGACATTCTTCGTATTGTTTAAATTAGCAGCCATCCTTACATTTCTTTTATGAATTTGCTAACTGCTATAATTTTTTTCTTGGATTTCGTTGTCCATGACGTGTCCGTTACTTAACTAAATATCACTATAATATTGACGACTCGGAACACAAAGTTTTTTATAAGTAAAAACGTAAAGTTTTACCTTACAGCCTAAACCGGCTTTCACCTATAGAAGGCTTCATCAGAGGCTGTCGTTAGTAGCGCTGCTCGTCTTGTTGTTGGCGACGAGAAAGTGTTTCGAAAGATTGAAGCTGTGTGTGTGTGGTGAGATGTGTTCGAACACATCTCACCACACACACACAGCTTCAATCTTTCGAAACACTTTCTCGCCGCCAACAACAAGACGAGCAGCGCTACTAACGACAGCCTCTGATGAAGCCTTCTATAGGTGAAAGCCGGTTTAGGCTGTAAGGTAAAACTTTACGTTTTTACTTATAAAAAACTTTGTGTTCCGAGTCGTCAATATTATAGTGATATATAATTTTTTATTGTTCGACTAAGCTTTTCGTCATTACTGACATCTTCAGGTCTTGAACAACCTTCAGGTGGTTGTTCAAGACCTGAAGATGTCAGTAATGACGAAAAGCTTAGTCGAACAATAAAAAATTATAGCAGTTAGCAAATTCATAAAAGAAATAATAAGTTGACAGCTTTGACAAGCCCTTCATACAGCTAATGTGGAAGTTTATAATGGACAGTACAAGGAAAACAGCTTGTAGTGAAGTATAAAATATATTGTAAAAGTTCAAGTAGATCATAAGTGATAATTAAGAACTGGTACTTTGTAGTAGAATTAAGTAATTTTAGTTTGAGAAAAAAGAATTAAGGTACCAATGAGCATGGACATGAGTAGGCCTAGATGGCAATACTAGGTTTTTATAATAAATTGATGTTTATAATTATTATTACTATTATTAAACCATATAATGTTAAAGTAAAACCAACTCTACAACTAAGAATTAAATGATGGAACAGAAAAATTAATATTTTATAAAGAACACTAACTAAATCAATCTGTGAAAATTGTTATTGTATTATTACAATAACAACCATGCCTTGAAAGGTCTCAAAATGATCAGCATAAAAAATGCTGATTAATGGTAGTAAAATATTTTTAATTGTTAGTCGCATAAGGAAGTTATGTCAGTTTTAAGATTTTTTAATAATTTTGATCAAAAAAGGGATGCTTAACTCGGCGTCTGTTGATAAGCATCAATCAGAAAATGAAAATTTTAGTAATTAAAAACGGAGTACTTAATAATTCAACCAATCAGAATCGTTCAATTGTCAGGTGAATTTACCCATAACGCACCACAAATGAGTCATCTTCCAACGGTCATCAAGCAGTAAAGAACACCTCCTCTGTAATGCTTAAAACATAATTAATCTCCAACCCAAAGTATAAATATTTTCAAACCAAGTGAGGTTAGGTGAATATAAACAAACGACATCTAACCTTCAAATGAACGTAACCTTAAAGTGAATTGCAAGTGTTGTGCATTGTGTTTTAATAATTAAAGGACAATAGAGTGAATAATTAAATAAAGTGAATTATAAAGAGAATGTTAAGAAAAGGAAAGTATAGTGTTTATTTTGAGAATTTATAAGAAACTTAATAATTAATGATCACATCCCATAGTAACTTGTAATAGACACTTGTTAACTTATGTTTATATTATCACAGTATATAAAAACAAACATGTGCAAGATGGGTTCCAAATTAGCTTACTAAAGAGCACAAGCCCAATGATGTGCTCCACCAGTTTGAGCCTGAAAGCAAACGCTAGAGCATGGAATGGAAACACCCTGAATCTCCAGTCAAAAAGAAATTCAAGAGTCAACCCTCTGCAGGAAAGGTAATGCTCATAGTATTCTGGGACTCACAAGGGCCCCCAATACAGCAACAGTACTTGGAGAAGGGCTCAACAGTAAATAGTGCAAGTTACAGTGAGATGCTGTCCAACAAACTGAAGCCAGCGATTCGATCCAACCGCCAAGGACTATTGTTGGAAGGAGTGCTTTTGTTGCATGACAACGCATGCCCATATACTGCCACTCACTCTCATACTGTCCAAATCCTTGAGAAATTATGTTTCAAGGTGTTGGAGCATCCTGCATTCCTGCTTACAGCCCTGATCTTGCCCCATCGGATTACCATCTCTTTGGTAAACTTAAAGATGCCTTAAGGGGCCGTCAATTCTCCAGAGACCAAGAATTGAAGGAAGCAGTGGATATGTGGGTTGCTGCTAAGCCAACAAAAATTTTTTCTGGGGGCATCAGGAAGCTTGTGGAAACAATGAACCAATTGTATTGAAAAACAAGGGGACTATATTGAAAAATGAGCTGTCATATTTGTACTATTGTTACCTTAAATTATAAAAAAATATTTGCGGATACTTATTGACTTACCCTTGTATATAGAAATGCACTGCAAATACACAATAAAATGACAATAGCTGATCATCCATATTGTAACAACCAGATTCTTATGTGCTCTGTAAAAGTGTATGCTTGTGTGTGTTCGCCTCACACGTCGTGGTCGTTACTTTATGTTGCGCTGACGATGTCCGTAGCGATACTTCGAATTACCAGTACACGCGAGTGGAAACCTTACCTGTTCTTCAATAGGTGTTCATAAATCCCGGGTGGCGCCAAATTGTTTAATTAAAACAATTAAATTAAAAAATAGGACGATTAAGCGTTCTTAGCTATGATGGTATGGAGAATTCAAATTTACTCCCGCCTTCGTTCGACCTTCTTAATCGAGCGGTTAATTTGCCGAGTTTCCGACGTGAGCCCTTACCATCACCTTTGTTGTTTTTTCGCTAAAATACACAAATATTATAATACACTTTCCTATGGAATAAAGAACAGTGGTTACAACTCTGTACTAGTTTATTTATTTGTGATTGGTAATTATTCAGTGTTATACAAAATTATATTTTGTTATTCAACAAATTTGCACCGGCAATTATTATAAGACAAAAATCTCAAGGTTGGCGAAGTGACTTTGAACGAATTATTCAGTCAAACATGGCGACTGAAATCGTTTGTTTACAGTTTGTTTCATTCAGATTCTGGATTCTTGTGATAACGAAAAAATATTAATAATGATTACAATAAAGTACACTACCTTACATTAATTGTGCTTAGATAATATAATGTGTAATTATAATTTGTTCCTGAAGTGTGATAAAGTGTGTTTCAAAAGTTCGTAATTTTCATACAGGTTATTTTTCTAGTTAACATAAGTTTAGTGTTTTATTTTTTTATTAATCTTTGAAAGAAATAATATCGTCAGTTTATAGTGAGAGTTCAGATTGCTGTGAGAAAAATTGAAAGAGAATTTAATTCAGAAATTCGGGTAATTTAGCAATACTTATCAACTCAGTCGACTTTATGTGTACTGTCATTCATTTGAAATGGGTTGGGGTCTTCAATCTTCAATTATCTTGGAACTTAAGTATGTCTGGCTTCTTTTTCGTATTAGTTGTTGAAATTTATTAATTTGGAATTTGTTAAATTGGTCCTTGGCATCAGTTAAATGTTCTAGTCCTTCATCAGCTTTTTACGTCTTCATCTTTTCGAATTTGGATTAATTTTTAAACGTTTTATATTAAAATTTTGGTCATTTTCGGCCTGGCGTCTATTCCTGTTGAGCGTCAAGAATGGAATAATAAATCCTAACAGAAAATTCATAAATAACGTTTCAGTTGTCATGGTAACTGATAGATCCTGATTGGCTGAACTTGACTTATTACCATTGTTATCATATTTGAATTTTTATTCAGAATTACTGCATATCTTCTGATTGCTATTATTCTTCCGTCTTCCTCTCTATGTATTAAATATTATCACTACTGTTCGTATTTTCTTTCAAAGATCATTTTGACATCCCACAAAGTTGGGTTTTCTTATATATTATTGTTTGAACATTTATGTTGATATTATCTAATTACATTTATTTCTTATTTTATGTCCTTAGTTTAACATTTATCTTTTAATATGATTCACTAATTATCCTTTACTAGTTACTTGCCTTGGATTTGCTAATTTCCTTGTTACTTTTTTACAATTTGTAGTTATTGGTTTTGTACAGTTAGGCTTTTCATAGGCCTAAGTAGTAATTGGCCTTATTTACTTATTTTATACTAATTCCTTATTAATTTACTTTCATACATGTTTTGTGTTGGTATTATAAATGATTTGTTCACTTGTTGACTTGTTTTGGATCTGTTTTACAATTATTTAATGTTTTCATTAGTTTCTACATTATGGTTTGTTTATTATTTTCTAACTGCCCTTCAGTATTATTAGATTTATATTACTTTATCTTTTTTCTTATTTATTTTGCCAATGTTTATTATTTGGCAATTATTTACTATTCTCTATAAAATATAATATAACATTTAGGTTTATGGTCTGTGTAATCCCTTCAGCCATATTCCTATTCATAGATTTAATCGAACAATTCTTTAACAGCTATTATGCAATGTTTGTTTACAATTTGTTTCATTCTTAATTATTTTTTGGGTGATAAACATCATCACCCCATTCAAATTTCCTTAACTGACTATCCCTTAAAATATAGGGTGTTTATTGATTTTGCTTTTATTTTCTTTACTATATTTTTTCTTATATAAACTTTACTCTCTAGCCATGGTAACACTAACTTTTGACCTTCCATGGGATCCCTTCCCTGAATACCATTATATCCCTCATTTACAATTAATCTTAATACTATCATTAACAAAATTCTTATTGAATAATAATGTTCACCATTAATCCTTTAGTGTTCATCACAGATTATTGAGTGTTTATACCTATCATTAGGGTTTCTTATTATTTTGGGGTTTTACACTATCACTTTGCACTTCTTATATTTTATTTTAAGTGTTATTAGTGGGTAACATTAACCTAACATTACATTTTCTTTGTCACTTACTTATGTTCACTATCTCTCTATTTCTCTCTTTACAAAGGTTAGTTATACAGTTCCTTATAGAGTCCTTTATTACATTTAAACTCTATTTCTTTGGTTAGTGTACTTTTAGTTTGTCATTACTTTATCGGGTTTTATCAATTATCATTTACATTGATTATTCAGTCGATACTAATAATTATCTTTTACATTTGTTATTTATTGGTTTCTTTTTCATTATTATATTTGAGTGTAACATTTCTCCTTTCTCTGTTCTATATTATTTGTTTGTGTCTTTTCATTTCTTCTTGTTTTGTTTCATTTATACTCGGTTTGTTTCATTTTCATTTTCCTTCTTCTTCGATTTCATTTTATTTAATTTTATTTTGGTTTTCCCCTTCTCATTAGGTTTCATTTTATTTGGTCAATCATTTGGGTTGGGTCATTTAATCGTTTGTCGCGTCATCATTGTTTTATTTTCTTTAGTTTAAACTTTTTATATAGTTAATTCATCGTTTTTTCCCTGGTATTGGGGTGGCTTATTTGTGTTGTAACAATATTTAATATACCGTATTGTTATTATTACCACCCTTTTATTAAATGACCACCTTTCTAAGAGGCCACATTTTTCGGAGATCCAAGGGCGGCTGGTCTTTACAGGTATTATTGTATTTTAAGTCACAATTAATGTGCCTAACCACCTAACTTAAAAACATAAGATGAATTTGATGAAACATATGGTGCCCACCATTGAAGTCATGTATCAGGTGAATAGTACAGCTTTACTTTTAGTACAGTCAATGTATATAGTACACAGGAATTTTCAGTGTACAAGACAGCAAATTTCTGTGTATCTTTCAGATTTTGTTCGTGCATCCTATGTACTTCAGGTTATGTAAAACAGTACTGACTTCAAAAATACCTTAAAAATGGTGATTGTATTTAAAAAGTTCATTAATTTTTACTAGTGCTCATCTTATGAGAAAGTCCATTACCACAAAATCTGAGCATACACCCTGCAATCAGCAACATACCCGTATGTTTGTTGTCTGCAGATTTATTAAAAATTCAACACTCAACACAGTTAATGTTTCTTCCTTATATTTTCAAATCCATAGCATTAATAAAATCACACAAGTTCCTATCATAAATAAAACAGAAGAAACATACAAGAACTAGAAATGAATGAACTGTGTCCATGGTCTGAACAAAAATTATGTTATTAGTCAACTATGAAACTACTACATCTTAAAAAATATCAAAGAAAAAATAACAAATACTCATTTAAAGTACAGTCTGTAAATTATATTAACAGTGTAGCATCAATAATGGTATACACTAATTGTATTCTGTTCATAACTTAACATTTAAAATTACAAAATTGTACATCTTAAGTGTTAATAAACATATAAGTATTATAGTATTCTGACACTTCAACATGAAGCTGATTTCAGAAATATACAATTGCACTAACTGTATTCTGTTCATAACTTAACATTTAAAATTACAAAACTGTCCATCTTAAGTGTTAATAAACATATAAGTATTATAGTATTCTGACACTTCAACATGAAGCTGATTTCAGAAATATACAATTGTTTTTTTTATAAGTAAACCATCAACCAATACAAGTTCATAGTAAATTATAAATAAGTATAATTTTTAGATCAATTGGACAATAGTTTTACTTCACATACTTAAGTAAAACTAACACTCTCATTACTTAGTAACAGATAAACTTAATGCAAACTACATTTGCTCAATTTAAATTGCTGATTTGCTAGATTTTTTATTTAAATCTATGAACTACATGTAACAGTTAACTGCAATTTCCTGGGAAAATAAAGTTTGATAAGTATAATGGCACGTGTCAACATATGACAGTCATTCACAGAAACTACTTCCTTGTCTTTTTAAATACTAATAAATAAATAAATACTTGGTGTACCCACTATACTAACTCCAGAAAACTGAATGTTAATGCACCAGAAAAAATGTATGTAATGGTAAAAGACCCTTGGGTACAGCAAACTTGAAATCCCGTGCCAATAAAAGGCAGCGAAATATATTATGAAGGCAGAGGCGCAAGGGTGCGAGCACGTGTGTAAAAATAAAATAATAATATTAAAAGAAAATATTACTAAATGGTGTAAAAAAGATCGCAATAAATTTACTGAGATACACAATGGTTATCTTGATAAGTTAACATGAAAGTGAGGATAAAGCAGTGTGACAATTGGTGCCGACATTGACTCACACACTCAGGACAAATGTTTCCACAAAAGAAGTAGTTTGCCATTTATTGTATGAACAAAATGATATTTTGAACAACATGCAGCCAAAAGTTGGGAAAATGGTGCTGTTCCAAGACAATAGATGGAACAAAACTTTAAGTGAAGCCAACTAGAACAAGTATAGTAATGGAATAACGTCTTGTAAAAGACCACACCACATCATAATGTGGTCGGCCAATTCTCTTCATTCTTCTTTTAATAATGACATGAGTGAGCCTTCCTATATAGTGGAGTGACATTAAGTTCGCAAAAGCCTCTAAACACATGTCATCGTTCTTGGATTTCATTGTCCATGACATGTCCTTTACTTAACTAAATACAGCTATTTCATTAACGACTCGGAACACAAAGTTTTTTATGAGTAAAAACATAGTTTTACCTTACAACCTGAACCAGTTTTCACTTTTAAAAAGCTTCTTCAGAGGTTGCCACTGGTAGCGCTGTCCGTTCTGTTGTGGGCGACGGAATCGAATTTTGAAAGATCGATGTTGTGTGTGTGGGGTGAGATATGTTCGAATAATGCGTGCAATTTGAATTGTGTCTGTTCGTTTAGGATGTCATTTTTATGTGTTTTCGTGTGTTTGTATATTTCCAATTGTTCTAGGATGTCTTGTTTTCGGCCTTTTGTGTGTACGTGTAGAATGCTCATGTTATTGTCGATGTTTTTGTATGTGTGGTTTGCTTCAGAGAGGTGGTTTGCAAAGGTGGATTCTGTAGTGGGGTGGAGTGCCTTTGTGTGTTCAATGTATCTCTGTATGAAGCTACGTCCTGTCTGGCCTATGTAGAATTTGTTGCAATTTGAGCAATTTAGTTTGTAAACACCAGGTAGATCGAATTTGTTTTGTGCTTTGTGTGTGTGTTTTGTTTTGTTAGTAGTTTTGTAAGCAATTCTGTATCCGGCTTTTTTGAATTTGTGGGCTATTTTTTCAGTTTGTTTGTTGATGTATGTTAGTGTTATAAATTTGTTGTTTTCTGTCTTTGTCTGTTGTTTGTTTTGTGTTTGTGTACGAGTTTATTGACTATTGTTCTGTCGTATCCGTTAGATTCTGCTAGATATTTTATCATGTTTAGTTCGTCTTTGTAGTCTTTTTCATCTAGAGGGATGTTGTTAAGTCTATGTATCATGGTTCTGAACCTGGCAAATATAATATCTAGCAGAATCTAACGGATACGACAGAACAATAGTCAATAAACTCCTACACAAACACAAAACAAACAACAGAAAAAGACAGAAAACAACAAATTCATAACACTAACATACATCAACAAACAAACTGAAAAAATAGCCCACAAATTCAAAAAAGCAGGATACAGAATCACTTACAAAACTACTAACAAAACAGAACACACACTGTCAAAACACACACACAAAGCACAAAACAAATTCGATCTACCTGGTGTTTACAAACTAAAGTGCTCAAATTGCAACAAATTCTACATAGGCCAGACAGGACGTAGCTTCAAACAGAGATACAATGAACACAAAAAGGCACTCCACTCCACTACAGAATCCACCTTTGCAAACCACCTCATTGAAGCAAACAACACATACAAAAACCTCGACAATAACATGAACATTCTACACGTACACACAAAAGGCCGAAAACTAGACACTCTAGAACAACTGGAAATATACAAACACACAAAAACAAATAAAAACGACATCCCAAATGAACAGACACAATTCAAATCGCACGCATTTTTCAAACATATCTCACCCCACACACACAACATCGATCTTTTGAAATTCGATTCCGTCGCCCACAACAGGACGGACAGCGCTACCAGCGGCAACCTCTGAAGAAGCTTTTTAAAAGTGAAAACCAGTTCAGGTTGTAAGGTGAAACTTTATGTTTTTACTCATAAAAAACTTTGTGTTCCGAGTCGTTATGAAATAGTTGTATTTAGTACATGTCATCGTATATAAAGTTATTCGAAAATATTTTTATATTACTGACAAAAAGAGAAGGAGATAAAAGTGTGAGATGAGGAACCTTTGGAAAAGTGGAAAAAAAGGTAAAGTTCAAATGCAGACAGACACAAACCAAGCACGTGGCGTTTGTGGGGAAGGCATGAGTGAAAGATGGAGTGATCGGGGGGGGATATCCCTAGACTTGAAATTTCAAAAATAATTATTATAACTCAAAAGTATTTAAAAAAGATTGTACAATAAACATGAAATTCCAGGGGGGGACTTAAAAATTGGTCGATTACAAGGAGAGGTGACGCCTTCTTGGGGTAACGCCAGCGAGAGAGAGATGCCAGGTGCCATACGTCATTACCACATATAATTAATTTTATGACATAGAAACTCCAACAACAGGTATGATTGGACATAAATTATAACCAAAAAGAAATTGCCATCTCTAAAGGTACATACTGTTTACAAAACAATTGGTGTGTGTGTGTGTGTGTGTGTGTGTGTGTGTGTGTGTGTGTGTGTGTGTGTGTGTGTGTGAGAGAGAGAGAGAGAGAGAGAGAGAGAGAGAGAGAGAGGAATAATCAGTGCCTCAAGAACAAAAATAAAGTGTTGGTAAACGCTCTGAAGACTTTGGGTTGAGCTGTGTAACCTATGTATGATATTTTAATATTAGAAGAAAAATGCTCATGTCGAAGAAAACACAATGCTATAGTGAAAGTGTAACGTGTCCAAAATTGGGTTATTTTTTTTATTACAGTATGGGATATTTGCATTTTTATTTATTTCATTTTGTGTGGGATTTTATAAATTTATTGTGAAAGTTTTATTATACGGCCAACGTTATTTCCATTACAACAGAACACAGGACAAGTAGAACAGTGTTGAAACAAAGCAGAGACGCAGTTTGTGTTGAGTAACTCGGTAAGGAATCTGCACCCCCTCAAATTCTCAGAAATGTGCATAAGTGTAACCACTTACGCACGGCACTACTCAAGTACGCGCTCGGAATGACGCCTTCAGCCTAAAACCAAGATGTCTACAGAACAAATTTTTTCATCGTCTCCTTACCGATCCTCAGGAAATGCTGCTAAGGACTGCCCACTTTTAGTGACGTCAACCGTGCTTCACAAATATCGTCCACGGTCACCACCCAAAAAACACCTGTGTTGAATGAACAGTGACGGAAGATACGATCATGAGGCAGTGAAGTTTCTGCTCTGCCTGAGTGTTTTGGAGGGAGGCATGTTGGTAACGCTCTTCCCAGTCAACTAACTACCACGCAACGCGTGGTAGCTATCAGTTTTGTGCACGGGCAAAATTTCATATTTTTTTCTTAAGTCGGCCGACAAAATAACTATGTGAGTTCACAAAAACCTATATAACAGTGCCTCTAGTGATGATGAATAACTATTGAACGTGATTAAATGTTACAAGATTGTAAAAATCCGGAGAATGAAAGACTTTGGTAAACGCAACACGTGGTCGGGTAATACGACGCCACACACGTAATGTTACACACGAAAGACTTATATCATTAATTTTACATAAAAATGGGGTGTTTTTTGTATTAGTAAGGGGTGTTAAGAATGTGAGTAGTGAGTGCGCAGGCTGGGCTATTTTAAAGTACGTAAGTAGTAGGAAATAAGCATAGTAAGTAAGCTGTAATAGTTACACAACCTTTATAACATGTAAAACCTATAAATGGAAAATTGGAAATTTTATAAATGGAAAACTTATAAATTCAATATTTCTGATTAATAAACCAAAAAAATAATTTCTCTTCCAAAAAATTGAGAGTTAGATTCTTTCAAAACCTTAGTTCGTTTTATGTACTGTCAGAGTTCGTCGAACGAAATGGGTTCGTCCCCGCTATACGATCTGGCCAGATCGAAGATTCAAGGTAAGTGGGAGTTTCAAAATAATTAATAAATAAGAAAATACCAAAAATAAATAAAAGTTACAATTGTTGCAGCGCGACCAGGATGTAATATAACACAAAAAGGGTTGTATTACGCCGGCTTACATTTGACAGTGCATAACGAAGTACGGTTGTGAAAGCAAAATTGATTTTGTATATGTTAAAACATCAGTTTTGAAAAAAGACCAATCATTGGCAGTTGTTACGTAAGAAAAAATAGATCAAATAAAAAATGTCTGAGAACACAGAGAAAAGTAGTGCAATAAATTCAGTTATGAGTGAAAGTGACCTTGAGTCGCAATCGATGAATGAAAGTGGTATGCTGACAGTGGGGCTGAGCGCTGTTACAGAAACAGCTGTCGGCGGTAACATAATCGTTCATTCAACCCCGATTGCGTCTCAAACACAAGTAAGCGAAACAGATGTTGATTCTGGGATTCAGTTGACCCCAGTTTCAGCCAATAAAAGTAAACAAGCCGATGAAATGGATATAATGAGTTTTTTTTACGAAAGATGGACTGTAAATTAGATCAATTAACTAATGATTTTAATGAACAGAAAATAAAATGCGAACAGCAGAATGTTAAAAATGATATTATTTTTAATGAAATTAAACAACAGAATACTCAGTTGCAGCAGAGTATTAGCATAAAATTTGATGGTTTAATAAATGATATACAAGAAAAGAATAAATGTCTTGAAAATGCCAATGAAATGATAAGAAATAATTTGAATAAAGTAGAACCGAGTACGAGTAATACAAATGAAAGTTGTAATGGCAATGTTGTATTAGATAAAGAATTAATAAATAATAATGATGTTGTTGAAAATAATGAGAATAATAATGTAATTGAAAATGTAATATCTGAGAGTACTGAGGAGTTTGTAGAATGTGATTATGAGATGTTAATGTGTGTTAATGAGTTAGAGAGAGAGTGGAAAGAGAGTTATATTATAGGTATGAAACAGAGGGTAAATTGTTTACGGGGTAGAATGGGGGGTGAAGGAAGACCTTCACGTATATATTGTGTAGACAAGTGTGCTACAAATAATTGTTTTTTGAAGTTTTTTGTTTTTCCTGGAGAAGTCAGGAAGGGTTTAATTGAATTTGTACCCTCTGTCTGATTGTGATCTGAGTGTGATTTGGGGTTATGAGGAGAGAGATGTAAACAGAGAATTGTATGTTAATAAAGAAACAGAAGTGTATGATCGGAGTAGAGAGTATGATGAATGGAAAGAAAGTTTAGAAATATATTTGAATAATAATGATTATAGTGATTTGGTAAAAGTAATTAACCCGATAGTGAATGAATTTAATGACGGAGACTTAACAAAAATACCTAACGTACACTGGTTTAACGAGTATTCTGGTAAAATGAGTGAATTTGGTTGTTCTGGTTATGACACACAAAGTAACCATTTGTTTGTCAATAAAAATCAACAGTGTTGTATAAAACCAAGACTTATCTGGGACGATGGAGGTTAAACTGTAAAACAATAAAAGACAGCTATAAACATTTTGTTTTATGGGTCTTGACATGGCAGATTTGGACAATGAAGTGCGGAAAAAACTGAATAGTTATTAACTAAAGTTTGTAAATAATTGTAGTGAATTTATTTATGTGTATTGTAGAAGGTCAGCTAAACAATGTATGGATGTAGGCAAGTGATAATAATAATAATAATATTTAGCAATTTAAATAAATAAATATCAGAATTAATTTTGAAAAACAGTAATTGACTAATAATAGTTGTTATGATGGTAATGCAATTTGTGTTGTTAATAATTAAATTAGTTAGAACAATTTGATACATGTTAAATACTTTGATTGACTATTTCAATGTTGTATAATTAATTTTTTGATGAATATAAATTATTTTACGAGATGGAAATTTGGTGATTAAAGGATAAATTGTTTGATTTAACTAATATTTTGTGTTAAATGTTTCAGAGGTGAGGTGAAAGTATTGTGGTATGGGGATTATGTTTTGTATATATCATGTTAAATGGATTGTAAGTATAGAACTTTTACAATATGAATCATGTATAATAAAAAATGTTTACAGGTGTAACTAAGATTTTAATTCAGTAAAGAAATTATTTGAAATAATTGTGTTCAATAAAAATGATAAAAAAAAATTTTAAACAATAACTGAAAGATGATGGAAAATAAATCTTGATAATAAATTTTGAAAATTTTAAGGAAGATAATTGTTGAAAATTATGAATGATGTAAGTGAGTTAAAGGATTGGTGATGAATGAAGGTCTCATACTATAATGTTGTATATTTGATTTCTTAGTTAGTTATTAAGTTGCTATTGCAGGGGTGGCCTGTGCTCTCGTAGATAGCGAAATGGGTTGGGGGTAACAGATAGTGTTACCTCCTTCGGAGGCCAAAATGGCGAAAATGTGCGACACACCTTTTTTTTCGTGTAAATTAAAATTTACACACTGATAGACGATCGTGTCGCACATACTAGTGATGAGTGTAACAGGCACTGAAATGAAGTTAGATTTCCCCGACTTTTCGGGCGATTACTGCCTTACCAGCACTAATCGTGGATTTGGCTAGCGGTTAGCTATGGTCATATCAAGTCCCTTGACCATAGCTGACTTGAAATTGGTATATAGTAGAAATTCAATGGGGGTAACAATTAGGGGAAATCCCGGCACTATGGAACAGCGGCTACCACTCTGCCCGCTTGGGGGCAGCAAAGCCAGGTGGTAGACCCGCATTAAGGGCGTTTAATTATATAACAAAGGTATGTTGATATCTGAACCTTTTAAATGTAACAGCGGAAGCAAAGACACGGAGAGTTCAAACTACTCCAAAATATGCCGTCTTTGTGAAAGCGAGGGGGCGCCACAGCCTTACATAACTTGAAATAGTGTGTGTGGCTGGGAGGTGACTCAAATGAGTCACGAATTTAAATTTTACAACATAAAAAATATTTTTTGCTAATTCAAATTTGATCAAATAAAAATGCTTGCGCTCTGTTCAAATAACTAGATGCTCATACTTTCAATACAAGGTGTTCATGCTATAATTTTAAGTGTATTATTTTATTGTTGTAAGTTAGATATAGGTATTGATAAAAATATGTGTTTTCATTATGTGTGTAATTTTGAACCTAAGTAAATAATTAAATCGTCTGGCAGGCGGTCAACATAAATGATCAGTATCAGAAAAAGGGGAAACAATGAGGTGAGAAGTAATGATAAATAAATATATATATATATTTCATATAATTTGTTCAATTTTGAAATGTGCTTTCATTATGTTAGGAAATCAGCTGATCAGCAATAACAGGTCACTGGTAAAATGGTTTAGAAATGTTCCAAGTAATTAAGGTTCAATGTAATGTTTTAATGTATTACAGATGTGTTAAAGTAATGATAAAAATAATTGATAAAATGAAAAGTACAGTAATGATTTATGCAAGTTAACAAAAGATAGTTGTTGGGTGATAAATATGTTGCGGGACATGTAGATCTGTCCAAGTCCAAGTTGAAGTCCAAGTTAGAGAAATAGTAGAGATGAAGATAATGTAATGTTGTTTTGAAGTAATGTATGTAATAGAATTTTGAGAAGTATTGATGTTGACACAGTAGTTGTGGAGAATATATGTAGAATTTTGAGTGATATATTGTTGTCTATAATTGATGTTGTTATTTTGTTGTAGCTGTAGTAAGGTAATGAGATTGAGATTTTGGGGATGGCAATTTTGTAGTAGGGGGTAGTGTAATGTGGGAGTCCACAACATAATGATAAGTTGGGACGGGATTAGAATCGATTTTAGTGAGGGGGGCCGCCTTAAGTAGAATCCAGGGGCCTTATAAGGGATTTGAGTTTTTTGGGGGGGGAACACGTATCCTATGTACAAAGGGTTAGAGAGTATTTTTTATATATATAGAGAGAAGGTGGCGATTTGAGTTTAATGATAAGTTGGGGTTAGAGTGTTTTGGGATAGTTGTTTTGATAGAGATGGGTGTCATGTTAGTAAAAGTTGTTAGTGGTTAGAATCAAAGAGAAAGATTATATATGTATAAATATCAAGTAGTAGATTAAATGAGATAAATGTTTAAATCACCCACAATAATAGAGAATAAGATGGTTAAATAGAAAGAGATTTATAATAAAGAATATAAAATTTTTATTTTGAAACCAGTGACAAATTTTTGAGAGAATTTGGAAATAATGTAAAATTAAGAATTGTTTATTTTGAATAATTTAAATGTCAATTTGCTCATTATTTATAATCATATTTTGCTTTTTTAAATGTTTTATTTTATTGTTTTGTGTTTCAAATTAGATTGTTACAGATGTTGAATGTAATTTCAGATAGAAAGCGTACATAACATGTGGGTCAAGGGTCTGGAACTTGACCTAGTTTCGATCAGCTGATGAGGTCATACACCCACTAAGCTTGTGTAGTAGGAAGTCAATTTAATTTGTTTATTTTATCAATTCAAACAAATACTAAATAATTTCGATATATAAAGGAAACATTTTCATAAATTTAAATATTTTTTTTGAATTTTAAAATTTTTTTGAAATTTTAATTTTTGAAAAAAAAACTTGATTTTTCGCCTGCCAGTTAATGAATATTTTGAGTATTGATTATTTTCTTGTTTGTGTATTAACCATATTTATTTTTATTGATTTATTTTGTATTGCATTGTATTGCTAGACTCTAAGTATTCACATGTTAGGTTAAGGATATGTTTAAATAAGGAATAAGGAAGATAAATAAAATAAGGAAGAGAATTTTTTTGATAAAATATTTTATTTTGAATTTTGAATCTTTTTGATGATATAGTAAATTTTAGGGAATTTTTTCAATGTATAATATGTAATGTGAGTGTGTGTGTGAGCCCAGTATCTGCTAAAGGCAGCCCAGCTTGCATAAAAGGGGAAACATATCGGTTGAGGATCTGGCATGATCTAAGCCAGGGATTGAGGACTTTTGGGGGGTAGCATGTTAGAAGGTGAGGTGCGCTGTGGTACTTGTCTGTTCGATTTTTCGGTGTTGGGATCTCTTACGGAGAAGTCCAGTGATCTCGTTCAGATGGGTCCATAGTCGCCAAGCCAGGGGGGGTCGTGTACCCATGAAGATTAAGAACAAGGGGGTTGTTGGCACCAGTTCCTCACCGGTCCTCTTCGGGGTTTATCAATGAGATTTCTTCTGTTTTGGATAGCAGAATTCTCATTGAGGGGGTATTGTAACGTGTCCAAAATTGGGTTATTTTATTTATTACAGTATGGGATATTTGCATTTTTATTTATTTCATTTTGTGTGGGATTTTATAAATTTATTGTGAAAGTTTTATTATACGGCCAACGTTATTTCCATTACAACAGAACACAGGACAAGTAGAACAGTGTTGAAACAAAGCAGAGACGCAGTTTGTGTTGAGTAACTCGGTAAGGAATCTGCACCCCCCTCAAATTCTCAGAAATGTGCATAAGTGTAACCACTCACGCACGCCACTACTCAAGTACGCGCTCGGAATGATGCCTTCAGCCTAAAACCAAGATGTCTAGAGAACAAATTTTTTCATCGTCTCCTTACCAATCCTCAGGAAATGCTGCTAAGGACTGCCCACTTTTAGTGACGTCAAACGTGCTTCACAAATATCGTCCACGGTCACCACCCAAAAAACACCTGTGTTGAATGAACAGTGACGGAAGATACGATCATGAGGCAGTGAAGTTTCCGCTCTGCCTGAGTGTTTTGGAGGGAGGCATGTTGGTAACGCTCTTCCCAGTCGACTAACTACCACGCAACGCGTGGTAGCTATCAGTTTTGTGCCCGGGCAAAATTTCACATTTTTTTCTTAAGTCGGCCGACAAAATAACTATGTGAGTTCACAAAAACCTATATAACAGTGCCTCTAGTGATGATGAATAACTATTGAACATGATTAAATGTTACAAGATTGTAAAAATCCGGAGAATGAAAGACTTTGGTAAACGCAACACGTGGTCGGGTAATACGACGCCACACACGTAATGTTACACACGAAAGACTTATATCATTAATTTTACATAAAAATGGGGTGTTTTTTGTATTAGTAAGGGGTGTTAAGAATGTGAGTAGTGAGTGCGCAGGCTGGGCTATTTTAAAGTACGTAAGTAGTAGGAAATAAGCATAGTAAGTAAGCTGTAATAGTTACACAACCTTTATAACATGTAAAACCTATAAATGGAAAATTGGAAATTTTATAAATGGAAAACTTATAAATTCAATATTTCTGATTAATAAACCAAAAAAATAATTTCTCTTCCAAAAAATTGAGAGTTAGATTCTTTCAAAACCTTAGTTCGTTTTATGTACTGTCAGAGTTCGTCGAACGAAATGGGTTCGTCCCCGCTATACGATCCGGCCAGATCGAAGATTCAAGGTAAGTGGGAGTTTCAAAATAATTAATAAATAAGAAAATACCAAAAATAAATAAAAGTTACAAAAGTTGTTTTTGTAACTGTATTGTAATTGTTGAAATTTAGTAATTAATGTGGTTCAAAGAGTTCTGCATTTTATGTATTTGAAAAATAGAAATATGCGTTTGCAAGTGGAGGTTAGTGAGAATGGGTAGAATTTGTTAATCTTTGGAAATAATACTTGTGAATGTAAAACAATATTATACAGAATAATAATGTATTGTGTATGTTGTAACTGATAATATAAAACTAATGCTGACAGTTTAAGAGTTTTTATTTGTCACCCGAGGCTGACCTAACCCGTGCTCATGGATACGCCTAAATGGACTTGGATGTCCCCATCTTCTGGTAATTCCTTTTTTTTAAATGTCTCCACTGTTTATGGAGAAAGTGATACTCCTTCCGCATGCCCTCTATCAAGTGTGTGTGGTGACCTTTGTTTTTCTTTCCATTTTTTGAACAGCTACATGTAGAAAAGAAAGCATGAGATTTCAGCAAGGAAAACACTCACATCTGGGTACTTCACAAGCCATACCTAGATTAATGCAGCAAAGTACCACCATAAAAACAATCCTACCTGCAATAAAACTACAAACTCTACCATGATCTTGAATTGCAAATCTAGACTATGTATATTAACTGATGGAATGTAAAACTGTAACGTTGCCATTTACTCCAATTTTATGCAGATATCTGATTTTCCCCATATTACCTTGTCTAATCTACAAATAATTAAAACAATATGCATGCAAAATTTATTACAAACTAATATTTCTACACGTTAGTATATCAGAACAGAAGGAGAGGAGGTGACAAAGAGAGGGATTGTAAACATTGTTCATACATACAGCTTTATCAGATTTGCATGAATCCTATTACGTGACAATGTGCATTTTGCAAAGAGCTGGGAATAAAGTGGATCATGGCATTTTCATTTTGAATCCAACCTCATCAAACACAGCATCAGGTAATGATGTGTACTGAAGATCTCTGTAGTTCATAATGTTCATGTTTTGCATGGCAGTTTTTATTAGAACTTTTATTAGATCCACTCTGTCACTGTCCACTACAAAAAACAATAATAGTAATAATAATAATAATAATAATAATAAAATAATGTAACAACAACAAATAAGTTAAGAAACTTTATCATAATACATTATTTCTTTAAAATCCAATCTGATAAACAGTTTAAACGTCACATATAAATGGAAGTGACATATCTACATGAGATATACATAAAATGTATGCCTTTAAATAGCTGGAGCGATCTTCTTGCTGCTTCCTTGTAACACTGATAATTATGAGGAGCATGAATCACAGGTACTCTCCTTCCATCTATTTTTAAATTTTCAAGCACACGTGACCAACAGTTCACATTTGTTAGAACTGAACCTTGTATTTGACATCTGCCTTACTAATGTTAACTATTAATGTGGGAGCTACACATCAATATGAACTTTCCCATAAAACTTGGAAAATCCCCTTCAGAAGCATACCATTTATTGAAAGAAGTTTATGGAGATAAGTGTCTATCATCTACTCAGGTTTTTTAATGCTTAGAAAAAGCATATATAAGCAAATCCAAATTCAAAGCAACGATGGTAATTTTTCGATATCCAAGGAATTATTTATGTTGATTTTGTGCCTCAAAGTCAAACTGATAATCAGCACTACTATAAACAGGTTTTGAAAATTCATCATGAACATGTGAGAAGAAAAAAACCTGAAATATGGAAGAATGATTCATGGATTCTCCATCAAGATAATGTGTTGGCACACAATGGCAGCATCTGTTAAGACGTTTTGGGCAAAGCATTGGATATTCGAACATCCACTGGATTCACTTGACCTATCTAGCATGACCTTTTTTGTTCCCTCCAATCAAGAAACCTACTTCAAGTTTGTAGATGCAAAAGCAACAGAACTCAAGAAGAAGCTGTCAGAAGACAACATGCAAATCTGCCTCCATCAGGGGAAAATTCACATGAAGCAGTGTAGGAATCGAGGAAGGAATACACTGAAGGGGATAATACTTACATAGTGTTACAACATTACAGGACAATCTACGTGTTTATCGATTGTTCCATAGGAATCGGGCTATAATTTTGTGTGCATACGTGATTTCAACATGCGGTTGCTAGACTTTTCTGGACGTCGCCAGCCCCGCGCAGTGTGTCAAAGCTGCGATCAATTGCGTCCTAGTGTAGAGCTGATGCGTAGTGTATGGATGTTTCTGGTATTTCGGCGGGGTATAAATACAAGTACCCAGCGTCATTCAGTTTGAGTTGCGATTTACTGGAATACTTCGTAGTATTTTACTTATTGTCGGGCAATACTCTGTGCGTTTAAGTGGCGATTTACATAGTGTGGTTTGAAGTATTGTGGCGAAGTGTTATGTGTTTTATAAACAATTGTAATACGATTGTGTTTTGTATTAGTTAACATTTTTACTGCGTGTGAACAATTTTTATTTGATTTGTTGTAAGAGACTGTCTTGTTGATTACAAACTGTTTAATTGTGATAATTAAAGCTGGTGATTAGTGACGTAATTGGTGTCTTGTATTTTGTTTTCCACTGTACCATAAGACGACCTAGACCGTCGTAACAGTGCTGTTAGAAGTGGGATAGAACCGTTAACAGTGGAAACAGTGGACACTTTGTACAAGATGAGTGTAATTCATAATTAATCGGTAAACAATGGATGCCAGTCAAATGATGGAAAATTTCCAGGCGCTGCTGTTGCAGACAGAGGAACGACACCGACAAGAGACAAAAGAAGAATGCTGACAGGAAAAAGAAGAATGTAAGCAGGAGGGAAAGGAACGGAAGCATGAAACAGAAGACATCAAAGCATTAATACAGGAGCAGAAACAGATGCAAGAACATAGTACCGCAGAATTGGGTCTCCTATGAGGTAAGCTTAATAAACAAGTTACTAAAATGTCGGAGGTACAAGAATCAATGTCATTAAAAATAGCTGAAGTAGAAAAATCTGTCACGAGTGTGTAAAAAGCTATGTCAACAAAAACAGAAGACTCAATTGCAAGTATGAAAGAGCAAATTAAATTTGAAGTTGGAACAGTTCATGAAAAAACAACCAAACAAACTTTTGAACAGACTGTACCAATGATAAAGACAGAAAAGACAATAGAGGAAGTCACCTTGCCTGCGGTTGGGACAGTTCATGTCAAGGCCCCAACCTTTGATGGAAGCATGCACTGGGTGATGTATCTACACCAATTTGAAACCGCCGCATGCGCAAATAATTGGACAGAGAAAGACAAGTCAGTTTCACTCGTTCTCGCTTTAAAATGACCTGCCACAGAATTACTACAGAAGGTACCACCTGACAGCCAGAACACCTATGCCGAATTGATAAAACCTCTAGAATTACAGTATGGCGATAAACATTTGCGAGATGTGTACTGCGCTCAGTTGAGAACAAGACGACAACGCTCGGGAAGAGTCTTCAAGAATTTGAAGCAAGTATCGACAGACTCATTAGATTGGCCTATCCTGAAGCACCAGAAGATTTTCGAATAAGGTTTACAGTGCAGACATTTATTGATGGCGTCGGAGATTGTGAACTTCAGCAAGTGTTACGAATGGCAAGACACCGAAATAGCTCAGAAGCTCTTGTTCACCCCCTAGAGTTTGAAGCTGCCAAGTCAGCGTCCCGCTACATTAATGAGTTTATGCCATCACATTGTAGTCAGAAGATCCCTGTATCATATTGCCGTTATGATGGCTGCAGAAAAACAATGTTGTCGGACAGACAATTCAGAAGTTCAAGACCACCAGAACGATTTGAATGATGGGAAAAAGACAGAAGACAGAAGTGAGACAACTGTGGAAAACATGGTCATCTACAGGTAGACTGTTGGGAGAAGAAAATACCGAGAGAAGAGAGTGATCACACCAATTGGAGAAGTAAAGTCCCAGAACAGCACACAGTTTCCATGCTAAATAAGACCAGTGAAAACATGATCGTTAATGGATTTGCAGAAGGTAAACCAACATCATTTACAGTTGATACGGGCGCAACAGTGTCCATTTTGCGCCCTGGCTTAGTCAGCAACCGCCAGCCTCTAATTAGCTCTTGTACAATACAGACTGTAACTGGAAGCCCCTTCAAGGTGTTAGGAAAAGTAGACATACGTGTACGCTTGGGTCTTCTCTTTAGCCACCAAATGCTCATACTGACTTTGTCGATGAAGTGATTCTTGGCATGGACATTATGAATGCCTATGGATTCGTTGTGGACTTAAAGAGAAAATGTCCTGAGGGTTGACAAAAGAAGATAAAGCTTTCATGGCTAAAATGACAGGGTCTACCAACCATTCAATTATGCAAGTGGCATTGCCCGGAGAAAAAGTCAATAGGTCTGGTCAAGAGGAACCCTCCCTATTGCAAACGTAAATGGAGGAAGAACTAGTAGAGGAAATACAAATAAATGTAACGACAAAAGAAGTGATCGGAAAGCCAACTACGGGTGTCGAGACAAGACTCTTGCTTGTTCCTGAGTTGATGGAAGAACTTGGGTAAAACGTTACTGAAGATGAAGTCACGGAAGAGGTTGTTGACGAGAACAAATCAGACTTGCACCAGCTAATGGCGTATAGGTCATCAGTACATGATGCAAAGGGAGTGATTCCTGCAAAACTAGTGGTTGAGCGGAAGAATTCCTGGGAAATTGATGTTCGGGTCACACTAGACTGAATTCAAAGAATCGGAAAATTATCTTTCGCAAGTAGACCAGCTATGTAATTTCAGTTAACATTGATAAAATAATTTAAACTTTTAGTTTTGCAATACACCCGCAGAGGGCTAACAACCAGCTTGGAAACAAAGAAACAGTGTTACTTTATTTGTCTGTAAACATGTGGATCTCAAGTGAAGCCATTTTGTGGGGTGTACACTGTGTTGTGGTGTGCACTGAGTATTTTGTTGGGTTAGTTTCATGCTTTATTATAATGGATTTGCGTAAATATCTTACCAAAGATGAGATTTATGAACTTGTGAATAATTCTGGGTCTGATAGTGATGAGTTTGATTCAGATTCGGAAGTCAGTAACAACGAAAGTGAAAGTAATGAAAACAGTGACAATGACACATGTGAAGTAAGTAACACACCGAATATTCAACATGTTTCACATCGTTTTTCACAAAATATTTTGGTGAATATTTGTAATGATCAAACTGAATTGTACAGTGAAGCAAACAGTGATTCTTGAAGTGAAATTGATGAGCGACCATATTTACCAGTGTTTGAAAAAGAGTGCGGTATTATAATGTCAATTGATAACACATCATATGCTTTTGACTGTTCTAGTGTTTTTTGAGAAGACATTATTTAGACTGTTAAAAAAAGAGACAAATCAGTATGCTTTGACATCCATTTATACACTTAAACTGCAGAACAAAGTGAAAAAACATTCACTCTATAAAAAATGGACAACACTGAAACTACATGAACTTTATTTCCTTTTTTAGTATTATTTTACATATGTCCCTTGTAAAAAAGCCCCAAATTAGAGACTACTGGTCAGAAGATCCTGTTTTGGTATCTTCTTTGCTAGTAAACTCCTTTCATGTGATAGGTTTGTGGCAATACAGTACTAACAATGTTACACGTCAATGACAATGCTTCATGGGTGCCTCATAATCAGCCTAGGCATGACTCTTTACATAAAATTCGACCAGTGTTTGACTTTTTTGTACAGAAGTGTAATCAGGCGTTTTATCCTGGTGAAAATCTAACAGTATATGAAGGGATGTGTCCCTTTTCGCAGACATGTGAGTTTCCATGTTTACATAAAAAATAAACCGAACAAATAAAGCTTAAATTTTTTATCCTAACTCATGCAAGAACCAGTTACATTCTGAATGCTGAGGTGTATACAGGATCTCAAGGCAACAGCGATAATAGCATTTCATCACTGATGCTTCAGCTTTGCAATGACTATCTGGGGCAAAGACACACAATTTATATGGATCGTTTTATACCAGTGTTCCTGTATTCAATGCATTGTGGGAGAAGAAAACTTTAGTTGTTGGCACTATTATAAAAATTGTCGGGAATTACAAAAGCATGTTTCACAGGTGAACTGAAGAAAGGTGAGTGCACGTTTCGGCACAAAAATCATTTGTTCTTCCTCTGATGGAAAGATAAACAAGATGTATATATGTTGTCAACAGAACATAAAATGACAGCTTCTCAAGTAAATGTTTGTACTCGACAGGGCCAACCTGACATTTTTAACCTGATGTAGTGTTAGACTACAACTTAAACAAAACTGGAGTTGACCATTGTGACCAGCTAATGAGCTACTATACATTTGACAGGAGAAGTATGAAGTGATGGAAAAAGGCATTTTTCCATTTAGTTATGGTTTGTGTGTAAATTCATTTACAATTTACAAACAGTTGAGAAAAAATAATAACTCAGTTCGCTGACTTCATAAGAAATCTTGAAAAGAAGCTAGTCAAACAAGGGGGAACAGAGCTACAAAGTGAACAGAAGACTTCCTGTACTTTGGTAATCAACTATCTTTCAGCTCGTCATTTCCCTGAAAAAATACCTGCAACAGAAAAAAATCTAAACTCACAAGAAACTGTAAAGCATGTACAGACAAAAGCAAAAGTGCTGGAACAAGAATTTGGAAGGAAACATGGTACTACTGTGGACTGTGTAATGTGCCTCTTGTGTGTCCCACAGTGCTTCGCTGCACTTCACACAAAAGCATCATATAGAAATGAATAAATGAAACTCTTTACGTCAATAGTGTTCATAGTTGTTATATTTCCATTATATTTATTCCTAGTTATGCTTTTTTGTGTTCATCATGTGATAATTGTGCTTAATAAAAATTATTAGTGGAAATATTGGTATGAACAAAATTTCAGATTTTAAAAATGGATTACAGACTTTGGAAGCCTTCAGTGGATTACATTTTATGTGTTACTGGACACATATCATATCATATGAAAGAGGACGATGTGAGCTTTCAGGCAGTATATTTACACTGGAGGTAAGTGAAAATTTGTATTATTTAATCAGGTTTAAATTTATGTAAAAACGCCTAGGCCACAGCAGTACACGACCTGCCAAGTGTGTTAATGTGTTAAACAAGTAAATTCGCTTCAAACCTAAAAAAGTGTGTTTTATGACACAAATTTTTTGAGATTTACAAAACGTTTCTATAAAACTACTCCAGATACAATTTTAAAACCCTCTTTTTCTAATTTTGGAGGGCAGAAACCATACAAAACTATCTAATTTACCCTTTAATATAAGTTCCAAGAATTTCAGTAGGGCTTAATTGTAGCCTTGGAGAAAAAATTATGATGAAATTTTTTGCAAGCCATAAATCAAAAATGCGGCGTTTTCAGACCTATGTTAACATGAAATTCTTCTTTATTTCAGCCTGTAGAATGCATTACTGAAGTACATCCCATTCCTCATGCGTGTGTGTGTGTGTGTGTGTGTGTGTGTGTGTGTGTGTGTGTGCACGCGCACGCGCATGTGCGTGTGCTTTGTATATCTGTTCTAACATCTACTAGTTCGTCGATGCATTACTGAAGTACATCCCATTCCTCATGCGTGTGTGTGTGTGTGTGTGTGCACGCGCACGCGCATGTGCGTGTGCTTTGTATATCTGTTCTAACATCTACTAGTTCGTCGTCCCGTAAAATCTTATTCTCAGGGTTATTAATTATTATAGGGTCTGGTTGTTCGTTTTATTATTATTCTTTATATAATATTGAAAACTTTCTCAAGTGAAGCTTACTTGTCTGTTTTGTATGTAGAATGCGTTTCGGCGTCGTGTTCGCCTTCTTCAGTTTTGCGACAGACTGCCAGTACCAAGTAACGTTTGTTGGTTGGAAGGTATAGTAGGGGTGGTGTATAGAGGAAGGGGATTGGCGCGGGGATCAGAATTATTGTTTGTTTTGTGTATAACTGTCGAAAAGTGTATGTGATTTATATTGCAATTGGTCGTTTAAAACTGAAGAAGGCGAACACGACGCCGAAACGCGTTCTACATACAAAACAGACAAGTAAGTTTCACTTGAGACAGTTTTCAATATTATATAAAGTGTAGTGCAGTGAAAGAAGATGATGAACAAACAAGACAATTATTATTATTGTTGAAAACTCGTTTTTATTATTAAGTTTTGTATTAGTGATTTATTCCACCCAATTCAATCTATTATTGAATCCGGTAGTGAATAAATCGGTTCACTTACTCTTTTTATCGTCGTTTAATTGTTTCAGTTTATATGGTTTAATATGTTTTTTAATTCACTTTCTTGAGTTTGATCCTCTGGAAGTTCCGTTGACTCTTCTGTTATCAGCTGTGGTGTGTGGATCAGTACTGTCCTGCCTATACACTAACATAAACATAACATAGACATGATATTTACTATGATTTATAATGTGTAGCAATGTATTAGGTGGTGCGGTTGGTAAAAATCATTCCATTTGAATGTCCGCTTTTGAAGTCTGGTACCAACCGTCTCGGGTTTCTCACTAAGCTGTATTTCTATCGTTTGCAATAAAAGTCAACTCTTTTAAAGGTTCATAAAACAATAGTTGTTTATTCAACTCGATAACAATTAATATTTGATACAATCAAATAGTTTATCTTCCTTTTGTTTAACAATTAAATTAGAACATGGACTCTAAAACATTTAAAAATCTCAGGATGGTATGACTGCATATGGCTAGTCGAATATTTTTCATTAGTAAACAAATAGGTTATAATGTTTTATAAAAATGATAGTAGTAGTAGTAGTAGGTTCTTTGAGTCTGCAAAATACACATATATAATAAAATGTACTACTGTAATAATAAGTAGACAAAACATAAAATCATTGATGGTTAATTTGAAATAATATAAAGTATGAATAACTGTTCATTTTTAATCATTGAGGTTAATACAGGTTCATGTAACCTGGTTTTTTAAAATTTATTAATTATTTTTCATTGATGCATTAGTTATTTAATATGTGATAATAATGATTTAAATTCAGTGTCATGGTTCTGAATCATCTCCTAGATTGGATGTATATAACACAGGTAAATTAAATTCATTTGATACATTTAGGTTACCCTCTTGTGTAACTCTAAGTTCAATTATTAAAATAAAATATAAAACATTCTTAACTTCCTAATGGTCAGGGTTCAGTTTCCCTTCATTGATCATTCAATGTCTTTTCTTATGCTAATACATTTGAATCATATAAATAATTAAAATTGTCGTTACTGAAATCGTTCAATTTTATCATTGTTTATCTAAATTTTCCAAGTTCCCTTCCTTTTGGAATTCAGGCAATTTATCGATTAATTCAAATTAATTCGATTCACTACTAGCGTTCTTTTACTTATTTATTACTTGACAAGCATAGTATAATTGTTATTTGTATTGATACTTGCGTAACTGGTCGTTCGAAGAATTTACACTTTTTCACAACTTTTGTAATTAATTAATATTCTTTAATTAATTAATTAATTTTAATAACTGCACTGCACTCACTCCTATACGCATATACTCCGTATTAGTTCACTTGAAAATATACTGCACTGTCTTCTTCTGTTGTCATAACCTCCATTCAAAGTTTGAGGTTAGTGAGTGTGTTTACAGCTGTTCGCTGTCAAAAGCACGTTTTTCTGGACGATCGGCGAGCGTGTAGTCGCTCTCGTTGCTGGTGAAAAACTGTCCCTGGTTCCTCTGTCGGAATCCTGCCTTTGTATTTTTTATAGGCTCTGATTGGTTAATAGTTTTTAATTCGTCTAACCTCGGCGGGCTTCGTTAAAATAGACGCTTAGAGTCGCGTCAGTAGGCTGGTTTTGAGATTATGAATCCGTGGTTCACAGACCCAAGCGCAAGGGCTCAGCACTTCTCCATTATTTTTATAAGTCAAATATCTTATTTATAACTGCACTGACGTTATTTTTATTATCCCTATCGTTTCTAATTTTTAATGACGAGTATTTTGCATCCCCTCATCATATAGTTCAGATTTGGGGTTGAAATCGCACTTGATATAAATACATAATGTCCATTAAGCTATTAAACATTTTAAATACATTGTTTTTATCCCATATTTTGATGATGATAACGTATCCTTATCGTACTATTCACTTTTCCCTTAAAACTATGCATTAATAATTACACTATGTCTGTTTTCATAGGTTCAAGTCCTAAGTCTATGGTTATACATATTGTTTATTACTTAAATTATACTAATATTAACATTTAGTTACATTCTAATATGGCCTATGTACACTTGATTGGTTGTTGTCACTACTGATAGCGTCCTTTTTCCTTATCTCATAGGTTTATTGCCTTAATTATGGTTTGCTAAGTATGTTTACCATACTTCATGGAGTTACATTATTACATGATTAATACTCTTTCCATCTTATTTTCATTGTTGTTTAAATGACTCTTATAATGGTTTTAATAGCATTGTTCTCACTGTGCAGCAGTTCAGTCTGCATTTATTCTGGTTGTTATCTTGGCTTAGATGTTATTAAGATTAGTTGCAGCTAGTTGTTAACATAGTTTTGTTGTTATTATCGTTATTATTATTATTTAGGTAGTTATATTTATTGAATTTACTCAATTGAATAGTATTCTGCCTCACTCAATGTTGTCAGTTGAGTTCCTACTCTTATATAATAAGTTTACAACATAATTTGGTTGCATCAGGCATCTTTGCTATAACAAGCATATAGTTATATTGAATTACATTAATACAGCTTTAATATTTACTCATTACATTATCTATTGTATATAAAACGTTGCTTATATCATCTAGTTACTTCACGTTATAATACATTTTGGTTTGATATTGTTTTGGCTTTGTTTTTCTTCAGTTTTAGTGAAAACTGGTTGCCTAGATTAGATTATGTTGCATACTAGGTAAGCAGTAATGGGTTGCTGCTGGATTTGTATCTCTGCATTATATCTGATTGATTTGCTTTCATTTAATGCTGGTACATTTGTTGTTAGTTATTAGAGTACCTTTTGTTTACTTTTTATTGTCTTAATTACTGATAATTAGTGGTTGTTTCTAACATCAATTCCACTGTACAACTGGTTATTTATATTTTGGACATAGTCTTCTTTTTATGTCTACACATCATTTAGCTAAGAACTTATCCTATTATTATTCATTTTCTTTGTTATTCTTTATGTACAATAATTAGTCCTTATCGATTACAGTTTATTTTACATGGACAAGGAATGTATTCATTAAATGAGTTGGGGTCAGTGATGACTTTACCTTACAGCTTAGGGATTTATATCATGTCATTAATTCCATCTCTTCTTTCTTCTTTTATAATTATTCCTTCATAGGTTTATGTTAGTTCATTATATTTCATTTTATTTCCCTTTTTGTGTCTGGTCTGGATATCTTTCTTCTTTTCTTCACTGATCTCTTTCTCACTCTTAGTTAGTTTATACATGGTGTTGTTTTCACTTGTTTCCCTCTCATTGTTTGATAAGTTTCTTCTCCGTGTTGTCTTCTATGGGTTTCCTTCCTTTTGTAGTTATTGTTGTTTTCTTCTCACTGATTCTTCTGTCTTCTTGAAATAGTCATCGTTGTGTCCTCACTGATTCTTCTTGTTTCTTGTTTCCATTGTGTCCTTCTCACTGATCTATTGGGTAAGGTATGTAACTCGTCTCGTTGTTAGTCTTCTTTTTCTTCTTTATTAGTACATTTACTAGTAAATCCTTCTTTATTATACTTCACTTGGTTACTTTCTCTTTTTTTATCCATGGTGGTATGCTTGACCTTGTAGGTATTCTTAATAGTAGTGGCTTTCAAATTATTTTTTGGTACGTTGGTATAGGTAGTGTCATATGTACCACTACACTGTGAAAAAAGAAAGGCAAAATGTACAAAGTTCACTTGATTACTCCAAGGACAATATTTGTTTTTCTGACCACATGTCTGCAATAATGGGGAAGTCCAAGAATAATGTTCATACCCGTGATAACAGTTATTTGTAAGATACCATATATGGTTTATGAATTAATTACTGCTAGGAAAAAAATCGGGTCTTTCACTATAGCCTGCGGCCAAAGACAACTTTCGTCTCCGCGTTTGTATTTTTTTCTGTGTTCGATGTGTACTAGAACTGTTTTCTTCACAAGTAACTAATGCCAGGTTATGGAGGTTATGTACGACAATGTAACTTAAATAAAATTTACTTTGTTAGTGTACAATAAAAGAGTGTATTTACTGGAAGTACAGAAATTAGTTTCCATTTATCGCACATAATTACGGTACACAGACGATTTTTGGAGGTTGTGTCTACATTTAACAATGTAACTTAACCTTTTAGATTTTTAAAATTAATTAGATTTAACAAAATTTCTTTTGTTAGTGTACATTAAATTATTGTTGTCTTGATTATTCATCTCTTCTTTCACAGCACTAACACTTAACTAAAAATGAACTTTTTTCATGTGAAAAACTTACTATTTTATTGTACGCGTTTCGGCTTAGTATCCGCCTTCTTCAGCAGTCTGTTACCAAAGCTGAAGAAGGCGGATACTAAGCCGAAACGCGTACAATAAAATAGTAAGTTTTTCACATGAAAAAAGTTCATTTTTAGTTAAGTATTAAATTATTGTATGGATAAAACGCTGCTGTACATAACATTAAAGGCTGTATTTATTCGAAGTACCAGAATTAAAACCTAGTTCCAATTTAGAACGTAGACCTATAACCTATTTGCATATTTTATTGGGGTTTATTGGCACATATTTTATTAAAAGGGTGTATTTATTGGAAGTACAGAAATTAGTTTCCATTTATCGCACATAATTACAGTACACAGAAGATTTTTGGAGGTTGTGTCTATGTTTAACAATGTAACTTAACCTTTTAGATTTTTAAAATTAATTAGATTTAACAAAAATTTCCTTTGTTAGTGTACATTCAAAGGCTGTATTTATTGTATGGATAAAAGGCTGTATATACTGTTAGAGATATTATTAAATATTGGAATTATATTGCCAAATACAGTTAGACAACACGTTGATTAGAAAAGACTTTATTCATTGAACTGAACTTGATAGACTACATACATCCGTTATAACAATAATAATACGCGCATGAGTATTGTACATACATTGTTTAACCATATTTAAATTGTACATATGTACATATTGTACATATTTGACATTCCCCTTTAATTTAAATACCCATATAATTTAAATACCCTTAATTTACATTTGGAACAGTTTTGGTATGAGTACAGTTGATAAATATACTTAAATAAAAAAAATAAATGCAAAATTAAAAATTTTGGTATCTGAAAACTATTTTATGTTGAGTTTTTCAAAAAACTTTGAAAACTTTATATTATTTAAGGATTTTGTGAAAATATCAGCTACATTATCTTGGGTTTTTATGTACTCTAATTCAATAAGTTTTTTGTGTATAAGATCCTTAATATAGTGATATTAAATGTCTATATGTCTAGTATGTCTGCTATTCTCATAGCTTTCACACATCTTAAGTGCACTTTGGTAGTCTACATAAATTAAAGGAATTAAGACATTGCACTTCAAGTCCACAAGTATGCGTTGTAAGTATACCAAGTATGCACATGCTATGTATTCCGCTTCAGCTGTTGACTGGGATACGCATGTTTGTTTCTTTGTAAACCAGGATACAGGGTTGTTACAGTGATATATTATACATCCACTTGTACTCTTTCTGCTGGTGATGTCTCCTGCCCAATCTGCATCTGAATATGTGATTAATCCAGTATCTTGATTTTTATGAAATGTGAGATTCAAATGCTTGGTACCATTTAAGTACCTCAATACCCTCTTCGCAGCAATCCAGAGTTGTTTAGTGGGTTTATCAAGATATCTACTTAAGACAGATGTAGCGTAAGCTATGTCTGGTCTACTTACAATTGATATGTAGATAAGTGAACCAAGGAGTTCTCTGTAAGGTAAGTTTTTGTCCACTGGTAGAGATAAGTCAACCTAGAAATTGTGTTCCATAGGTGTATCCATCAGTTTTCCATTTTCCAGACCAAATCTTGAGATTACTTTTTGTATGAATTCGTTTTGAGAAATGGTGATCTGGTCTTTATTTACATTGATTTCTGTGCCCAGAAAGTTGTTGATGATTCCTAATTCTTTTGCGTTGAACTCCTTTTTAAGGAACTCAATGATTTTTAGACATTCACTCTTGTCACCTGTGATGATTATATCATCAACCCATATAATAAGGTAAGCATTTTTACCCAAGTACAAACAAAAGTCATTCCGAGATCTGATTAGACCATGATGTTGCACAGCCTCGTTAAACCTTTCATTCCATTTTCTGGGTGAAGA
Organism: Magicicada septendecula; assembly: GCA_034769895.1. NCBI lineage: Eukaryota > Metazoa > Arthropoda > Insecta > Hemiptera > Cicadidae > Magicicada > Magicicada septendecula. The sequence goes on from CM068368.1 coordinate 706,106,653, forward strand.
GCGAAGACCGTATAAGCTTTTCATGAGTTTTAGAGCATTCGTTGGACATTTTACTCCTTTGGGTGGTTTTATATAAACTTCAGTGTCTAGCTTGCCATTTAGGAATGCTGTAGGGATATCAAGTTGTTTAATTTCCGATCAATTTTGCAGTGCTACAGACAGTAAGATTCTGATGGTGGAAAGTTGAGCGACTGGTGCATAAATGTTGGAGGACACTTCCTCTTGAAATCCTTTTGCTACTAAACGAGCTTTCTTAGTGCCATCAGGCTTGATTTTGATAAGCCACATTGTGTCAATAGCTTTGATGCCTTTGGGTAGATTTGTTGCCTTCCAAGTTTGATGTTTTTCGAGGACACTTATTTCCTTTTGTATCGCTTCTTCCCAACCATCTCTAGTACATATGGCATCTTCATAAGAGATTGGTACTCCTGCACAAAGACAGTATGTTAAGTGCATCTCATCTTCATTTTGACTAAAACTTTCATTATAATCCTTGTACAGTATATAATCTTTAAATTTCTCTGGAACAGTTTTAATTCGTTCACTTCTACGCAGTGATGTTTGATCACCCTGTTGGACAGTATCGCTTAGACTGCTGTCTCTATATGCAGGTGAGGTGCCAGTGACATTTTGAACCTGGATGTCTCCTTACTTAATGAAATGCAACAAGTTTCACTCATCGAAGGGTGTGCTATTGAAAATTGAGCCACATACAAATTTCCTTCGGATTCACATTTCATTTGCAATTTGTTATTTGAGATAGTAACTGATTTTCCACCACTATTGAATTGAACATCAAATCCCTTTGAACTCATTCTTTTCACTGATAAGAGATTGTAGGGAAACTCAGGTACAATAATAGCAGGTATCTTTATGAGAACATAACTGTTATTTTTATTGTTCAACACTTTCAATCGAATTATACCTCTTTTTGTACCTTTTATAGTGCTACCATTTGCTATTTTTATTTTTATTTTATTCTCCATTTCTTCAACATTTTCCATAAGCTTTTCCAGATTTTCTGATACCCAATGATTTGTGGCACCACTATCTAAAATGAATTTAATGGATCAAGTATTTCCTAGTAATTCTGAGGATAAAGCGCCATTTTTCTCAATATTTTCAGTGGAAATGAAATCAAATTCTTCTTCTTGATCATCTTCGCTCTGTGCAACATTTTGTGTATGTCTTGTCGTCTTGCCTCTTCCACGTCCTCGAGAGTTTCCTCTCCCTCTCTTACCGCAATATCCATGGCCACGATATGACGTCTGAGGCGTCTGTTGAGTTTTTCGAATTTAGTGAAATGATCTTGTAATTCGTCATCGACGAATTTCATTTTCAATAGCTTTCGCATTATAAACATCTTAGATAATGCGCTTTTTCTCTGGAAGACATTTTTTCCAGATTTGCAATCATTTCTTTGGCGCTTTGTGCACTCTCTATGTATTCAATATACTTATCTGATATTGACTGTGCGATGATGCATTGAGCTTTTACGTCTTTAGCTTGGAAACTGGTCAAATCTGCACCTGTGAGTGCTGCGATTTCTGTGTCTGTTTTATCTAATGCTACGAGTGCACCCTCTTTATTCAGAACAAGACGTATTCTATATTTACAAGTGGAAAAATTATCTGCATTTAGCAGGGGAAAGGGAACCTTAGCCGTAGCCATTTTAGGTTAAGCACGTGTACTCTTTCACTTTCAGCCTGTATATGTAAACAAACTTTTCTCTGTAAATAATTCCGACGTAATTACAACTAACACACGTCTATATATCTCCAAATTATTAGTGTCGGCCTATAACCTGTTAGAGATATTATTTAATATTGGAATTATATTGCCAAATACAGTTAGACAACACGTTGATTAGAAAAGACTATTCATTGAACTGAACTTGATAGACTACATACATCCGTTATAACAATAATAATACGCGCATGCGTATTGTACATACATTGTTTAACCATATTTAAATTGTACATATGATATATTTGACATTCCCCTTCAATTTAAATACACTTAATTTACATTTGGAACAGTTTTGGTATGAGTACAGTTGATAAATATACTTAAATAAAAAAAATAAATGCAAAATTAAAAATTTTGGTATCTGAAAACTATTTTATGTTGAGTTTTTCAAAAAACTTTGAAAACTTTATATTATTTAAGGATTTTGTGAAAATATCAGCTACATTATCTTGGGTTTTTATGTACTCTAATTCAATAAGTTTTTTGTGTATAAGATCCTTAATATAGTGATATTTAATGTCTATATGTCTAGTATGTCTGCTATTCTCATAGCTTTCACACATCTTAAGTGCACTTTGGTAGTCTACATAAATTAAAGGAATTAAGACATTGCACTTCAAGTCCACAAGTATGCGTTGTAAGTATACCAAGTATACACATGCTATGTATTCCGCTTCAGCTGTTGACTGGGATACGCATGTTTGTTTCTTTGTAAACCAGGATACAGGGTTGTTACAGTGATATATTATACATCCACTTGTACTCTTTCTGCTGGTGATGTCTCCTGCCCAATCTGCATCTGAATATGTGATTAATCCAGTATCTTGATTTTTATGAAATGTGAGATTCAAATGCTTGGTACCATTTAAGTACCTCAATACCCTCTTCGCAGCAATCCAGAGTTGTTTAGTGGGTTTATCAAGATATCTACTTAAGACAGATGTAGCGTGAGCTATGTCTGGTCTACTTACAATTGATATGTAGATAAGTGAACCAAGGAGTTCTCTGTAAGTTTTTGTCCACTGGTAGAGATAAGTCAACCTAGAAATTGTGTTCCATAGGTGTATCCATCGGTTTTCCATTTTCCAGACCAAATCTTGAGATTACTTTTTGTATGAATTCGTTTTGAGAAATGGTGATCTTGTTTTTATTTACATTGATTTCTGTGCCCAGAAAGTTGTTGATGATTCCTAATTCTTTTGCGTTGAACTCCTTTTTAAGGAACTCGATGATTTTTAGACATTCACTCTTGTCACCTGTGATGATTATATCATCAACCCATATAATAAGGTAAGCATTTTTACCCAAGTACAAACAAAAGTCATTCTGAGATCTGATTAGACCATGATGTTGCACAGCCTCGTAAAACCTTTCATTCCATTTTCTGGGTGAAGAGCGTAGACCGTATAAGCTTTTCATGAGTTTTAGAGCATTCGTTGGACATTTTACTCCTTTGGGTGGTTTTATATAAACTTCAGTGTCTAGCTTGCCATTTAGGAATGCTGTAGGGATATCAAGTTGTTTAATTTCCGATCAATTTTGCAGTGCTACAGACAGTAAGATTCTGATGGTGGAAAGTTGAGCGACTGGTGCATAAATGTTGGAGGACACTTCCTCTTGAAATCCTTTTGCTACTAGACGAGCTTTCTTAGTGCCATCAGGCTTGATTTTGAAAAGCCACATTGTGTCAATAGCTTTGATGCCTTTGGGTAGATTTGTTGCCTTCCAAGTTTGATGTTTTTCGAGGACACTTATTTCCTTTTGTATCGCTTCTTCCCAACCATCTCTAGTACATATGGCATCTTCATAAGAGATTGGTACTCCTGCACAAAGACAGTATGTTAAGTGCATCTCATCTTCATTTTGACTAAAACTTTCATTATAATCCTTGTACAGTATATAATCTTTAAATTTCTCTGGAACAGTTTTAATTCTTTCACTTCTACGCAGTGATGTTTGATCACCCTGTTGGACAGTATCGCTTAGACTGCTGTCTCTATATGCAGGTGAGGTGCCAGTGACATTTTGAACCTGGATGTCTCCTTACTTAATGAAATGCAACAAGTTTCACTCATCGAAGGGTGTGCTATTGAAAATTGAGCCACATACAAATTTCCTTCGGATTCACATTTCATTTGCAATTTGTTATTTGAGATAGTAACTGATTTTCCACCACTATTGAATTGAACATCAAATCCCTTTGAACTCATTCTTTTCACTGATAAGAGATTGTAGGGAAACTCAGGTACAATAATAGCAGGTATCTTTATGAGAACATAACTGTTATTTTTATTGTTCAACACTTTCAAGCGAATTATACCTCTTTTTGTACCTTTTATAGTGCTACCATTTGCTATTTTTATTTTTATTTTATTCTCCATTTCTTCAACATTTTCCATAAGCTTTTCCAGATTTTCTGATACCCAATGATTTGTGGCACCACTATCTAAAATGAATTTAATGGATCAAGTATTTCCTAGTAATTCTGAGGATAAAGCGCCATTTTTCTCAATATTTTCAGCGGAAATGAAATCAAATTCTTCTTCTTGATCATCTTCGCTCTGTGCAACATTTTGTGTATGTCTTGTCGTCTTGCCTCTTCCACGTCCTCGAGAGTTTCCTCTCCCTCTCTTACCGCAATATCCATGGCCACGATATGACGTCTGAGGCGTCTGTTGAGTTTTTCGAATTTAGTGAAATGATCTTGTAATTCGTCATCGACGAATTTCATTTTCAATAGCTTTCGCATTATAAACATCTTAGATAATGCGCTTTTTCTCTGGAAGACATTTTCCAGATTTGCAATCATTTCTTTGGCGCTTTGTGCACTCTCTATGTATTCAATATACTTATCTGATATTGACTGTGCGATGATGCATTGAGCTTTTACGTCTTTAGCTTGGAAAATGGTCAAATCTGCACCTGTGAGTGCTGCGATTTCTGTGTCTGTTTTATCTAATGCTACGAGTGCACCCTCTTTATTCAGAACAAGACGTATTCTATATTTCCAAGTGGAAAAATTATCTGCATTTAGCAGGGGAAAGGGAACCGTAGCCGTAGCCATTTTAGGTTAAGCACGTGTACTCTTTCACTTTGAGCCTGTATATGTAAACAAACTTTTCTCTGTAAATAATTCCGACGTAATTACAACTAACACACGTCTATATATCTCCAAATTACTAGTGTCGGCCTATAACCTGTTAGAGATATTATTTAATATTGGAATTATATTGCCAAATACAGTTAGACAACACGTTGATTAGAAAAGACTATTCATTGAACTGAACTTGATAGACTACATACATCCGTTATAACAATAATAATACGCGCATGCGTATTGTACATACATTGTTTAACCATATTTAAATTGTACATATGATATATTTGACATTCCCCTTCAATTTAAATACACTTAATTTACATTTGGAACAGTTTTGGTATGAGTACAGTTGATAAATATACTTAAATAAAAAAAATAAATGCAAAATTAAAAATTTTGGTATCTGAAAACTATTTTATGTTGAGTTTTTCAAAAAACTTTGAAAACTTTATATTATTTAAGGATTTTGTGAAAATATCAGCTACATTATCTTGGGTTTTTATGTACTCTAATTCAATAAGTTTTTTGTGTATAAGATCCTTAATATAGTGATATTTAATGTCTATATGTCTAGTATGTCTGCTATTCTCATAGCTTTCACACATCTTAAGTGCACTTTGGTAGTCTACATAAATTAAAGGAATTAAGACATTGCACTTCAAGTCCACAAGTATGCGTTGTAAGTATACCAAGTATGCACATGCTATGTATTCCGCTTTAGCTGTTGACTGGGATACGCATGTTTGTTTCTTTGTAAACCAGGATACAGGGTTGTTACAGTGATATATTGTACATCCACTTGTACTCTTTCTGCTGGTGATGTCTCCTGCCCAATCTGCATCTGAATATGTGATTAATCCAGTATCTTGATTTTTATGAAATGTGAGATTCAAATGCTTGGTACCATTTAAGTACCTCAATACCCTCTTCGCAGCAATCCAGAGTTGTTTAGTGGGTTTATCAAGATATCTACTTAAGACAGATGTAGCGTGAGCTATGTCTGGTCTACTTACAATTGATATGTAGATAAGTGAACCAAGGAGTTCTCTGTAAGGTAAGTTTTTGTCCACTGGTAGAGATAAGTCAACCTAGAAATTGTGTTCCATAGGTGTATCCATCGGTTTTCCATTTTCCAGACCAAATCTTGAGATTACTGTTTGTATGAGTTCGTTTTGAGAAATGGTGATCTGGTCTTTATTTACATTGATTTCTGTGCCCAGAAAGTTGTTGATGATTCCTAATTCTTTTGCGTTGAACTCCTTTTTAAGGAACTCGATGATTTTTAGACATTCACTCTTGTCACCTGTGATGATTATATCATCAACCCATATAATAAGGTAAGCATTTTTACCCAAGTACAAACAAAAGTCATTCTGAGATCTGATTAGACCATGATGTTGCACAGCCTCGTTAAACCTTTCATTCCATTTTCTGGGTGAAGAGCGAAGACCGTATAAGCTTTTCATGAGTTTTAGAGCATTCGTTGGACATTTTACTCCTTTGGGTGGTTTTATATAAACTTCAGTGTCTAGCTTGCCATTTAGGAATGCTGTAGGGATATCAAGTTGTTTAATTTCCGATCAATTTTGCAGTGCTACAGACAGTAAGATTCTGATGGTGGAAAGTTGAGCGACTGGTGCATAAATGTTGGAGGACACTTCCTCTTGAAATCCTTTAGCTACTAGACGAGCTTTCTTAGTGCCATCAGGCTTGATTTTGAAAAGCCACATTGTGTCAATAGCTTTGATGCGTTTGGGTAGATTTGTTGCCTTCCAAGTTTGATGTTTTTCGAGGACACTTATTTCCTTTTGTATCGCTTCTTCCCAACCATCACTAGTACATATGGCATCTTCATAAGAGATTGGTACTCCTGCACAAAGACAGTATGTTAAGTGCATCTCATCTTCATTTTGACTAAAACTTTCATTATAATCCTTGTACAGTATATAATCTTTAAATTTCTCTGGAACAGTTTTAATTCTTTCACTTCTACGCAGTGATGTTTGATCACCCTGTTGGACAGTATCGCTTAGACTGCTGTCTCTATATGCAGGTGAGGTGCCAGTGACATTTTGAACCTGGATGTCTCCTTACTTAATGAAATGCAACAAGTTTCACTCATCGAAGGGTGTGCTATTGAAAATTGAGCCACATACAAATTTCCTTCGGATTCACATTTCATTTGCAATTTGTTATTTGAGATAGTAACTGATTTTCCACCACTATTGAATTGAACATCAAATCCCTTTGAACTCATTCTTTTCACTGATAAGAGATTGTAGGGAAACTCAGGTACAATAATAGCAGGTATCTTTATGAGAACATAACTGTTATTTTTATTGTTCAACACTTTCAAGCGAATTATACCTCTTTTTGTACCTTTTATAGTGCTACCATTTGCTATTTTTATTTTTATTTTATTCTCCATTTCTTCAACATTTTCCATAAGCTTTTCCAGATTTTCTGATACCCAATGATTTGTGGCACCACTATCTAAAATGAATTTAATGGATCAAGTATTTCCTAGTAATTCTGAGGATAAAGCGCCATTTTTCTCAATATTTTCAGCGGAAATGAAATCAAATTCTTCTTCTTGATCATCTTCGCTCTGTGCAACATTTTGTGTATGTCTTGTCGTCTTGCCTCTTCCACGTCCTCGAGAGTTTCCTCTCCCTCTCTTACCGCAATATCCATGGCCACGATATGACGTCTGAGGCGTCTGTTGAGTTTTTCGAATTTAGTGAAATGATCTTGTAATTCGTCATCGACGAATTTCATTTTCAATAGCTTTCGCATTATAAACATCTTAGATAATGCGCTTTTTCTCTGGAAGACATTTTCCAGATTTGCAATCATTTCTTTGGCGCTTTGTGCACTCTCTATGTATTCAATATACTTATCTGATATTGACTGTGCGATGATGCATTGAGCTTTTACGTCTTTAGCTTGGAAAATGGTCAAATCTGCACCTGTGAGTGCTGCGATTTCTGTGTCTGTTTTATCTAATGCTACGAGTGCACCCTCTTTATTCAGAACAAGACGTATTCTATATTTCCAAGTGGAAAAATTATCTGCATTTAGCAGGGGAAAGGGAACCGTAGCCGTAGCCATTTTAGGTTAAGCACGTGTACTCTTTCACTTTGAGCCTGTATATGTAAACAAACTTTTCTCTGTAAATAATTCCGACGTAATTACAACTAACACACGTCTATATATCTCCAAATTACTAGTGTCGGCCTATAACCTGTTAGAGATATTATTTAATATTGGAATTATATTGCCAAATACAGTTAGACAACACGTTGATTAGAAAAGACTATTCATTGAACTGAACTTGATAGACTACATACATCCGTTATAACAATAATAATACGCGCATGCGTATTGTACATACATTGTTTAACCATATTTAAATTGTACATATGATATATTTGACATTCCCCTTCAATTTAAATACACTTAATTTACATTTGGAACAGTTTTGGTATGAGTACAGTTGATAAATATACTTAAATAAAAAAAATAAATGCAAAATTAAAAATTTTGGTATCTGAAAACTATTTTATGTTGAGTTTTTCAAAAAACTTTGAAAACTTTATATTATTTAAGGATTTTGTGAAAATATCAGCTACATTATCTTGGGTTTTTATGTACTCTAATTCAATAAGTTTTTTGTGTATAAGATCCTTAATATAGTGATATTTAATGTCTATATGTCTAGTATGTCTGCTATTCTCATAGCTTTCACACATCTTAAGTGCACTTTGGTAGTCTACATAAATTAAAGGAATTAAGACATTGCACTTCAAGTCCACAAGTATGCGTTGTAAGTATACCAAGTATGCACATGCTATGTATTCCGCTTTAGCTGTTGACTGGGATACGCATGTTTGTTTCTTTGTAAACCAGGATACAGGGTTGTTACAGTGATATATTGTACATCCACTTGTACTCTTTCTGCTGGTGATGTCTCCTGCCCAATCTGCATCTGAATATGTGATTAATCCAGTATCTTGATTTTTATGAAATGTGAGATTCAAATGCTTGGTACCATTTAAGTACCTCAATACCCTCTTCGCAGCAATCCAGAGTTGTTTAGTGGGTTTATCAAGATATCTACTTAAGACAGATGTAGCGTGAGCTATGTCTGGTCTACTTACAATTGATATGTAGATAAGTGAACCAAGGAGTTCTCTGTAAGGTAAGTTTTTGTCCACTGGTAGAGATAAGTCAACCTAGAAATTGTGTTCCATAGGTGTATCCATCGGTTTTCCATTTTCCAGACCAAATCTTGAGATTACTGTTTGTATGAGTTCGTTTTGAGAAATGGTGATCTGGTCTTTATTTACATTGATTTCTGTGCCCAGAAAGTTGTTGATGATTCCTAATTCTTTTGCGTTGAACTCCTTTTTAAGGAACTCGATGATTTTTAGACATTCACTCTTGTCACCTGTGATGATTATATCATCAACCCATATAATAAGGTAAGCATTTTTACCCAAGTACAAACAAAAGTCATTCTGAGATCTGATTAGACCATGATGTTGCACAGCCTCGTTAAACCTTTCATTCCATTTTCTGGGTGAAGAGCGAAGACCGTATAAGCTTTTCATGAGTTTTAGAGCATTCGTTGGACATTTTACTCCTTTGGGTGGTTTTATATAAACTTCAGTGTCTAGCTTGCCATTTAGGAATGCTGTAGGGATATCAAGTTGTTTAATTTCCGATCAATTTTGCAGTGCTACAGACAGTAAGATTCTGATGGTGGAAAGTTGAGCGACTGGTGCATAAATGTTGGAGGACACTTCCTCTTGAAATCCTTTAGCTACTAGACGAGCTTTCTTAGTGCCATCAGGCTTGATTTTGAAAAGCCACATTGTGTCAATAGCTTTGATGCGTTTGGGTAGATTTGTTGCCTTCCAAGTTTGATGTTTTTCGAGGACACTTATTTCCTTTTGTATCGCTTCTTCCCAACCATCACTAGTACATATGGCATCTTCATAAGAGATTGGTACTCCTGCACAAAGACAGTATGTTAAGTGCATCTCATCTTCATTTTGACTAAAACTTTCATTATAATCCTTGTACAGTATATAATCTTTAAATTTCTCTGGAACAGTTTTAATTCTTTCACTTCTACGCAGTGATGTTTGATCACCCTGTTGGACAGTATCGCTTAGACTGCTGTCTCTATATGCAGGTGAGGTGCCAGTGACATTTTGAACCTGGATGTCTCCTTACTTAATGAAATGCAACAAGTTTCACTCATCGAAGGGTGTGCTATTGAAAATTGAGCCACATACAAATTTCCTTCGGATTCACATTTCATTTGCAATTTGTTATTTGAGATAGTAACTGATTTTCCACCACTATTGAATTGAACATCAAATCCCTTTGAACTCATTCTTTTCACTGATAAGAGATTGTAGGGAAACTCAGGTACAATAATAGCAGGTATCTTTATGAGAACATAACTGTTATTTTTATTGTTCAACACTTTCAAGCGAATTATACCTCTTTTTGTACCTTTTATAGTGCTACCATTTGCTATTTTTATTTTTATTTTATTCTCCATTTCTTCAACATTTTCCATAAGCTTTTCCAGATTTTCTGATACCCAATGATTTGTGGCACCACTATCTAAAATGAATTTAATGGATCAAGTATTTCCTAGTAATTCTGAGGATAAAGCGCCATTTTTCTCAATATTTTCAGCGGAAATGAAATCAAATTCTTCTTCTTGATCATCTTCGCTCTGTGCAACATTTTGTGTATGTCTTGTCGTCTTGCCTCTTCCACGTCCTCGAGAGTTTCCTCTCCCTCTCTTACCGCAATATCCATGGCCACGATATGACGTCTGAGGCGTCTGTTGAGTTTTTCGAATTTAGTGAAATGATCTTGTAATTCGTCATCGACGAATTTCATTTTCAATAGCTTTCGCATTATAAACATCTTAGATAATGCGCTTTTTCTCTGGAAGACATTTTCCAGATTTGCAATCATTTCTTTGGCGCTTTGTGCACTCTCTATGTATTCAATATACTTATCTGATATTGACTGTGCGATGATGCATTGAGCTTTTACGTCTTTAGCTTGGAAAATGGTCAAATCTGCACCTGTGAGTGCTGCGATTTCTGTGTCTGTTTTATCTAATGCTACGAGTGCACCCTCTTTATTCAGAACAAGACGTATTCTATATTTCCAAGTGGAAAAATTATCTGCATTTAGCAGGGGAAAGGGAACCGTAGCCGTAGCCATTTTAGGTTAAGCACGTGTACTCTTTCACTTTGAGCCTGTATATGTAAAAAAACTTTTCTCTGTAAATAATTCCGACGTAATTACAACTAACACACGTCTATATATCTCCAAATTACTAGTGTCGGCCTATAACCTGTTAGAGATATTATTTAATATTGGAATTATATTGCCAAATACAGTTAGACAACACGTTGATTAGAAAAGACTATTCATTGAACTGAACTTGATAGACTACATACATCCGTTATAACAATAATAATACGCGCATGCGTATTGTACATACATTGTTTAACCATATTTAAATTGTACATATGATATATTTGACATTCCCCTTCAATTTAAATACACTTAATTTACATTTGGAACAGTTTTGGTATGAGTACAGTTGATAAATATACTTAAATAAAAAAAATAAATGCAAAATTAAAAATTTTGGTATCTGAAAACTATTTTATGTTGAGTTTTTCAAAAAACTTTGAAAACTTTATATTATTTAAGGATTTTGTGAAAATATCAGCTACATTATCTTGGGTTTTTATGTACTCTAATTCAATAAGTTTTTTGTGTATAAGATCCTTAATATAGTGATATTTAATGTCTATATGTCTAGTATGTCTGCTATTCTCATAGCTTTCACACATCTTAAGTGCACTTTGGTAGTCTACATAAATTAAAGGAATTAAGACATTGCACTTCAAGTCCACAAGTATGCGTTGTAAGTATACCAAGTATGCACATGCTATGTATTCCGCTTTAGCTGTTGACTGGGATACGCATGTTTGTTTCTTTGTAAACCAGGATACAGGGTTGTTACAGTGATATATTGTACATCCACTTGTACTCTTTCTGCTGGTGATGTCTCCTGCCCAATCTGCATCTGAATATGTGATTAATCCAGTATCTTGATTTTTATGAAATGTGAGATTCAAATGCTTGGTACCATTTAAGTACCTCAATACCCTCTTCGCAGCAATCCAGAGTTGTTTAGTGGGTTTATCAAGATATCTACTTAAGACAGATGTAGCGTGAGCTATGTCTGGTCTACTTACAATTGATATGTAGATAAGTGAACCAAGGAGTTCTCTGTAAGGTAAGTTTTTGTCCACTGGTAGAGATAAGTCAACCTAGAAATTGTGTTCCATAGGTGTATCCATCGGTTTTCCATTTTCCAGACCAAATCTTGAGATTACTGTTTGTATGAGTTCGTTTTGAGAAATGGTGATCTGGTCTTTATTTACATTGATTTCTGTGCCCAGAAAGTTGTTGATGATTCCTAATTCTTTTGCGTTGAACTCCTTTTTAAGGAACTCGATGATTTTTAGACATTCACTCTTGTCACCTGTGATGATTATATCATCAACCCATATAATAAGGTAAGCATTTTTACCCAAGTACAAACAAAAGTCATTCTGAGATCTGATTAGACCATGATGTTGCACAGCCTCGTTAAACCTTTCATTCCATTTTCTGGGTGAAGAGCGAAGACCGTATAAGCTTTTCATGAGTTTTAGAGCATTCGTTGGACATTTTACTCCTTTGGGTGGTTTTATATAAACTTCAGTGTCTAGCTTGCCATTTAGGAATGCTGTAGGGATATCAAGTTGTTTAATTTCCGATCAATTTTGCAGTGCTACAGACAGTAAGATTCTGATGGTGGAAAGTTGAGCGACTGGTGCATAAATGTTGGAGGACACTTCCTCTTGAAATCCTTTTGCTACTAGACGAGCTTTCTTAGTGCCATCAGGCTTGATTTTGAAAAGCCACATTGTGTCAATAGCTTTGATGCGTTTGGGTAGATTTGTTGCCTTCCAAGTTTGATGTTTTTCGAGGACACTTATTTCCTTTTGTATCGCTTCTTCCCAACCATCACTAGTACATATGGCATCTTCATAAGAGATTGGTACTCCTGCACAAAGACAGTATGTTAAGTGCATCTCATCTTCATTTTGACTAAAACTTTCATTATAATCCTTGTACAGTATATAATCTTTAAATTTCTCTGGAACAGTTTTAATTCTTTCACTTCTACGCAGTGATGTTTGATCACCCTGTTGGACAGTATCGCTTAGACTGCTGTCTCTATATGCAGGTGAGGTGCCAGTGACATTTTGAACCTGGATGTCTCCTTACTTAATGAAATGCAACAAGTTTCACTCATCGAAGGGTGTGCTATTGAAAATTGAGCCACATACAAATTTCCTTCGGATTCACATTTCATTTGCAATTTGTTATTTGAGATAGTAACTGATTTTCCACCACTATTGAATTGAACATCAAATCCCTTTGAACTCATTCTTTTCACTGATAAGAGATTGTAGGGAAACTCAGGTACAATAATAGCAGGTATCTTTATGAGAACATAACTGTTATTTTTATTGTTCAACACTTTCAAGCGAATTATACCTCTTTTTGTACCTTTTATAGTGCTACCATTTGCTATTTTTATTTTTATTTTATTCTCCATTTCTTCAACATTTTCCATAAGCTTTTCCAGATTTTCTGATACCCAATGATTTGTGGCACCACTATCTAAAATGAATTTAATGGATCAAGTATTTCCTAGTAATTCTGAGGATAAAGCGCCATTTTTCTCAATATTTTCAGCGGAAATGAAATCAAATTCTTCTTCTTGATCATCTTCGCTCTGTGCAACATTTTGTGTATGTCTTGTCGTCTTGCCTCTTCCACGTCCTCGAGAGTTTCCTCTCCCTCTCTTACCGCAATATCCATGGCCACGATATGACGTCTGAGGCGTCTGTTGAGTTTTTCGAATTTAGTGAAATGATCTTGTAATTCGTCATCGACGAATTTCATTTTCAATAGCTTTCGCATTATAAACATCTTAGATAATGCGCTTTTTCTCTGGAAGACATTTTCCAGATTTGCAATCATTTCTTTGGCGCTTTGTGCACTCTCTATGTATTCAATATACTTATCTGATATTGACTGTGCGATGATGCATTGAGCTTTTACGTCTTTAGCTTGGAAAATGGTCAAATCTGCACCTGTGAGTGCTGCGATTTCTGTGTCTGTTTTATCTAATGCTACGAGTGCACCCTCTTTATTCAGAACAAGACGTATTCTATATTTCCAAGTGGAAAAATTATCTGCATTTAGCAGGGGAAAGGGAACCGTAGCCGTAGCCATTTTAGGTTAAGCACGTGTACTCTTTCACTTTGAGCCTGTATATGTAAAAAAACTTTTCTCTGTAAATAATTCCGACGTAATTACAACTAACACACGTCTATATATCTCCAAATTACTAGTGTCGGCCTATAACCTGTTAGAGATATTATTTAATATTGGAATTATATTGCCAAATACAGTTAGACAACACGTTGATTAGAAAAGACTATTCATTGAACTGAACTTGATAGACTACATACATCCGTTATAACAATAATAATACGCGCATGCGTATTGTACATACATTGTTTAACCATATTTAAATTGTACATATGATATATTTGACATTCCCCTTCAATTTAAATACACTTAATTTACATTTGGAACAGTTTTGGTATGAGTACAGTTGATAAATATACTTAAATAAAAAAAATAAATGCAAAATTAAAAATTTTGGTATCTGAAAACTATTTTATGTTGAGTTTTTCAAAAAACTTTGAAAACTTTATATTATTTAAGGATTTTGTGAAAATATCAGCTACATTATCTTGGGTTTTTATGTACTCTAATTCAATAAGTTTTTTGTGTATAAGATCCTTAATATAGTGATATTTAATGTCTATATGTCTAGTATGTCTGCTATTCTCATAGCTTTCACACATCTTAAGTGCACTTTGGTAGTCTACATAAATTAAAGGAATTAAGACATTGCACTTCAAGTCCACAAGTATGCGTTGTAAGTATACCAAGTATGCACATGCTATGTATTCCGCTTTAGCTGTTGACTGGGATACGCATGTTTGTTTCTTTGTAAACCAGGATACAGGGTTGTTACAGTGATATATTGTACATCCACTTGTACTCTTTCTGCTGGTGATGTCTCCTGCCCAATCTGCATCTGAATATGTGATTAATCCAGTATCTTGATTTTTATGAAATGTGAGATTCAAATGCTTGGTACCATTTAAGTACCTCAATACCCTCTTCGCAGCAATCCAGAGTTGTTTAGTGGGTTTATCAAGATATCTACTTAAGACAGATGTAGCGTGAGCTATGTCTGGTCTACTTACAATTGATATGTAGATAAGTGAACCAAGGAGTTCTCTGTAAGGTAAGTTTTTGTCCACTGGTAGAGATAAGTCAACCTAGAAATTGTGTTCCATAGGTGTATCCATCGGTTTTCCATTTTCCAGACCAAATCTTGAGATTACTGTTTGTATGAGTTCGTTTTGAGAAATGGTGATCTGGTCTTTATTTACATTGATTTCTGTGCCCAGAAAGTTGTTGATGATTCCTAATTCTTTTGCGTTGAACTCCTTTTTAAGGAACTCGATGATTTTTAGACATTCACTCTTGTCACCTGTGATGATTATATCATCAACCCATATAATAAGGTAAGCATTTTTACCCAAGTACAAACAAAAGTCATTCTGAGATCTGATTAGACCATGATGTTGCACAGCCTCGTTAAACCTTTCATTCCATTTTCTGGGTGAAGAGCGAAGACCGTATAAGCTTTTCATGAGTTTTAGAGCATTCGTTGGACATTTTACTCCTTTGGGTGGTTTTATATAAACTTCAGTGTCTAGCTTGCCATTTAGGAATGCTGTAGGGATATCAAGTTGTTTAATTTCCGATCAATTTTGCAGTGCTACAGACAGTAAGATTCTGATGGTGGAAAGTTGAGCGACTGGTGCATAAATGTTGGAGGACACTTCCTCTTGAAATCCTTTTGCTACTAGACGAGCTTTCTTAGTGCCATCAGGCTTGATTTTGAAAAGCCACATTGTGTCAATAGCTTTGATGCGTTTGGGTAGATTTGTTGCCTTCCAAGTTTGATGTTTTTCGAGGACACTTATTTCCTTTTGTATCGCTTCTTCCCAACCATCACTAGTACATATGGCATCTTCATAAGAGATTGGTACTCCTGCACAAAGACAGTATGTTAAGTGCATCTCATCTTCATTTTGACTAAAACTTTCATTATAATCCTTGTACAGTATATAATCTTTAAATTTCTCTGGAACAGTTTTAATTCTTTCACTTCTACGCAGTGATGTTTGATCACCCTGTTGGACAGTATCGCTTAGACTGCTGTCTCTATATGCAGGTGAGGTGCCAGTGACATTTTGAACCTGGATGTCTCCTTACTTAATGAAATGCAACAAGTTTCACTCATCGAAGGGTGTGCTATTGAAAATTGAGCCACATACAAATTTCCTTCGGATTCACATTTCATTTGCAATTTGTTATTTGAGATAGTAACTGATTTTCCACCACTATTGAATTGAACATCAAATCCCTTTGAACTCATTCTTTTCACTGATAAGAGATTGTAGGGAAACTCAGGTACAATAATAGCAGGTATCTTTATGAGAACATAACTGTTATTTTTATTGTTCAACACTTTCAAGCGAATTATACCTCTTTTTGTACCTTTTATAGTGCTACCATTTGCTATTTTTATTTTTATTTTATTCTCCATTTCTTCAACATTTTCCATAAGCTTTTCCAGATTTTCTGATACCCAATGATTTGTGGCACCACTATCTAAAATGAATTTAATGGATCAAGTATTTCCTAGTAATTCTGAGGATAAAGCGCCATTTTTCTCAATATTTTCAGCGGAAATGAAATCAAATTCTTCTTCTTGATCATCTTCGCTCTGTGCAACATTTTGTGTATGTCTTGTCGTCTTGCCTCTTCCACGTCCTCGAGAGTTTCCTCTCCCTCTCTTACCGCAATATCCATGGCCACGATATGACGTCTGAGGCGTCTGTTGAGTTTTTCGAATTTAGTGAAATGATCTTGTAATTCGTCATCGACGAATTTCATTTTCAATAGCTTTCGCATTATAAACATCTTAGATAATGCGCTTTTTCTCTGGAAGACATTTTCCAGATTTGCAATCATTTCTTTGGCGCTTTGTGCACTCTCTATGTATTCAATATACTTATCTGATATTGACTGTGCGATGATGCATTGAGCTTTTACGTCTTTAGCTTGGAAAATGGTCAAATCTGCACCTGTGAGTGCTGCGATTTCTGTGTCTGTTTTATCTAATGCTACGAGTGCACCCTCTTTATTCAGAACAAGACGTATTCTATATTTCCAAGTGGAAAAATTATCTGCATTTAGCAGGGGAAAGGGAACCGTAGCCGTAGCCATTTTAGGTTAAGCACGTGTACTCTTTCACTTTGAGCCTGTATATGTAAACAAACTTTTCTCTGTAAATAATTCCGACGTAATTACAACTAACACACGTCTATATATCTCCAAATTACTAGGGTCGGCCTATAACCTGTTAGAGATATTATTTAATATTGGAATTATATTGCCAAATACAGTTAGACAACACGTTGATTAGAAAAGACTATTCATTGAACTGAACTTGATAGACTACATACATCCGTTATAACAATAATAATACGCGCATGCGTATTGTACATACATTGTTTAACCATATTTAAATTGTACATATGATATATTTGACATTCCCCTTCAATTTAAATACACTTAATTTACATTTGGAACAGTTTTGGTATGAGTACAGTTGATAAATATACTTAAATAAAAAAAATAAATGCAAAATTAAAAATTTTGGTATCTGAAAACTATTTTATGTTGAGTTTTTCAAAAAACTTTGAAAACTTTATATTATTTAAGGATTTTGTGAAAATATCAGCTACATTATCTTGGGTTTTTATGTACTCTAATTCAATAAGTTTTTTGTGTATAAGATCCTTAATATAGTGATATTTAATGTCTATATGTCTAGTATGTCTGCTATTCTCATAGCTTTCACACATCTTAAGTGCACTTTGGTAGTCTACATAAATTAAAGGAATTAAGACATTGCACTTCAAGTCCACAAGTATGCGTTGTAAGTATACCAAGTATGCACATGCTATGTATTCCGCTTTAGCTGTTGACTGGGATACGCATGTTTGTTTCTTTGTAAACCAGGATACAGGGTTGTTACAGTGATATATTGTACATCCACTTGTACTCTTTCTGCTGGTGATGTCTCCTGCCCAATCTGCATCTGAATATGTGATTAATCCAGTATCTTGATTTTTATGAAATGTGAGATTCAAATGCTTGGTACCATTTAAGTACCTCAATACCCTCTTCGCAGCAATCCAGAGTTGTTTAGTGGGTTTATCAAGATATCTACTTAAGACAGATGTAGCGTGAGCTATGTCTGGTCTACTTACAATTGATATGTAGATAAGTGAACCAAGGAGTTCTCTGTAAGGTAAGTTTTTGTCCACTGGTAGAGATAAGTCAACCTAGAAATTGTGTTCCATAGGTGTATCCATCGGTTTTCCATTTTCCAGACCAAATCTTGAGATTACTGTTTGTATGAGTTCGTTTTGAGAAATGGTGATCTGGTCTTTATTTACATTGATTTCTGTGCCCAGAAAGTTGTTGATGATTCCTAATTCTTTTGCGTTGAACTCCTTTTTAAGGAACTCGATGATTTTTAGACATTCACTCTTGTCACCTGTGATGATTATATCATCAACCCATATAATAAGGTAAGCATTTTTACCCAAGTACAAACAAAAGTCATTCTGAGATCTGATTAGACCATGATGTTGCACAGCCTCGTTAAACCTTTCATTCCATTTTCTGGGTGAAGAGCGAAGACCGTATAAGCTTTTCATGAGTTTTAGAGCATTCGTTGCACATTTTACTCCTTTGGGTGGTTTTATATAAACTTCAGTGTCTAGCTTGCCATTTAGGAATGCTGTAGGGATATCAAGTTGTTTAATTTCCGATCAATTTTGCAGTGCTACAGACAGTAAGATTCTGATGGTGGAAAGTTGAGCGACTGGTGCATAAATGTTGGAGGACACTTCCTCTTGAAATCCTTTTGCTACTAGACGAGCTTTCTTAGTGCCATCAGGCTTGATTTTGAAAAGCCACATTGTGTCAATAGCTTTGATGCGTTTGGGTAGATTTGTTGCCTTCCAAGTTTGATGTTTTTCGAGGACACTTATTTCCTTTTGTATCGCTTCTTCCCAACCATCACTAGTACATATGGCATCTTCATAAGAGATTGGTACTCCTGCACAAAGACAGTATGTTAAGTGCATCTCATCTTCATTTTGACTAAAACTTTCATTATAATCCTTGTACAGTATATAATCTTTAAATTTCTCTGGAACAGTTTTAATTCTTTCACTTCTACGCAGTGATGTTTGATCACCCTGTTGGACAGTATCGCTTAGACTGCTGTCTCTATATGCAGGTGAGGTGCCAGTGACATTTTGAACCTGGATGTCTCCTTACTTAATGAAATGCAACAAGTTTCACTCATCGAAGGGTGTGCTATTGAAAATTGAGCCACATACAAATTTCCTTCGGATTCACATTTCATTTGCAATTTGTTATTTGAGATAGTAACTGATTTTCCACCACTATTGAATTGAACATCAAATCCCTTTGAACTCATTCTTTTCACTGATAAGAGATTGTAGGGAAACTCAGGTACAATAATAGCAGGTATCTTTATGAGAACATAACTGTTATTTTTATTGTTCAACACTTTCAAGCGAATTATACCTCTTTTTGTACCTTTTATAGTGCTACCATTTGCTATTTTTATTTTTATTTTATTCTCCATTTCTTCAACATTTTCCATAAGCTTTTCCAGATTTTCTGATACCCAATGATTTGTGGCACCACTATCTAAAATGAATTTAATGGATCAAGTATTTCCTAGTAATTCTGAGGATAAAGCGCCATTTTTCTCAATATTTTCAGCGGAAATGAAATCAAATTCTTCTTCTTGATCATCTTCGCTCTGTGCAACATTTTGTGTATGTCTTGTCGTCTTGCCTCTTCCACGTCCTCGAGAGTTTCCTCTCCCTCTCTTACCGCAATATCCATGGCCACGATATGACGTCTGAGGCGTCTGTTGAGTTTTTCGAATTTAGTGAAATGATCTTGTAATTCGTCATCGACGAATTTCATTTTCAATAGCTTTCGCATTATAAACATCTTAGATAATGCGCTTTTTCTCTGGAAGACATTTTCCAGATTTGCAATCATTTCTTTGGCGCTTTGTGCACTCTCTATGTATTCAATATACTTATCTGATATTGACTGTGCGATGATGCATTGAGCTTTTACGTCTTTAGCTTGGAAAATGGTCAAATCTGCACCTGTGAGTGCTGCGATTTCTGTGTCTGTTTTATCTAATGCTACGAGTGCACCCTCTTTATTCAGAACAAGACGTATTCTATATTTCCAAGTGGAAAAATTATCTGCATTTAGCAGGGGAAAGGGAACCGTAGCCGTAGCCATTTTAGGTTAAGCACGTGTACTCTTTCACTTTGAGCCTGTATATGTAAACAAACTTTTCTCTGTAAATAATTCCGACGTAATTACAACTAACACACGTCTATATATCTCCAAATTACTAGTGTCGGCCTATAACCTGTTAGAGATATTATTTAATATTGGAATTATATTGCCAAATACAGTTAGACAACACGTTGATTAGAAAAGACTATTCATTGAACTGAACTTGATAGACTACATACATCCGTTATAACAATAATAATACGCGCATGCGTATTGTACATACATTGTTTAACCATATTTAAATTGTACATATGATATATTTGACATTCCCCTTCAATTTAAATACACTTAATTTACATTTGGAACAGTTTTGGTATGAGTACAGTTGATAAATATACTTAAATAAAAAAAATAAATGCAAAATTAAAAATTTTGGTATCTGAAAACTATTTTATGTTGAGTTTTTCAAAAAACTTTGAAAACTTTATATTATTTAAGGATTTTGTGAAAATATCAGCTACATTATCTTGGGTTGTTATGTACTCTAATTCAATAAGTTTTTTGTGTATAAGATCCTTAATATAGTGATATTTAATGTCTATATGTCTAGTATGTCTGCTATTCTCATAGCTTTCACACATCTTAAGTGCACTTTGGTAGTCTACATAAATTAAAGGAATTAAGACATTGCACTTCAAGTCCACAAGTATGCGTTGTAAGTATACCAAGTATGCACATGCTATGTATTCCGCTTCAGCTGTTGACTGGGATACGCATGTTTGTTTCTTTGTAAACCAGGATACAGGGTTGTTACAGTGATATATTGTACATCCACTTGTACTCTTTCTGCTGGTGATGTCTCCTGCCCAATCTGCATCTGAATATGTGATTAATCCAGTATCTTGATTTTTATGAAATGTGAGATTCAAATGCTTGGTACCATTTAAGTACCTCAATACCCTCTTCGCAGCAATCCAGAGTTGTTTAGTGGGTTTATCAAGATATCTACTTAAGACAGATGTAGCGTGAGCTATGTCTGGTCTACTTACAATTGATATGTAGATAAGTGAACCAAGGAGTTCTCTGTAAGGTAAGTTTTTGTCCACTGGTAGAGATAAGTCAACCTAGAAATTGTGTTCCATAGGTGTATCCATCGGTTTTCCATTTTCCAGACCAAATCTTGAGATTACTGTTTGTATGAGTTCGTTTTGAGAAATGGTGATCTGGTCTTTATTTACATTTATTTCTGTGCCCAGAAAGTTGTTGATGATTCCTAATTCTTTTGCATTGAACTCCTTTTTAAGGAACTCGATGATTTTTAGACATTCACTCTTGTCACCTGTGATGATTATATCATCAACCCATATAATAAGGTAAGCATTTTTACCCAAGTACAAACAAAAGTCATTCTGAGATCTGATTAGACCATGATGTTGCACAGCCTCGTTAAACCTTTCATTCCATTTTCTGGGTGAAGAGCGAAGACCGTATAAGCTTTTCATGAGTTTTAGAGCATTCGTTGGACATTTTACTCCTTTGGGTGGTTTTATATAAACTTCAGTGTCTAGCTTGCCATTTAGGAATGCTGTAGGGATATCAAGTTGTTTAATTTCCGATCAATTTTGCAGTGCTACAGACAGTAAGATTCTGATGGTGGAAAGTTGAGCGACTGGTGCATAAATGTTGGAGGACACTTCCTCTTGAAATCCTTTTGCTACTAGACGAGCTTTCTTAGTGCCATCAGGCTTGATTTTGAAAAGCCACATTGTGTCAATAGCTTTGATGCGTTTGGGTAGATTTGTTGCCTTCCAAGTTTGATGTTTTTCGAGGACACTTATTTCCTTTTGTATCGCTTCTTCCCAACCATCACTAGTACATATGGCATCTTCATAAGAGATTGGTACTCCTGCACAAAGACAGTATGTTAAGTGCATCTCATCTTCATTTTGACTAAAACTTTCATTATAATCCTTGTACAGTATATAATCTTTAAATTTCTCTGGAACAGTTTTAATTCTTTCACTTCTACGCAGTGATGTTTGATCACCCTGTTGGACAGTATCGCTTAGACTGCTGTCTCTATATGCAGGTGAGGTGCCAGTGACATTTTGAACCTGGATGTCTCCTTACTTAATGAAATGCAACAAGTTTCACTCATCGAAGGGTGTGCTATTGAAAATTGAGCCACATACAAATTTCCTTCGGATTCACATTTCATTTGCAATTTGTTATTTGAGATAGTAACTGATTTTTCACCAGTATTGAATTGAACATCAAATCCCTTTGAACTCATTCTTTTCACTGATAAGAGATTGTAGGGAAACTCAGGTACAATAATAGCAGGTATCTTTATGAGAACATAACTGTTATTTTTATTGTTCAACACTTTCAAGCGAATTATACCTCTTTTTGTACCTTTTATAGTGCTACCATTTGCTATTTTTATTTTTATTTTATTCTCCATTTCTTCAACATTTTCCATAAGCTTTTCCAGATTTTCTGATACCCAATGATTTGTGGCACCACTATCTAAAATGAATTTAATGGATCAAGTATTTCCTAGTAATTCTGAGGATAAAGCGCCATTTTTCTCAATATTTTCAGCGGAAATGAAATCAAATTCTTCTTCTTGATCATCTTCGCTCTGTGCAACATTTTGTGTATGTCTTGTCGTCTTGCCTCTTCCACGTCCTCGAGAGTTTCCTCTCCCTCTCTTACCGCAATATCCATGGCCACGATATGACGTCTGAGGCGTCTGTTGAGTTTTTCGAATTTAGTGAAATGATCTTGTAATTCGTCATCGACGAATTTCATTTTCAATAGCTTTCGCATTATAAACATCTTAGATAATGCGCTTTTTCTCTGGAAGACATTTTCCAGATTTGCAATCATTTCTTTGGCGCTTTGTGCACTCTCTATGTATTCAATATACTTATCTGATATTGACTGTGCGATGATGCATTGAGCTTTTACGTCTTTAGCTTGGAAACTGGTCAAATCTGCACTTGTGAGTGCTGCGATTTCTGTGTCTGTTTTATCTAATGCTACGAGTGCACCCTCTTTATTCAGAACAAGACGTATTCTATATTTCCAAGTGGAAAAATTATCTGCATTTAGCAGGGGAAAGGGAACCGTAGCCGTAGCCATTTTAGGTTAAGCACGTGTACTCTTTCACTTTGAGCCTGTATATGTAAGCAAACTTTTCTCTGTAAATAATTCCGACGTAATTACAACTAACACACGTCTATATATCTCCAAATTACTAGTGTCGGCCTATAACCTGTTAGAGATATTATTTAATATTGGAATTATATTGCCAAACACAGTTAGACAACACGTTGATTAGAAAAGACTATTCATTGAACTGAACTTGATAGACTACATACATCCGTTATAACAATAATAATACGCGCATGCGTATTGTACATACATTGTTTAACCATATTTAAATTGTACATATGATATATTTGACATTCCCCTTCAATTTAAATACACTTAATTTACATTTGGAACAGTTTTGGTATGAGTACAGTTGATAAATATACTTAAATAAAAAAAATAAATGCAAAATTAAAAATTTTGGTATCTGAAAACTATTTTATGTTGAGTTTTTCAAAAAACTTTGAAAACTTTATATTATTTAAGGATTTTGTGAAAATATCAGCTACATTATCTTGGGTTTTTATGTACTGTAATTCAATAAGTTTTTTGTGTATAAGATCCTTAATATAGTGATATTTAATGTCTATATGTCTAGTATGTCTGCTATTCTCATAGCTTTCACACATCTTAAGTGCACTTTGGTAGTCTACATAAATTAAAGGAATTAAGACATTGCACTTCAAGTCCACAAGTATGCGTTGTAAGTATACCAAGTATGCACATGCTATGTATTCCGCTTCAGCTGTTGACTGGGATACGCATGTTTGTTTCTTTGTAAACCAGGATACAGGGTTGTTACAGTGATATATTGTACATCCACTTGTACTCTTTCTGCTGGTGATGTCTCCTGCCCAATCTGCATCTGAATATGTGATTAATCCAGTATCTTGATTTTTATGAAATGTGAGATTCAAATGCTTGGTACCATTTAAGTACCTCAGTACCCTCTTCGCAGCAATCCAGAGTTGTTTAGTGGGTTTATCAAGATATCTACTTAAGACAGATGTAGCGTGAGCTATGTCTGGTCTACTTACAATTGATATGTAGATAAGTGAACCAAGGAGTTCTCTGTAAGGTAAGTTTTTGTCCACTGGTAGAGATAAGTCAACCTAGAAATTGTGTTCCATAGGTGTATCCATCGGTTTTCCATTTTCCAGACCAAATCTTGAGATTACTGTTTGTATGAGTTCGTTTTGAGAAATGGTGATCTGGTCTTTATTTACATTGATTTCTGTGCCCAGAAAGTTGTTGATGATTCCTAATTCTTTTGCGTTGAACTCCTTTTTAAGGAACTCGATGATTTTTAGACATTCACTCTTGTCACCTGTGATGATTATATCATCAACCCATATAATAAGGTAAGCATTTTTACCCAAGTACAAACAAAAGTCATTCTGAGATCTGATTAGACCATGATGTTGCACAGCCTCGTTAAACCTTTCATTCCATTTTCTGGGTGAAGAGCGAAGACCGTATAAGCTTTTCATGAGTTTTAGAGCATTCGTTGGACATTTTACTCCTTTGGGTGGTTTTATATAAACTTCAGTGTCTAGCTTGCCATTTAGGAATGCTGTAGGGATATCAAGTTGTTTAATTTCCGATCAATTTTGCAGTGCTACAGACAGTAAGATTCTGATGGTGGAAAGTTGAGCGACTGGTGCATAAATGTTGGAGGACACTTCCTCTTGAAATCCTTTTGCTACTAGACGAGCTTTCTTAGTGCCATCAGGCTTGATTTTGACAAGCCACATTGTGTCAATAGCTTTGATGCCTTTGGGTAGATTTGTTGCCTTCCAAGTTTGATGTTTTTCGAGGACACTTATTTCCTTTTGTATCGCTTCTTCCCAACCATCACTAGTACATATGGCATCTTCATAAGAGATTGGTACTCCTGCACAAAGACAGTATGTTAAGTGCATCTCATCTTCATTTTGACTAAAACTTTCATTATAATCCTTGTACAGTATATAATCTTTAAATTTCTCTGGAACAGTTTTAATTCTTTCACTTCTACGCAGTGATGTTTGATCACCCTGTTGGACAGTATCGCTTAGACTGCTGTCTCTATATGCAGGTGAGGTGCCAGTGACATTTTGAACCTGGATGTCTCCTTACTTAATGAAATGCAACAAGTTTCACTCATCGAAGGGTGTGCTATTGAAAATTGAGCCACATACAAATTTCCTTCGGATTCACATTTCATTTGCAATTTGTTATTTGAGATAGTAACTGATTTTCCACCACTATTGAATTGAACATCAAATCCCTTTGAACTCATTCTTTTCACTGATAAGAGATTGTAGGGAAACTCAGGTACAATAATAGCAGGTATCTTTATGAGAACATAACTGTTATTTTTATTGTTCAACACTTTCAAGCGAATTATACCTCTTTTTGTACCTTTTATAGTGCTACCATTTGCTATTTTTATTTTTATTTTATTCTCCATTTCTTCAACATTTTCCATAAGCTTTTCCAGATTTTCTGATACCCAATGATTTGTGGCACCACTATCTAAAATGAATTTAATGGATCAAGTATTTCCTAGTAATTCTGAGGATAAAGCGCCATTTTTCTCAATATTTTCAGCGGAAATGAAATCAAATTCTTCTTCTTGATCATCTTCGCTCTGTGCAACATTTTGTGTATGTCTTGTCGTCATGCCTCTCCCACGTCCTCGAGAGTTTCCTCTCCCTCTCTTACCGCAATATCCATGGCCACGATATGACGTCTGAGGCGTCTGTTGAGTTTTTCGAGTTTTGTGAAATGATCTTGTAATTCGTCATCGACGAATTTCATTTTCAATAGCTTTCGCATTATAAACATCTTAGATAATGCGCTTTTTCTCTGGAAGACGTTTTCCAGATTTGCAATCATTTCTTTGGCACTTTGTGCACTCTCTATGTATTCAATATACTTATCTGATATTGACTGTGCGATGATGCATTGAGCTTTTACGTCTTTAGCTTGGAAACTGGTCAAATCTGCACCTGTGAGTGCTGCGATTTCTGTGTCTGTTTTATCTAATGCTACGAGTGCACCCTCTTTATTCAGAACAAGACGTATTCTATATTTCCAAGTGGAAAAATTATCTGCATTTAGCAGGGGAAAGGGAACCGTAGCCGTAGCCATTTTAGGTTAAGCACGTGTACTCTTTCACTTTCAGCCTGTATATGTAAACAAACTTTTCTCTGTAAATAATTCCGACGTAATTACAACTAACACACGTCTATATATCTCCAAATTACTAGTGTCGGCCTATAACCTGTTAGAGATATTATTTAATATTGGAATTATATTGCCAAATACAGTTAGACAACACGTTGATTAGAAAAGACTATTCATTGAACTGAACTTGATAGACTACATACATCCGTTATAACAATAATAATACGCGCATGCGTATTGTACATACATTGTTTAACCATATTTAAATTGTACATATGATATATTTGACATTCCCCTTCAATTTAAATACCCTTAATTTACATTTGGATCAGTTTTGGTATGAGTACAGTTGATAAATATACTTAAATAAAAAAAATAAATGCAAAATTAAAAATTTTGGTATCTGAAAACTATTTTATGTTGAGTTTTTCAAAAAACTTTGAAAACGTTATATTATTTAAGGATTTTGTGAAAATATCAGCTACATTATCTTGGGTTTTTATGTACTCTAATTCAATAAGTTTTTTGTGTATAAGATCCTTAATATAGTGATATTTAATGTCTATATGTCTAGTATGTCTGCTATTCTCATAGCTTTCACACATCTTAAGTGCACTTTGGTAGTCTACATAAATTAAAGGAATTAAGACATTGCACTTCAAGTCCACAAGTATGCGTTGTAAGTATACCAAGTACGCACATGCTATGTATTCCGCTTCAGCTGTTGACTGGGATACGCATGTTTGTTTCTTTGTAAACCAGGATACAGGGTTGTTACAGTGATATATTGTACATCCACTTGTACTCTTTCTGCTGGTGATGTCTCCTGCCCAATCTGCATCTGAATATGTGATTAATCCAGTATCTTGATTTTTATGAAATGTGAGATTCAAATGCTTGGTACCATTTAAGTACCTCAATACCCTCTTCGCAGCAATCCAGAGTTGTTTAGTGGGTTTATCAAGATATCTACTTAAGACAGATGTAGCGTGAGCTATGTCTGGTCTACTTACAATTGATATGTAGATAAGTGAACCAAGGAGTTCTCTGTAAGGTAAGTTTTTGTCCACTGGTAGAGATAAGTCAACCTAGAAATTGTGTTCCATAGGTGTATCCATCGGTTTTCCATTTTCCAGACCAAATCTTGAGATTACTTTTTGTATGAATTCGTTTTGAGAAATGGTGATCTGGTCTTTATTTACATTGATTTCTGTGCCCAGAAAGTTGTTGATGATTCCTAATTCTTTTGCGTTGAACTCCTTTTTAAGGAACTCGATGATTTTTAGACATTCACTCTTGTCACCTGTGATGATTATATCATCAACCCATATAATAAGGTAAGCATTTTTACCCAAGTACAAACAAAAGTCATTCTGAGATCTGATTAGACCATGATGTTGCACAGCCTCGTTAAACCTTTCATTCCATTTTCTGGGTAAAGAGCGAAGACCGTATAAGCTTTTCATGAGTTTTAGAGCATTCGTTGGACATTTTACTCCTTTGGGTGGTTTTATATAAACTTCAGTGTCTAGCTTGCCATTTAGGAATGCTGTAGGGGTATCAAGTTGTTTAATTTCCGATCAATTTTGCAGTGCTACAGACAGTAAGATTCTGATGGTGGAAAGTTGAGCGACTGGTGCATAAATGTTGGAGGACACTTCCTCTTGAAATCCTTTTGCTACTAGACGAGCTTTCTTAGTGCCATCAGGCTTGATTTTGTAAAGCCACATTGTGTCAATAGCTTTGATGCCTTTGGGTAGATTTGTTGCCTTCCAAGTTTGATGTTTTTCGAGGACACTTATTTCCTTTTGTATCGCTTCTTCCCAACCATCTCTAGTACATATGGCATCTTCATAAGAGATTGGTACTCCTGCACAAAGACAGTATGTTAAGTGCATCTCATCTTCATTTTGACTAAAACTTTCATTATAATCCTTGTACAGTATATAATCTTTAAATTTCTCTGGAACAGTTTTAATTCTTTCACTTCTACGCAGTGATGTTTGATCACCCTGTTGGACAGTATCGCTTAGACTGCTGTCTCTATATGCAGGTGAGGTGCCAGTGACATTTTGAACCTGGATGTCTCCTTACTTAATGAAATGCAACAAGTTTCACTCATCGAAGGGTGTGCTATTGAAAATTGAGCCACATACAAATTTCCTTCGGATTCACATTTCATTTGCAATTTGTTATTTGAGATAGTAACTGATTTTCCACCACTATTGAATTGAACATCAAATCCCTTTGAACTCATTCTTTTCACTGATAAGAGATTGTAGGGAAACTCAGGTACAATAATAGCAGGTATCTTTATGAGAACATAACTGTTATTTTTATTGTTCAACACTTTCAAGCGAATTATACCTCTTTTTGTACCTTTTATAGTGCTACCATTTGCTATTTTTATTTTAATTTTATTCTCCATTTCTTCAACATTTTCCATAAGCTTTTCCAGATTTTCTGATAACCAATGATTTGTGGCACCACTATCTAAAATGAATGTAATGGATCAAGTATTTCCTAGTAATTCTGAGGATAAAGCGCCATTTTTCTCAATATTTTCAGCGGAAATGAAATCAAATTCTTCTTCTTGATCATCTTCGCTCTGTGCAACATTTTGTGTATGTCTTGTCGTCTTGCCTCTTCCACGTCCTCGAGAGTTTCCTCTCCCTCTCTTACCGCAATATCCATGGCCACGATATGACGTCTGAGGCGTTTGTTGAGTTTTTCGAATTTAGTGAAATGATCTTGTAATTCGTCATCGACGAATTTCATTTTCAATAGCTTTCGCATTATAAACATCTTAGATAATGCGCTTTTTCTCTGGAAGACATTTTCCAGATTTGCAATCATTTCTTTGGCGCTTTGTGCACTCTCTATGTATTCAATATACTTATCTGATATTGACTGTGCGATGATGCATTGAGCTTTTACGTCTTTAGCTTGGAAACTGGTCAAATCTGCACCTGTGAGTGCTGCGATTTCTGTGTCTGTTTTATCTAATGCTACGAGTGCACCCTCTTTATTCAGAACAAGACGTATTCTATATTTCCAAGTGGAAAAATTATCTGCATTTAGCAGGGGAAAGGGAACCGTAGCCGTAGCCATTTTAGGTTAAGCACGTGTACTCTTTCACTTTGAGCCTGTATATGTAAGCAAACTTTTCTCTGTAAATAATTCCGACGTAATTACAACTAACACACGTCTATATATCTCCAAATTACTAGTGTCGGCCTATAACCTGTTAGAGATATTATTTAATATTGGAATTATATTGCCAAACACAGTTAGACAACACGTTGATTAGAAAAGACTATTCATTGAACTGAACTTGATAGACTACATACATCCGTTATAACAATAATAATACGCGCATGCGTATTGTACATACATTGTTTAACCATATTTAAATTGTACATATGATATATTTGACATTCCCCTTCAATTTAAATACACTTAATTTACATTTGGAACAGTTTTGGTATGAGTACAGTTGATAAATATACTTAAATAAAAAAAATAAATGCAAAATTAAAAATTTTGGTATCTGAAAACTATTTTATGTTGAGTTTTTCAAAAAACTTTGAAAACGTTATATTATTTAAGGATTTTGTGAAAATATCAGCTACATTATCTTGGGTTTTTATGTACTCTAATTCAATAAGTTTTTTTGTGTATAAGATCCTTAATATAGTGATATTTAATGTCTATATGTCTAGTATGTCTGCTATTCTCATAGCTTTCACACATCTTAAGTGCACTTTGGTAGTCTACATAAATTAAAGGAATTAAGACATTGCACTTCAAGTCCACAAGTATGCGTTGTAAGTATACCAAGTATGCACATGCTATGTATTCCGCTTCAGCTGTTGACTGGGATACGCATGTTTGTTTCTTTGTAAACCAGGATACAGGGTTGTTACAGTGATATATTGTACATCCACTTGTACTCTTTCTGCTGGTGATGTCTCCTGCCCAATCTGCATCTGAATATGTGATTAATCCAGTATCTTGATTTTTATGAAATGTGAGATTCAAATGCTTGGTACCATTTAAGTACCTCAGTACCCTCTTCGCAGCAATCCAGAGTTGTTTAGTGGGTTTATCAAGATATCTACTTAAGACAGATGTAGCGTGAGCTATGTCTGGTCTACTTACAATTGATATGTAGATAAGTGAACCAAGGAGTTCTCTGTAAGGTAAGTTTTTGTCCACTGGTAGAGATAAGTCAACCTAGAAATTGTGTTCCATAGGTGTATCCATCGGTTTTCCATTTTCCAGACCAAATCTTGAGATTACTGTTTGTATGAGTTCGTTTTGAGAAATGGTGATCTGGTCTTTATTTACATTGATTTCTGTGCCCAGAAAGTTGTTGATGATTCCTAATTCTTTTGCGTTGAACTCCTTTTTAAGGAACTCGATGATTTTTAGACATTCACTCTTGTCACCTGTGATGATTATATCATCAACCCATATAATAAGGTAAGCATTTTTACCCAAGTACAAACAAAAGTCATTCTGAGATCTGATTAGACCATGATGTTGCACAGCCTCGTTAAACCTTTCATTCCATTTTCTGGGTGAAGAGCGAAGACCGTATAAGCTTTTCATGAGTTTTAGAGCATTCGTTGGACATTTTACTCCTTTGGGTGGTTTTATATAAACTTCAGTGTCTAGCTTGCCATTTAGGAATGCTGTAGGGATATCAAGTTGTTTAATTTCCGATGAATTTTGCAGTGCTACAGACAGTAAGATTCTGATGGTGGAAAGTTGAGCGACTGGTGCATAAATGTTGGAGGACACTTCCTCTTGAAATCCTTTTGCTACTAGACGAGCTTTCTTAGTGCCATCAGGCTTGATTTTGACAAGCCACATTGTGTCAATAGCTTTGATGCCTTTGGGTAGATTTGTTGCCTTCCAAGTTTGATGTTTTTCGAGGACACTTATTTCCTTTTGTATCGCTTCTTCCCAACCATCACTAGTACATATGGCATCTTCATAAGAGATTGGTACTCCTGCACAAAGACAGTATGTTAAGTGCATCTCATCTTCATTTTGACTAAAACTTTCATTATAATCCTTGTACAGTATATAATCTTTAAATTTCTCTGGAACAGTTTTAATTCTTTCACTTCTACGCAGTGATGTTTGATCACCCTGTTGGACAGTATCGCTTAGACTGCTGTCTCTATATGCAGGTGAGGTGCCAGTGACATTTTGAACCTGGATGTCTCCTTACTTAATGAAATGCAACAAGTTTCACTCATCGAAGGGTGTGCTATTGAAAATTGAGCCACATACAAATTTCCTTCGGATTCACATTTCATTTGCAATTTGTTATTTGAGATAGTAACTGATTTTCCACCACTATTGAATTGAACATCAAATCCCTTTGAACTCATTCTTTTCACTGATAAGAGATTGTAGGGAAACTCAGGTACAATAATAGCAGGTATCTTTATGAGAACATAACTGTTATTTTTATTGTTCAACACTTTCAAGCGAATTATACCTCTTTTTGTACCTTTTATAGTGCTACCATTTGCTATTTTTATTTTTATTTTATTCTCCATTTCTTCAACATTTTCCATAAGCTTTTCCAGATTTTCTGATACCCAATGATTTGTGGCACCACTATCTAAAATGAATTTAATGGATCAAGTATTTCCTAGTAATTCTGAGGATAAAGCGCCATTTTTCTCAATATTTTCAGCGGAAATGAAATCAAATTCTTCTTCTTGATCATCTTCGCTCTGTGCAACATTTTGTGTATGTCTTGTCGTCATGCCTCTCCCACGTCCTCGAGAGTTTCCTCTCCCTCTCTTACCGCAATATCCATGGCCACGATATGACGTCTGAGGCGTCTGTTGAGTTTTTCGAGTTTTGTGAAATGATCTTGTAATTCGTCATCGACGAATTTCATTTTCAATAGCTTTCGCATTATAAACATCTTAGATAATGCGCTTTTTCTCTGGAAGACGTTTTCC
Source organism: Magicicada septendecula (assembly GCA_034769895.1). Classification (NCBI taxonomy): domain Eukaryota; kingdom Metazoa; phylum Arthropoda; class Insecta; order Hemiptera; family Cicadidae; genus Magicicada; species Magicicada septendecula. The sequence continues at coordinate 706,139,521 of CM068368.1, forward strand.
AGATTTGCAATCATTTCTTTGGCACTTTGTGCACTCTCTATGTATTCAATATACTTATCTGATATTGACTGTGCGATGATGCATTGAGCTTTTACGTCTTTAGCTTGGAAACTGGTCAAATCTGCACCTGTGAGTGCTGCGATTTCTGTGTCTGTTTTATCTAATGCTACGAGTGCACCCTCTTTATTCAGAACAAGACGTATTCTATATTTCCAAGTGGAAAAATTATCTGCATTTAGCAGGGGAAAGGGAACCGTAGCCGTAGCCATTTTAGGTTAAGCACGTGTACTCTTTCACTTTCAGCCTGTATATGTAAACAAACTTTTCTCTGTAAATAATTCCGACGTAATTACAACTAACACACGTCTATATATCTCCAAATTACTAGTGTCGGCCTATAACCTGTTAGAGATATTATTTAATATTGGAATTATATTGCCAAATACAGTTAGACAACACGTTGATTAGAAAAGACTATTCATTGAACTGAACTTGATAGACTACATACATCCGTTATAACAATAATAATACGCGCATGCGTATTGTACATACATTGTTTAACCATATTTAAATTGTACATATGATATATTTGACATTCCCCTTCAATTTAAATACCCTTAATTTACATTTGGATCAGTTTTGGTATGAGTACAGTTGATAAATATACTTAAATAAAAAAAATAAATGCAAAATTAAAAATTTTGGTATCTGAAAACTATTTTATGTTGAGTTTTTCAAAAAACTTTGAAAACGTTATATTATTTAAGGATTTTGTGAAAATATCAGCTACATTATCTTGGGTTTTTATGTACTCTAATTCAATAAGTTTTTTGTGTATAAGATCCTTAATATAGTGATATTTAATGTCTATATGTCTAGTATGTCTGCTATTCTCATAGCTTTCACACATCTTAAGTGCACTTTGGTAGTCTACATAAATTAAAGGAATTAAGACATTGCACTTCAAGTCCACAAGTATGCGTTGTAAGTATACCAAGTACGCACATGCTATGTATTCCGCTTCAGCTGTTGACTGGGATACGCATGTTTGTTTCTTTGTAAACCAGGATACAGGGTTGTTACAGTGATATATTGTACATCCACTTGTACTCTTTCTGCTGGTGATGTCTCCTGCCCAATCTGCATCTGAATATGTGATTAATCCAGTATCTTGATTTTTATGAAATGTGAGATTCAAATGCTTGGTACCATTTAAGTACCTCAATACCCTCTTCGCAGCAATCCAGAGTTGTTTAGTGGGTTTATCAAGATATCTACTTAAGACAGATGTAGCGTGAGCTATGTCTGGTCTACTTACAATTGATATGTAGATAAGTGAACCAAGGAGTTCTCTGTAAGGTAAGTTTTTGTCCACTGGTAGAGATAAGTCAACCTAGAAATTGTGTTCCATAGGTGTATCCATCGGTTTTCCATTTTCCAGACCAAATCTTGAGATTACTTTTTGTATGAATTCGTTTTGAGAAATGGTGATCTGGTCTTTATTTACATTGATTTCTGTGCCCAGAAAGTTGTTGATGATTCCTAATTCTTTTGCGTTGAACTCCTTTTTAAGGAACTCGATGATTTTTAGACATTCACTCTTGTCACCTGTGATGATTATATCATCAACCCATATAATAAGGTAAGCATTTTTACCCAAGTACAAACAAAAGTCATTCTGAGATCTGATTAGACCATGATGTTGCACAGCCTCGTTAAACCTTTCATTCCATTTTCTGGGTAAAGAGCGAAGACCGTATAAGCTTTTCATGAGTTTTAGAGCATTCGTTGGACATTTTACTCCTTTGGGTGGTTTTATATAAACTTCAGTGTCTAGCTTGCCATTTAGGAATGCTGTAGGGGTATCAAGTTGTTTAATTTCCGATCAATTTTGCAGTGCTACAGACAGTAAGATTCTGATGGTGGAAAGTTGAGCGACTGGTGCATAAATGTTGGAGGACACTTCCTCTTGAAATCCTTTTGCTACTAGACGAGCTTTCTTAGTGCCATCAGGCTTGATTTTGTAAAGCCACATTGTGTCAATAGCTTTGATGCCTTTGGGTAGATTTGTTGCCTTCCAAGTTTGATGTTTTTCGAGGACACTTATTTCCTTTTGTATCGCTTCTTCCCAACCATCTCTAGTACATATGGCATCTTCATAAGAGATTGGTACTCCTGCACAAAGACAGTATGTTAAGTGCATCTCATCTTCATTTTGACTAAAACTTTCATTATAATCCTTGTACAGTATATAATCTTTAAATTTCTCTGGAACAGTTTTAATTCTTTCACTTCTACGCAGTGATGTTTGATCACCCTGTTGGACAGTATCGCTTAGACTGCTGTCTCTATATGCAGGTGAGGTGCCAGTGACATTTTGAACCTGGATGTCTCCTTACTTAATGAAATGCAACAAGTTTCACTCATCGAAGGGTGTGCTATTGAAAATTGAGCCACATACAAATTTCCTTCGGATTCACATTTCATTTGCAATTTGTTATTTGAGATAGTAACTGATTTTCCACCACTATTGAATTGAACATCAAATCCCTTTGAACTCATTCTTTTCACTGATAAGAGATTGTAGGGAAACTCAGGTACAATAATAGCAGGTATCTTTATGAGAACATAACTGTTATTTTTATTGTTCAACACTTTCAAGCGAATTATACCTCTTTTTGTACCTTTTATAGTGCTACCATTTGCTATTTTTATTTTAATTTTATTCTCCATTTCTTCAACATTTTCCATAAGCTTTTCCAGATTTTCTGATAACCAATGATTTGTGGCACCACTATCTAAAATGAATGTAATGGATCAAGTATTTCCTAGTAATTCTGAGGATAAAGCGCCATTTTTCTCAATATTTTCAGCGGAAATGAAATCAAATTCTTCTTCTTGATCATCTTCGCTCTGTGCAACATTTTGTGTATGTCTTGTCGTCTTGCCTCTTCCACGTCCTCGAGAGTTTCCTCTCCCTCTCTTACCGCAATATCCATGGCCACGATATGACGTCTGAGGCGTTTGTTGAGTTTTTCGAATTTAGTGAAATGATCTTGTAATTCGTCATCGACGAATTTCATTTTCAATAGCTTTCGCATTATAAACATCTTAGATAATGCGCTTTTTCTCTGGAAGACATTTTCCAGATTTGCAATCATTTCTTTGGCGCTTTGTGCACTCTCTATGTATTCAATATACTTATCTGATATTGACTGTGCGATGATGCATTGAGCTTTTACGTCTTTAGCTTGGAAACTGGTCAAATCTGCACTTGTGAGTGCTGCGATTTCTGTGTCTGTTTTATCTAATGCTACGAGTGCACCCTCTTTATTCAGAACAAGACGTATTCTATATTTCCAAGTGGAAAAATTATCTGCATTTAGCAGGGGAAAGGGAACCGTAGCCGTAGCCATTTTAGGTTAAGCACGTGTACTCTTTCACTTTGAGCCTGTATATGTAAGCAAACTTTTCTCTGTAAATAATTCCGACGTAATTACAACTAACACACGTCTATATATCTCCAAATTACTAGTGTCGGCCTATAACCTGTTAGAGATATTATTTAATATTGGAATTATATTGCCAAACACAGTTAGACAACACGTTGATTAGAAAAGACTATTCATTGAACTGAACTTGATAGACTACATACATCCGTTATAACAATAATAATACGCGCATGCGTATTGTACATACATTGTTTAACCATATTTAAATTGTACATATGATATATTTGACATTCCCCTTCAATTTAAATACACTTAATTTACATTTGGAACAGTTTTGGTATGAGTACAGTTGATAAATATACTTAAATAAAAAAAATAAATGCAAAATTAAAAATTTTGGTATCTGAAAACTATTTTATGTTGAGTTTTTCAAAAAACTTTGAAAACGTTATATTATTTAAGGATTTTGTGAAAATATCAGCTACATTATCTTGGGTTTTTATGTACTCTAATTCAATAAGTTTTTTTGTGTATAAGATCCTTAATATAGTGATATTTAATGTCTATATGTCTAGTATGTCTGCTATTCTCATAGCTTTCACACATCTTAAGTGCACTTTGGTAGTCTACATAAATTAAAGGAATTAAGACATTGCACTTCAAGTCCACAAGTATGCGTTGTAAGTATACCAAGTATCCACATCCTATGTATTCCGCTTCAGCTGTTGACTGTGATACGCATGTTTGTTTCTTTGTAAACCAGGATACAGGGTTGTTACAGTGATATATTGTACATCCACTTGTACTCTTTCTGCTGGTGATGTCTCCTGCCCAATCTGCATCTGAATATGTGATTAATCCAGTATCTTGATTTTTATGAAATGTGAGATTCAAATGCTTGGTACCATTTAAGTACCTCAATACCCTCTTCGCAGCAATCCAGAGTTGTTTAGTGGGTTTATCAAGATATCTACTTAAGACAGATGTAGCGTGAGCTATGTCTGGTCTACTTACAATTGATATGTAGATAAGTGAACCAAGGAGTTCTCTGTAAGGTAAGTTTTTGTCCACTGGTAGAGATAAGTCAACCTAGAAATTGTGTTCCATAGGTGTATCCATCGGTTTTCCATTTTCCAGACCAAATCTTGAGATTACTTTTTGTATGAATTCGTTTTGAGAAATGGTGATCTGGTCTTTATTTACATTGATTTCTGTGCCCAGAAAGTTGTTGATGATTCCTAATTCTTTTGCGTTGAACTCCTTTTTAAGGAACTCAATGATTTTTAGACATTCACTCTTGTCACCTGTGATGATTATATCATCAACCCATATAATAAGGTAAGCATTTTTACCCAAGTACAAACAAAAGTCATTCTGAGATCTGATTAGACCATGATGTTGCACAGCCTCGTTAAACCTTTCATTCCATTTTCTGGGTAAAGAGCGAAGACCGTATAAGCTTTTCATGAGTTTTAGAGCATTCGTTGGACATTTTACTCCTTTGGGTGGTTTTATATAAACTTCAGTGTCTAGCTTGCCATTTAGGAATGCTGTAGGGGTATCAAGTTGTTTAATTTCCGATCAATTTTGCAGTGCTACAGACAGTAAGATTCTGATGGTGGAAAGTTGAGCGACTGGTGCATAAATGTTGGAGGACACTTCCTCTTGAAATCCTTTTGCTACTAGACGAGCTTTCTTAGTGCCATCAGGCTTGATTTTGAAAAGCCACATTGTGTCAATAGCTTTGATGCCTTTGGGTAGATTTGTTGCCTTCCAAGTTTGATGTTTTTCGAGGACACTTATTTCCTTTTGTATCGCTTCTTCCCAACCATCTCTAGTACATATGGCATCTTCATAAGAGATTGGTACTCCTGCACAAAGACAGTAAGTTAAGTGCATCTCATCTTCATTTTGACTAAAACTGTCATTATAATCCTTGTACAGTATATAATCTTTAAATTTCTCTGGAACAGTTTTAATTCGTTCACTTCTACGCAGTGATGTTTGATCACCCTGTTGGACAGTATCGCTTAGACTGCTGTCTCTATATGCAGGTGAGGTGCCAGTGACATTTTGAACCTGGATGTCTCCTTACTTAATGAAATGCAACAAGTTTCACTCATCGAAGGGTGTGCTATTGAAAATTGAGCCACATACAAATTTCCTTCGGATTCACATTTCATTTGCAATTTGTTATTTGAGATAGTAACTGATTTTCCACCACTATTGAATTGAACATCAAATCCCTTTGAACTCATTCTTTTCACTGATAAGAGATTGTAGGGAAACTCAGGTACAATAATAGCAGGTATCTTTATGAGAACATAACTGTTATTTTTATTGTTCAACACTTTCAAGCGAATTATACCTCTTTTTGTACCTTTTATAGTGCTACCATTTGCTATTTTTATTTTTATTTTATTCTCCATTTCTTCAACATTTTCCATAAGCTTTTCCAGATTTTCTGATAACCAATGATTTGTGGCACCACTATCTAAAATGAATGTAATGGATCAAGTATTTCCTAGTAATTCTGAGGATAAAGCGCCATTTTTCTCAATATTTTCAGCGGAAATGAAATCAAATTCTTCTTCTTGATCATCTTCGCTCTGTGCAACATTTTGTGTATGTCTTGTCGTCTTGCCTCTTCCACGTCCTCGAGAGTTTCCTCTCCCTCTCTTACCGCAATATCCATGGCCACGATATGACGTCTGAGGCGTTTGTTGAGTTTTTCGAATTTAGTGAAATGATCTTGTAATTCGTCATCGACGAATTTCATTTTCAATAGCTTTCGCATTATAAACATCTTAGATAATGCGCTTTTTCTCTGGAAGACATTTTCCAGATTTGCAATCATTTCTTTGGCGCTTTGTGCACTCTCTATGTATTCAATATACTTATCTGATATTGACTGTGCGATGATGCATTGAGCTTTTACGTCTTTAGCTTGGAAACTGGTCAAATCTGCACCTGTGAGTGCTGCGATTTCTGTGTCTGTTTTATCTAATGCTACGAGTGCACCCTCTTTATTCAGAACAAGACGTATTCTATATTTCCAAGTGGAAAAATTATCTGCATTTAGCAGGGGAAAGGGAACCGTAGCCGTAGCCATTTTAGGTTAAGCACGTGTACTCTTTCACTTTGAGCCTGTATATGTAAGCAAACTTTTCTCTGTAAATAATTCCGACGTAATTACAACTAACACACGTCTATATATCTCCAAATTACTAGTGTCGGCCTATAACCTGTTAGAGATATTATTTAATATTGGAATTATATTGCCAAATACAGTTAGACAACACGTTGATTAGAAAAGACTATTCATTGAACTGAACTTGATAGACTACATACATCCGTTATAACAATAATAATACGCGCATGCGTATTGTACATACATTGTTTAACCATATTTAAATTGTACATATGATATATTTGACATTCCCCTTCAATTTAAATACCCTTAATTTACATTTGGATCAGTTTTGGTATGAGTACAGTTGATAAATATACTTAAATAAAAAAAATAAATGCAAAATTAAAAATTTTGGTATCTGAAAACTATTTTATGTTGAGTTTTTCAAAAAACTTTGAAAACGTTATATTATTTAAGGATTTTGTGAAAATATCAGCTACATTATCTTGGGTTTTTATGTACTCTAATTCAATAAGTTTTTTGTGTATAAGATCCTTAATATAGTGATATTTAATGTCTATATGTCTAGTATGTCTGCTATTCTCATAGCTTTCACACATCTTAAGTGCACTTTGGTAGTCTACATAAATTAAAGGAATTAAGACATTGCACTTCAAGTCCACAAGTATGCGTTGTAAGTATACCAAGTATGCACATGCTATGTATTCCGCTTCAGCTGTTGACTGGGATACGCATGTTTGTTTCTTTGTAAACCAGGATACAGGGTTGTTACAGTGATATATTGTACATCCACTTGTACTCTTTCTGCTGGTGATGTCTCCTGCCCAATCTGCATCTGAATATGTGATTAATCCAGTATCTTGATTTTTATGAAATGTGAGATTCAAATGCTTGGTACCATTTAAGTACCTCAATACCCTCTTCGCAGCAATCCAGAGTTGTTTAGTGGGTTTATCAAGATATCTACTTAAGACAGATGTAGCGTGAGCTATGTCTGGTCTACTTACAATTGATATGTAGATAAGTGAACCAAGGAGTTCTCTGTAAGGTAAGTTTTTGTCCACTGGTAGAGATAAGTCAACCTAGAAATTGTGTTCCATAGGTGTATCCATCGGTTTTCCATTTTCCAGACCAAATCTTGAGATTACTTTTTGTATGAATTCGTTTTGAGAAATGGTGATCTGGTCTTTATTTACATTGATTTCTGTGCCCAGAAAGTTGTTGATGATTCCTAATTCTTTTGCGTTGAACTCCTTTTTAAGGAACTCAATGATTTTTAGATATTCACTCTTGTCACCTGTGATGATTATATCATCAACCCATATAATAAGGTAAGCATTTTTACCCAAGTACAAACAAAAGTCATTCTGAGATCTGATTAGACCATGATGTTGCACAGCCTCGTTAAACCTTTCATTCCATTTTCTGGGTGAAGAGCGAAGACCGTATAAGCTTTTCATGAGTTTTAGAGCATTCGTTGGACATTTTACTCCTTTGGGTGGTTTTATATAAACTTCAGTGTCTAGCTTGCCATTTAGGAATGCTGTAGGGATATCAAGTTGTTTAATTTCCGATCAATTTTGCAGTGCTACAGACAGTAAGATTCTGATGGTGGAAAGTTGAGCGACTGGTGCATAAATGTTGGAGGACACTTCCTCTTGAAATCCTTTTGCTACTAGACGAGCTTTCTTAGTGCCATCAGGCTTGATTTTGAAAAGCCACATTGTGTCAATAGCTTTGATGCCTTTGGGTAGATTTGTTGCCTTCCAAGTTTGATGTTTTTCGAGGACACTTATTTCCTTTTGTATCGCTTCTTCCCAACCATCACTAGTACATATGGCATCTTCATAAGAGATTGGTACTCCTGCACAAAGACAGTATGTTAAGTGCATCTCATCTTCATTTTGACTAAAATTTTCATTATAATCCTTGTACAGTATATAATCTTTAAATTTCTCTGGAACAGTTTTAATTCTTTCACTTCTACGCAGTGATGTTTGATCACCCTGTTGGACAGTATCGCTTAGACTGCTGTCTCTATATGCACGTGTGGTGCCAGTGACATTTTGAACCTGGATGTCTCCTTACTTAATGAAATGCAACAAGTTTCACTCATCGAAGGGTGTGCTATTGAAAATTGAGCCACATACAAATTTCCTTCGGATTCACATTTCATTTGCAATTTGTTATTTGAGATAGTAACTGATTTTCCACCACTATTGAATTGAACATCAAATCCCTTTGAACTCATTCTTTTCACTGATAAGAGATTGTAGGGAAACTCAGGTACAATAATAGCAGGTATCTTTATGAGAACATAACTGTTATTTTTATTGTTCAACACTTTCAAGCGAATTATACCTCTTTTTGTACCTTTTATAGTGCTACCATTTGCTATTTTTATTTTAATTTTATTCTCCATTTCTTCAACATTTTCCATAAGCTTTTCCAGATTTTCTGATACCCAATGATTTGTGGCACCACTATCTAAAATGAATTTAATGGATCAAGTATTTCCTAGTAATTCTGAGGATAAAGCGCCATTTTTCTCAATATTTTCAGTGGAAATGAAATCAAATTCTTCTTCTTGATCATCTTCGCTCTGTGCAACATTTTGTGTATGTCTTGTCATCTTGCCTCTTCCACGTCCTCGAGAGTTTCCTCTCCCTCTCTTACCGCAATATCCATGGCCACGATATGACGTCTGAGGCGTCTGTTGAGTTTTTCGAATTTAGTGAAATGATCTTGTAATTCGTCATCGACGAATTTCATTTTCAATAGCTTTCGCATTATAAACATCTTAGATAATGCGCTTTTTCTCTGGAAGACATTTTCCAGATTTGCAATCATTTCTTTGGCGCTTTGTGCACTCTCTATGTATTCAATATACTTATCTGATATTGACTGTGCGATGATGCATTGAGCTTTTACGTCTTTAGCTTGGAAACTGGTCAAATCTGCACCTGTGAGTGCTGCGATTTCTGTGTCTGTTTTATCTAATGCTACGAGTGCACCCTCTTTATTCAGAACAAGACGTATTCTATATTTCCAAGTGGAAAAATTATCTGCATTTAGCAGGGGAAAGGGAACCGTAGCCGTAGCCATTTTAGGTTAAGCACGTGTACTCTTTCACTTTGAGCCTGTATATGTAAACAAACTTTTCTCTGTAAATAATTCCGACGTAATTACAACTAACACACGTCTATATATCTCCAAATTACTAGTGTCGGCCTATAACCTTTTAGAGATATTATTTAATATTGGAATTATATTGCCAAATACAGTTAGACAACACGTTGATTAGAAAAGACTATTCATTGAACTGAACTTGATAGACTACATACATCCGTTATAACAATAATAATACGCGCATGCGTATTGTACATACATTGTTTAACCATATTTAAATTGTACATATGATATATTTGACATTCCCCTTCAATTTAAATACCCTTAATTTACATTTGGATCAGTTTTGGTATGAGTACAGTTGATAAATATACTTAAATAAAAAAAATAAATGCAAAATTAAAAATTTTGGTATCTGAAAACTATTTTATGTTGAGTTTTTCAAAAAACTTTGAAAACTTTATATTATTTAAGGATTTTGTGAAAATATCAGCTACATTATCTTGGGTTTTTATGTACTCTAATTCAATAAGTTTTTTTGTGTATAAGATCCTTAATATAGTGATATTTAATGTCTATATGTCTAGTATGTCTGCTATTCTCATAGCTTTCACACATCTTAAGTGCACTTTGGTAGTCTACATAAATTAAAGGAATTAAGACATTGCACTTCAAGTCCACAAGTATGCGTTGTAAGTATACCAAGTATGCACATGCTATGTATTCCGCTTCAGCTGTTGACTGGGATACGCATGTTTGTTTCTTTGTAAACCAGGATACAGGGTTGTTACAGTGATATATTGTACATCCACTTGTACTCTTTCTGCTGGTGATGTCTCCTGCCCAATCTGCATCTGAATATGTGATTAATCCAGTATCTTGATTTTTATGAAATGTGAGATTCAAATGCTTGGTACCATTTAAGTACCTCAATACCCTCTTCGCAGCAATCCAGAGTTGTTTAGTGGGTTTATCAAGATATCTACTTAAGACAGATGTAGCGTGAGCTATGTCTGGTCTACTTACAATTGATATGTAGATAAGTGAACCAAGGAGTTCTCTGTAAGGTAAGTTTTTGTCCACTGGTAGAGATAAGTCAACCTAGAAATTGTGTTCCATAGGTGTATCCATCGGTTTTCCATTTTCCAGACCAAATCTTGAGATTACTTTTTGTATGAATTCGTTTTGAGAAATGGTGATCTGGTCTTTATTTACATTGATTTCTGTGCCCAGAAAGTTGTTGATGATTCCTAATTCTTTTGCGTTGAACTCCTTTTTAAGGAACTCAATGATTTTTAGACATTCACTCTTGTCACCTGTGATGATTATATCATCAACCCATATAATAAGGTAAGCATTTTTACCCAAGTACAAACAAAAGTCATTCTGAGATCTGATTAGACCATGATGTTGCACAGCCTCGTTAAACCTTTCATTCCAATTTCTGGGTAAAGAGCGAAGACCGTATAAGCTTTTCATGAGTTTTAGAGCATTCGTTGGACATTTTACTCCTTTGGGTGGTTTTATGTAAACTTCAGTGTCTAGCTTGCCATTTAGGAATGCTGTAGGGATATCAAGTTGTTTAATTTCCGATCAATTTTGCAGTGCTACAGACAGTAAGATTCTGATGGTGGAAAGTTGAGCGACTGGTGCATAAATGTTGGAGGACACTTCCTCTTGAAATCCTTTTGCTACTAGACGAGCTTTCTTAGTGCCATCAGGCTTGATTTTGAAAAGCCACATTGTGTCAATAGCTTTGATGCCTTTGGGTAGATTTGTTGCCTTCCAAGTTTGATGTTTTTCGAGGACACTTATTTCCTTTTGTATCGCTTCTTCCCAACCATCTCTAGTACATATGGCATCTTCATAAGAGATTGGTACTCCTGCACAAAGACAGTATGTTAAGTGCATCTCATCTTCATTTTGACTAAAACTATCATTATAATCCTTGTACAGTATATAATCTTTAAATTTCTCTGGATCAGTTTTAATTCTTTCACTTCTACGCAGTGATGTTTGATCACCCTGTTGGACAGTATCGCTTAGACTGCTGTCTCTATATGCACGTGTGGTGCCAGTGACATTTTGAACCTGGATGTCTCCTTACTTAATGAAATGCAACAAGTTTCACTCATCGAAGGGTGTGCTATTGAAAATTGAGCCACATACAAATTTCCTTCGGATTCACATTTCATTTGCAATTTGTTATTTGAGATAGTAACTGATTTTCCACCACTATTGAATTGAACATCAAATCCCTTTGAACTCATTCTTTTCACTGATAAGAGATTGTAGGGAAACTCAGGTACAATAATAGCAGGTATCTTTATGAGAACATAACTGTTATTTTTATTGTTCAACACTTTCAAGCGAATTATACCTCTTTTTGTACCTTTTATAGTGCTACCATTTGCTATTTTTATTTTTATTTTATTCTCCATTTCTTCAACATTTTCCATAAGCTTTTCCAGATTTTCTGATACCCAATGATTTGTGGCACCACTATCTAAAATGAATTTAATGGATCAAGTATTTCCTAGTAATTCTGAGGATAAAGCGCCATTTTTCTCAATATTTTCAGCGGAAATGAAATCAAATTCTTCTTCTTGATCATCTTCGCTCTGTGCAACATTTTGTGTATGTCTTGTCGTCTTGCCTCTTCCACGTCCTCGAGAGTTTCCTCTCCCTCTCTTACCGCAATATCCATGGCCACGATATGACGTCTGAGGCGTCTGTTGAGTTTTTCGAATTTAGTGAAATGATCTTGTAATTCGTCATCGACGAATTTCATTTTCAATAGCTTTCGCATTATAAACATCTTAGATAATGCGCTTTTTCTCTGGAAGACATTTTCCAGATTTGCAATCATTTCTTTGGCGCTTTGTGCACTCTCTATGTATTCAATATACTTATCTGATATTGACTGTGCGATGATGCATTGAGCTTTTACGTCTTTAGCTTGGAAACTGGTCAAATCTGCACCTGTGAGTGCTGCGATTTCTGTGTCTGTTTTATCTAATGCTACGAGTGCACCCTCTTTATTCAGAACAAGACGTATTCTATATTTCCAAGTGGAAAAATTATCTGCATTTAGCAGGGGAAAGGGAACCGTAGCCGTAGCCATTTTAGGTTAAGCACGTGTACTCTTTCACTTTGAGCCTGTATATGTAAACAAACTTTTCTCTGTAAATAATTCCGACGTAATTACAACTAACACACGTCTATATATCTCCAAATTACTAGTGTCGGCCTATAACCTGCTAGAGATATTATTTAATATTGGAATTATATTGCCAAATACAGTTAGACAACACGTTGATTAGAAAAGACTATTCATTGAACTGAACTTGATGAACTTACATACATCCGTTATAACAATAATAATACGCGCATGCGTATTGTACATACATTGTTTAACCATATTTAAATTGTACATATGATATATTTGACATTCCCCTTCAATTTAAATACCCTTAATTTACATTTGGATCAGTTTTGGTATGAGTACAGTTGATAAATATACTTAAATAAAAAAAATAAATGCAAAATTAAAAATTTTGGTATCTGAAAACTATTTTATGTTGAGTTTTTCAAAAAACTTTGAAAACGTTATATTATTTAAGGATTTTGTGAAAATATCAGCTACATTATCTTGGGTTTTTATGTACTCTAATTCAATAAGTTTTTTTGTGTTTAACCATATTTAAATTGTACATATGATATGTTTGACATATACATTAAAGGCTGTATTTATTAGAATTAAAACCTATCGGTACTTCCAATTTAGAACGTATAACCTAGTAGGCTACGTTATTCGTACATATTTTATTGGAGTTTATTGGTACATATTTTATTAAAAGGGTGTATTTATTGGAAGTACAGAAATTAGTTTCCATTTATCGCACATAATTACGGTACAGAGACGATTTTGGGAGGTTGTGTCTACGTTTAATTATCTAACTTAGATAGTAGGCTTCGTTATTGGTGCATATTTTATTGGGGTTTATTGGCACATATTTTATTAAAAGGGTGTATTTATTGGAAGTACAGAAATAAGTTTCCATTTATCGCACATTATTACGGTACAGAGACGATTTTGGGAGGTTGTGTCTACGTTTAATTATCTAACTTAACCTTTTAGATTTTTAAAATTAATTAGACTTAACAAACATTTCCTTACTTAGTGTACATTCAAAGGCTGTATTTATTCGAAGTACCGGAATTAAAACCTACTTCCAATTTAGAACACAGTACAATCTAATGTAGGCCTATAACCAAACAAGTACATTAAAATCCTTTTTTCAACAAAATGCAATAAAAAGCAATGTGCAGTTTCTGTTAACACCCAAATGATTAAGTATTAATAATGGGTTAGAGTGGAATTCAATGTTACTATGGTCTAAATTTAAGACAAAAAATAAACATAATCTGTGTTTATCAACACATAAGTGATACATAAGTCAGTTGTTACAAAGATTAACAAAAATATGTCTATACATAGTACTGTATGGTCTCCAGATCACTGTATATGATTAATAAATAATTACCTTAATTTTATCCACTAAGTGATCTTCTTTTTCTAAATTACAACATGTTTCAGGGCTTATATCCACATCTTCAGGTAAAAACAAAATCTACCCTATTGTTAGGGTTTCGTTAAAAAGTTCACAAAGACACAAACACATAACACACTTAAATAAATTAACATACAACATTGAGTTTGCATCGGAACGCGCTACAACCGAACCAGTGCACTGGCCCGAAGTCCGACTTCCAACTGATCCGTACACGCTATTCACGGTTTGTTTTCATTGCTGTGTCATATAGTTTATTTGACTTGAATGACAATTGTTCATTAAGTACCTGACTTTTATTCATTCTTAAGGCCTTGTAAATTTCAAATTCCTCTAGTGCATCTAGTAGTTGACCCTTTTTACCTATATGTAAAGGTTCCAGATTCTCTTTTTATCCAAGAAGATGGGCTGGCCATGGGTTCACCTGCGAGTGGAATTTTAGCGGAAATTTACATGAATCATTATGAGAACAAGTACATACTTTCTGACAAAAACAAATATTATAATAAAATCATCTCGTACACACGGTACGTAGACGACACATTTTTAATTTTTGGAGGTACTCTTAGACAGATAGACGGATTGCTTACTTTTTTAAACGGCATAAACAGTAATATTAAATTCACTATGGAAGTAGAGTATGACAATATGTTGAATTTCCTAGACGTAACCACATATAAACGTAATAACCTCCTTAGCTTTAAAATATATAGAAAGCCAACAACAACTGATATAGCCATACATGCTAGTTCCAACCATCCTTATACACAAAAAATGGCAATTTTTAACGCACTGGCACATAGATTGACGAATATACCGATGGACATAGAAGACTATAACGATGAAATTAATATAATAAAACATATAGCAATAGTGAATGGTTACAATAGTAAAATCATTGATAAAATAATATATAAACACGCTAATAAATTAAAACGATCGGACAAAGTTAAAGATAAAACCCAATATGTTGCCGCTAGATATACGAACATACTACCTAATATACTACATAATGAACTAAAAAAGCTAGGGATTATTGTCTCCTTCAGGACTACGAATAAATTAACAAATATAATTAAGCCTCATACCACAGCATTACTAGAAGATTGTTCGGGTGTTTATAGGATCTGGTGTAATGAATGCGATAAAATCTATGTAGGCCAGACAGGGAGAAAATTTTCCGAGAGATTCAAAGAACATTTACCTAAGAAGTTCCCCAATACTAATGTATCGCATTACGCACAACACCTAATAAATGAGAATCATACATACACTGGATTTAAAGAGAATCTGAAACCTTTACATATAGGTAAAAAGGGTCAACTACTAGATGCACTAGAGGAATTTGAAATTTACAAGGCCTTAAGAATGAATAAAAGTCAGGTACTTAATGAACAATTGTCATTCAAGTCAAATAAACTATATGACACAGCAATGAAAACAAACCGTGAATAGCGTGTACGGATCAGTTGGAAGTCGGACTTCGGCCAGTGCACTGGTTCGGTTGTAGCGCGTTCTGATGCAAACTCAATGTTGTATGTTAATTTATTTAAGTGTATTATGTGTTTGTGTCTTTGTGAACTTTTTAACGAAACCCTAACAATAGGGTAGATTTTGTTTTTACCAGAAGATGGGGATGTAAGCCCTGAAACATGTTGTAATTTAGAAAAAGAAGATCACTTAGTGGATAAAATTAAGGTAATTATTTATTAATAAAAATATGTCTAAGAGTATAACCAATTATAAGTGAGAGACCCGTTTCTAAAACGGCTTAAGTAGTGCAAAGTTTTTTTCTTGCTTTCATTTGAGCAAACTGGCCAATAACATCTGACTGATAAATTAATACTGTTAGCCAATTCATTTTTAATAGCTAAAATTGCCAAATTATTAAGCCTTTCTTGGTAGGTAGTGCTTCTCTGCCAAGTTTTCAGTGAATTCGCTAACCTGCTGAAAGATTTTTCAGGAGACGAAACTGTAACTGGAATAGTACAGAAAAGCCTATAGGCAAGACAGAAGTTCACAAATACAGCTTGAAGGTTTTTGGAGTAGGCTTAGTGGATTCTTTTCTGAATCAAACTCTGTTTTATAAATGTTCTTCAAGCGTAATATTTCTTCAAATAGATCCATTGCCAATTCCTTTTTAAACTTGCTAATGAGAAATTTTACTTTCAATTCTAATTCATCATTTTCCATGTCCGTAAAGTTCAATACTGGTGGAAACAAGTCACGAATTGAACTAATTGCAGTGAATCGCCTTATGTTGCCCATTACAAACTCTAATACTGGGTACATGACTGAGGTTTTAAATTTATTTTCTTGATCTTTGTTTACTGAAAAATCACTATCGGATTGATCTGTACTTTTTTTCCACCTTTTGGGAGATTCAGGAGGAACTTTTATTAGTTCTTTTGCAATTAAGTTTGGTTCTTCAATTATGCTGTCTGGATTATCACGCAACAATTTCAATTCTGTCAGCAAATCTTCCACTAGGGTTATTTCAACATTGAGTGTGATTCCTTTGCTTTGAATAACAACATTTTTTTAGTCAATATATGAAAGCACTTTGAACCAAAAAGATGCCAACATTAAGCTCTTTGTGGAATTGAAATATTTCTTAAGCCCTAATATGATGTTGTAGGCAGAGGGAGTTAGACTAGAAGACATCTCTTCTAAAATATATCCAACAATTTAAGTACTCCTGGGTAGTGCTTAACTATCGGTTTGACAGCTTGGATCCTCTCACTTCATCTTGTTTTAGGGAAGATCTGCAGTGATAAAGGAATGTGCTTTTTCAAAACTTCCCAACATTTTTCTCTAGGGCTGCTAGAGAAAAATGAGTAAAGACTTGCAACATGCCCGAAAAATGTCATCACATCTGCATTGAGTGTTGCAGCATTAACACCCACATGTTTCAAGGAATGCGCCCCACATGGTAAAAATATTATGGATTCGTTCTTTTCAAGAATTCTACTTCCAATTTAGAACCCAGTACAATCTAACGTATAACCAAACAAGTACATTAAAATCCTTTTTTCAACATAATGCAATAAAAAGCAATGTGCAGTTTCTGTTAACACGCAAATGATTAAGTATTAATAACGGGTTAGAGTGGAATTTAATAATTACAAATTTTGTAGACTTGTGAAATTAGTAACACTATGTACTAATGTGTTATTATCAGTTGAATTTCTGAATTCCTTTGATTCATTAATAAATTTTACTAATTTGTTTCTTTATGTCTATTTAATGATTTCTTATTAGTTTTTAATCTTTGTGTTTTCATTATTCGTTTGTAAATTCTTGGATTTTGTTGTCCATGACATGTCCATGATTAACTAATTATCATTAAAACACACAGAGGACTGATCTTCTTTTGCAAGATCACAAGTATGTTTCAAGACCATTTGCAGGTCAGGCATTGTTCTGTCTGTTCACTTTCTGAAAGTGGTTGAGGAGCAAGGGAGAAGATGTCTCCATTAAAACACACACACACACACACACACACACACACACACACACACACACACACTAGCACGCACACAATTCGTTTTTTCTTTATTTAATTTGAATTATGTATTAGAACAAATGTTTTCAGAGTGTACAAGTTTTTTTTTTAATTTCTTGGATCAAACAATGTACAGTGTTTGATTTGTTCTTGTATTTCATACTTCCAGCAGTTTTACATGATACATTCCTAGCATGAATAAGAAAAGTTTAAATCTGCTGATGATCTAAAGGAGTGATAGTTATTTGCAGACTGACAGGGTTATAAAATAATTCTGAAAGAATTGTTGCTTTTACAATACCATCCTTTATCAACTGACTACTCAAATCTGCCAGTTTTTCACAGAAACTGAAGTTTGATCCATCATGACCTAGTGATGCTCCAAACATTTCAAGGATTCTCCTAGCCTTAAAAAACTGGACTGGCCTCATTGATTGACATGATTAATGTTAAATTTACTTTGGGATACTTCCAAACATAATACAGTTTAAAATAAAAAAAAAAATTTTATTCCTGTCTAATTTTTCCAGAACTGTATACACATAATTTGATCTGGATAGAACGTGTATTAAACAATAATACTATTTGATGCAAATAATGAAAATATCTGTGTGAACTATACATGACTTCCATGTTTTAACATTTATATTTAAAATCATTTTAGAAATGAAATATTTCTACAGAAACTACTTCTATCTTCAGCCTCAACCACAGAATTGTGGTCACTAACATATACCACCTCACATTAGCGCACTTGATTTCACTGATGATGGCAGTCGATGGCACTTCCGAAACGTCTGGTTTTGCAGAAAACATTGGACCACGGCCAAACAGCCTGGAAAGGAATTTTATCAACAAACTACTTCATTGTTGCTGATAACGTAGTACACATATAAAAAATTATCCCCTCCCCTTCACCAATCATTTTAATTTATACAAAACTAGAACACAGGCACAAATTCAGTATATACAGAAAACCAACTACAACTGACACACTAATACACAACACCTCCAATCACCCAATACAACACAAACTAGCTGCCTTCAGAACCATGATACATAGACTTAACAACATCCCCTTAGATGAAAAAGACTACAAAGATGAACTAAACACGATAAAATATCTAGCAGAATCTAACGGATATGACAGAACAATAGTCAGTAAACTCCTACACAAAACGCAAAACAAACAACAGACAAAGACAGAAAACAACAAATTCATAACACTAACATACATCAACAAACAAACTGAAAAAATAGCCCACAATTTCAAAAAAGCAGGATACAGAATCGCTTACAAAACTACTAACAAAACAGAACACACACTATCAAAACACACACACACAAAGCACAAAACAAATTCAATCTACCCGGTGTTTACAAGCTAAATTGCTCAAATTGCAATAAATTCTACATAGGCCAGACAGGACGTAGCTTCAAACAGAGATACATTGAACACACAAAGGCACTCCACTCCACTACAGAATCCACCTTTGCAAACCACCTCATTGAAGCAAACCACACATATAAAAACATCGACAATAACATGAACATTCTACACGTACACACAAAAGGCCGAAAACTAGACACTCTAGAACAATTGGAAATATACAAACACACAAAAACAAATAAAAACGACATCCTAAACGAACAGACACAATTCAAATCGCACGCATTATTCGAACATATCTCACCCCACACACACAGCATCGATCTTTCGAAATTCGATTCCGTCACCCACAACAAGATGGACAGCGCTACAGCGGCAGCCTCTGAAGAAGCCTTTTAAAGGAGAAAACCAGTTCAGGCTGTAAGGTAAAACTTTACGCTTTTACTTAAAAAAAAAAGTGTTCAGAGTCGTTAATGTAATAGTGATATTTAGTTAAGTAACGGACATGTCATGGACAACGAAATTCAAGAAATAACATAAGAATATAGAATAAAGTAATTTGTAAATATATCGTTATACTTCTGACATGTAAAGTAGTATACATCGATAGTCTACTCTCATACAGTATACGAATTTGTTGGAAAATATCAGGCACACTACTTGGCAAGTGTTCAACACTGATTTAAAAAGGTTTTGTTTAATGCAAACACTGAAACACACTATACACAAGAAATAGAACTCATCATGAACATAACATGATTATATTACTTCTTATGGTATAAGAATATGATATCGGTTTTTTGTTTGATATCCACTTGTAAAGGAAAAAATACAGCAGATAATTATTTTATAAATAACTTTGTTACAGCTGCTGTGAAGTTGTTTAGATTAAATAATGTAACCTAACCAACTTTTAAGTATTGAATATTAAGTATAAGTATATTTAATCCTGAGAGAAAATGAACAATTAACACCAGTTTTTGAAAGAACCATGAAAGGAGAGAAGATGAGCTTGTGTACGAAATGCAAAGTGGAGTATCTTATGTAGAGATGAAAGCTCAAAAGTTCAAGGCAAATACATATGAATGGAGATGATTGGTAATATCTGGGACCTGTCACACAACAGGACACCATACAATGATGATACTGTGTATGTATGATGTAATGTGCCTGCTTTTAATATTTTCAAAGGATTTTAATACTTTGTTTCGACTGGTTTCACTGTGTAAATTACAAACCTGAATATAGTGCTGGAAGTTTCAGTTCCTCAGCCTGCGTAATGATGATGTAGGCCTAAATGTTTCTACCCTTTTCTTGTGCCTGCAAAGAAAAATAAATTAGGCCTACATCACCGGACACACAAAGTACTGACATATGAACATTAATCAATTATTTTGTTTAATCAGTCAACATTCTAGGAGACCAATATTAAAGGGTTTACAGATTATTGACCCGTCCACCAAAACACACACACACAGGTTCTGATATGTGTTACAATTGTGTCTTATTTTCAGCCAACCGTTCTTTTACAGGTGAAATCAGTACAATTATACCTCGTGAGTATAAGGTTAGTTTAATCTGTAACCTATGATATTAAAAATAATAATACACTGAACATGATTATTACACTTTATATGATATCAGCTTTTTGGCTTAATATCCACTTGTAAAAGAAAATATACAAAATGATTATTATTTTATAATTAACTTTGTTACAGCTGCTGTGGAGTTGTTTAGATTAAATAATGTAACCTAACCTACTTTTAAGTACTGAATACTTTTAATGTGTCATGTACTGTGTTCAATAAGGAAACAAAATACTTTTACAGAATACAAAATCCTTGAAAATGGTATTGGATTAAGCTTGAGCAATGAATAATTAAACTAAGCATGTGATTTCAAAGTCAATATCATTATGAAAACGTATTCTAAATAGAACATACTTACCAAAATCATATTTGTTTTTAGTAAAAAGGGGCCTCATATTTGTTGATGGTTTCCAGCATTTTCTGGAACAAATCCTCATTTCTATTTCTTGTTCACCACATGAACTCACTTAAATAGGAATTTAAGCATTCCCTACTCATACCACATTCAATCATGTTTCGGCGTTTATAGGACCGCCACATACTTTCAACGCCTTGAGTATGCGCACCAGTTTCAGGATCGACAAAGCTATAACTATGGTTTACAGTCAAATGACTGTACTGTTGTGGCAAATTAACAATTTGACGGTACGAACGCCACTCATCTGACATTATAGTAGACCCTGATTCAATATTTGCCACTATGAGAGGTAGGAGGGTAGCAGCTGATCTATCTTCCACACTACACAGAAAGCATTCCTTCGTTTCTCGGCAGTATCCACCGAATACCCATTGTTGTGGATACACTCGGCCAACATTATTTTTTCTCTTGGCAAACACACTCTCGTCAATTTCAACTGTTAAATTCGGTCCTCCAATTTTCTTTGGGTTTCTCGTGACGTCTACGGTACAGATATATCTTAAGAAAGCCATCCACTCTCTGTGTGTGTTGATGCCGATTTCCAGTTGTTTTTTACTGTTTTTCACACTACTACAGCCTTCACACCACAAATAAATAAATTTTATTATTGTTCTCAGCGGTAATCTGGACCCCTGTAAAAATGTGCCCTTGCAAACTACCTTATACTCACGGCAAGTCGTCTTATTGCAACACCAACGCTGTTGTTGCCCAAGGGCTAATACCATGTCGTGTCCTTGTTCACATTGACGAGGATTGTGAACCAAACCTTTTTCTTGAAGAAAAGAAATTGCATCCTCTTCTGTACTAATAACACTCAACAGTTCATCGTAGCTAATCATTCTTTAATTAAATGAATGTCAAACTCACAACACAACACTGATTAAAAATGTAATGAAACAAGCGAACAAGCCTCACATCTATTCGCGTGGCAGCCATTGTAACAACACAATTTTACCATGTGGTGTACAAATGGCATTGGGTCTTTGGCTATTCTAAGCAAAATTCAAGAGCTTTAGGAAAAAACTTTAAAACAAATTTAAAGACTCCCTGTATTAAGTCATTTAAAGTCTACTAAAATTAACGTTTCTTTTTCATACATGTTATTTCAATTTATTTTCATAGCAATTAAAATTAAAAGTGCTAACTGAAGATAGCGACACACCATACATTTGCGGTTAGGTGGGGTAATTGTAAACGGAAAATGGATTGAAACATTTTGATTGATTAAAAATTGTGTATACGTTTTAAAATTGAAATAACTGCAAATATTTCAACCTTTTGTTATTATGTTGCATACAAAAAATTGTTTAAATATAAATAATAAATACAGCTCTAAAATTCAATTTACGGGTACCCCAATTTACAATTACCCTTGACATCTTAGAGGTAATTGTAAACAAGTGTTTTCTTTATCCTTTGAAACTAAAAAACTGACACTCCTCTTGAAATTGAAAAAAGGATTTTAATGTACTTGTTTGGTTATACGTTAGATTGTACTAGGTTATAAATTGGAAGTAAATTCCGGTACTTCGAATAAATACAACCTTTAATGTTATATACAGCCTTTTATCCATACAATAAATACACACATTAACTAAGGTTTATGGAAGTATGCAATACAAGGACAAATCGAACATTGTACGTTTTTATGTTAGGTAGGCCTACACTTTACAAAACCTTTTCATCAGATGTTCAAAAGAGCAAGCTTGTAATTTTTTTTTATAAGCCCCTTAGTAAGGTTTCTCAGTAACAGTTACTGGATGTTGTAATGGGACAAAATGGGAGGTTTGTCATTTTATTAAATTTATTTCATTTCAATTGCAAGCCCAACACATAATACAATCTCAGCCAGACAAAGGAACAGTGAAGCGAAGTTTGAACGTAGTCGGGACAATGGAATGCCATGTATGTTTGAGAACGCAATTGAATTCCAAGAACTGTAGTGCAGTGTGGCGCACACAAACGCGCGAACAACAGCGGTGCGCACAGAGGACGCTAAACAGACTCAACCAATGCGAACAAAAAATGTCGAATTGTAAAATTTGTTTGCCATGCGGTCGGGTGACGACGGAAGTCTTGACGAGACCCCGCCTATCTGAGTGACGTAACCAGTGGCTTCAAGATTTCGTCAACGCCTGACACACGTGAATAACACATGTTACCTAAACAGTGACGAGGACTTTAACATCATAAGGCATTGTAAGTTCCGTTATGCCTAACTTCTGGTGGGAGATTAGTTGGTGACTCTCTTCCCACTCAACTAACCGCGTTATCCCGGCCGGGAGCGAAGAAATGTGTGCACACAAAATTTAAATTTATTATATAAAAAGTGGTAACCAAAATCTAAACAGTGAGTTAATATAGCGGAAAAGATTCAGTGAAGTAAACGGAAAAGTGGCAAATGTAAATTAAAAACTTTTGGACTTAAGAACGCACGCGGCAAATGGCCATGAGAGGAGTAACGCCGGTTGGGTAATCCATCCAAATAATTGCATTTTCTTTTGGGGTTCAACAAATTAATTAACACAAAAGGGGGTTTTAAATGGTATGAATGTGAGTGCGAGCAGGCTGGGCTGCTTTCTATAAAATAAGGTATTTATTATAACTTTCATTTATATAAGATGTTTTGAATAATATGTGAAGAAAGTTTTGTTTTGTATTAATTGTTTGGAGATAATGGATAACATCAAAGAAATGACTAATTCATGACATGAAAGCAGTTAAAGAATAGAATAAAATTTTAATTGTTTCTTTTCATAAATGCGAGTTGCGTATGTTATTCAAATAACCTTACAATCATACTTGCATTTCACCATTCGTGTGACGTAACTCTGGGCTGAAAGAAGATTTAAAGGTAAGTGGGAGATAAATATTTTATGATTTAAATGCATTAAAAGGATAACTTCACAATGTCACAGTTTGTTTCTAGGATGTTTTACAAAGTATAACTTATTTTATTATACACTGTAAGGAGGTATGCTTTAATCATTTTGCACACATCATTCCAAAAGTCTGTTCTAAAAACAATTATAATCAATCTGCTGTTTCAACAGTACTAATAATGCAGCATGGCAAAATTTAAACCATTTTTATTGGTCTGAATGTTTGTTTCAACCTGAGTAGCCTATACCAAATATGTTTGTAATAGGTTTATAATTTAAGATGTGAAGTATATGAAGCTATTACTAGTACCTGTTTATTAGACAACAAATAATAACTATAATTTCCATTAATTTTGTTAATGTTCTTTCTCATTCATTATTTAGTTATTTTCTTACTATTAGAAAGGAAAAGCTCTGATGAAATTTCTGAATGTGTTATTTTTGGTCTCTCTCTCTCTCTCTCTCTCGCTCTCTCTCTCTCTCTCTCTCTCTCACTCCTCTCATTTTTATTTATTGAAAAAAAAACATAAAAAACTAACACTCCTCTGTATGTGTCCATTGCATAAAATTAAAAAAATTAATTCAAGAAATTTAAAAAAAAACTTGTAAACTCTGAAAACATTTGTTCTAATATAGAATTCAAATTAAATAAAGAAAAAAAGGAATTGTGTGTGTGTGTGTGTGTGTGTGTGTGTGTGTGTTTTCTGTGGTTGAGGCTGAAGATAGAAGTAATTTCTGTAGAAATATTTCATTTCTAAAATGATTTTAAATATAAATCTTAAAACATGGAAGTCATGTATAGCTCTCCACACGGATATTTTCATTATTTGCATCAAATAGTATTATTGTTTAATACATGTTCTATCCAGATCAAATTATGTGTATACAGTTCTGGAAAAATTAGGCAGGCATAAAATTTTTTTTGTTTATTTTAAACTGTATTATGTTTGGAAGTACCCCAAAGTAAATTTAACATTAATCATGTCAATCAATGAGGCCAGTCCAGTTTTTTAAGGCTAGGAGAATCCTTGAAATGTTTGGAGCATCACTAGGTCATGATGGATCAAATCATCAAACTTCAGTTTCTGTGAAAAACTGGCAGATTTGAGTAGTCAGTTGATAAAGGATGGTATTGTAAAAGCAACAATTCTTTCAGAATTATTTTATAACCCTGTCAGTCTGCAAATAACTATCACTCCTTTAGATCATCACCAGATTTAAACTTTTCTTATTTGTGCTAGGAATGTATCATGTAAAACTGCTGGAAGCATGGTATACAAAGTTTCTATTATCCTTTTCAAGGTTGATGACCAAAACAAAAAGTACTACTTATAATTCATCATTGTAGCAGTTACACAGCAGTATACTAAACATCTCTTGGTTAATACCTGTACTCTGGTCAGGTAGCACACAATGAATCATTCAAAACAAGTACAATTCAGTGTCAATGTCTAGTGTTTATGTGTCACTGCTACCCATAGTGAATCATTTGTATTTTACATAACAAACAGTATTCTGACTGTACACGTTTTTCATCTGACAAGAATTTTATACTTAGGCAAACTCATTTAATGGTGTAACCTTCTGTAATATGTGCCAAACAAGTATTCATAAAATTAATATTTGTGTCAAATTGTGTTTTATTTATTTCAAACAAAATCTGTTTTGTGGACATAACTTTATGTCCAATACAATTATTATGTTATTTCTTTTTAGTATCCCTTATAGATTTGGGTGATCAAAACTTTTAATACTAAAACTTTTTTTCAGCTGATAACCATGCTTTGTTGAGATTATTAACGAAAAGTTTTGCTCATTCAGTGATGTGGAATCTTCAGTGATAAAGTTGAGTCTCATCGTGGTAAAACTACTGAAGACTTCATAGAATTGGAAAATTAATGAAAATAATATTTTTACAACCAGTGACAAGAATTATGAACTTAAAACAGTGGAATGAATTATTGAATACCAGATACTCTCAATTGCTAAAACAAACACACTTATATTATAACAGTTCTCTTTATATAATTATCCAGGACACATTGTATAGCCTACAAACAGTAATAAAAAAATCACAATAGTTTACAACACAAATAAACAATTGATCATTTGTCACTTTCATTAAAAACTGCTGTCTAATATCATCCTATATGAATGCACAACCTACTACACCAACCTATATGAATGCACAACCTACTACACCAACTTTCTAAAACTCAGCTGGTGGCAACATCCTAATTATCAGGCTAATGTGAGAAAGTTCCAGATGAGTGCCAAGAGCGTGGCTCTAGAATATTCTGCAGTGCTGCTGATTAACAGTATGTGATCAGCATCACATAGAGTACTACACATTTAAGCTATCTAATTGACTTGGTATTACAATATTAGTAAAATGTGCTTGTTAACCAAATAGTGTGTTGTTACTCCTGAAAATCCCATTTCACTAAGAGCATTTTAGAAGTCTGGGTTATCTTTTATGTTTCACTCCACAAACATGCCTTTAGTTCAGCATTTCTTAACCTATTGGGCATGAGCCACTGCTGGGTCCCGAGAGGGCATTAGGAGGGTTGCAAAGTCAGGTTCGGAAATTTATTTACTGTGTCTTAAAAACCTACTACATGTATCTTAGTTATTTACTAAGATATATCATTTTAACAATTTAAATTCAATCTGTTTTGTACATAGTCTAAACTGTACATTTTTGTTATTCATGCTCTACCATTGCTTTTTACCAGTTCTGATGTTTAACTCTCTATAACCAGATTGAAAGTTGCTTCCCAGGGGGATACAGTGAATTCAATTGGATTCAAGACCCATTCTTGTATTTTGAAAGTTCTAACATGTTCTCAGTAAAACTAAATGAGCAATTGTGTGATATCATCTGTGATGCTGGGATTAAAACTAAATTTTTAGTAAATTATTTTGTATAGTTAGTGATAACATGAGACATGTCATGGACAACAAAATCCATAAACTTTTAGATTCTGACTTAACAAAGTTCTGGATATCTTTAAGAAATGAATATCCTGAACTTTCGGAGTTGCTCATCCCATTCACCACCTCATTCTTGAGTGAAATGGGATTTTCATCTCAAGTGAAAATCAAGCACAGAAATAGACTTGACGCACACTCAGATTTATGACTTAATTTAACCACTCTTGAATCCAACATACCCCAGCTTTTGCAGAAAAAGCAGCCCCAACTGTCACATTAGTAACTAATGATTAGTTAGGCAAGTAAAAACTCTTTTGTTTTTAACTTCAGCATGTGTTTATTAGAGCAAATTAGTCTTTTGAATTACATATTTACCTTTTTGCTTTTCTATAATTAAGTGTATATATAATTCGTTTAAGCATAAAAGAAGGCTTAAAGTTCTCAGTGTTACCAAAAATATGATTATAAAGTGGGTGCACACCCCTACAAGTCTAATTAATTTTAAAAATCTAAAAGGTTAAGTTAGATAATTAAACGTAGACACAACCTCCCAAAATCGTCTCTGTACCGTAATTATG
This sequence comes from Magicicada septendecula, assembly GCA_034769895.1. Taxonomy (NCBI): domain Eukaryota; kingdom Metazoa; phylum Arthropoda; class Insecta; order Hemiptera; family Cicadidae; genus Magicicada; species Magicicada septendecula. The sequence continues at coordinate 706,167,126 of CM068368.1, forward strand.
TGTGATGAATGGAAACTAATTTCTGTACTTCCAATAAATACACCCTTTTAATAAAATATGTGCCAATAAACCCCAATAAAATATGCACCAATAACGAAGCCTACTGTCTAAGTTAGATAATTAAACGTAAACACAACCTCCCAAAATCGTCTCTGTACCGTAATTATGTGCGATAAATGGAAACTAATTTCTGTACTTCCAGTAAATGCATACCGCACCCTTTTATTGTACACTAACAAAGTAAATTTTTGTTAAATCTAATTAAATTTAAAAATCTAAAAGGTTAAGTCACATTGTTAAACGTAGACACAACCTCCAAAAATCGTCTGTGTACCGTAATTATGTGCGATAAATGGAAACTAATTTCTGTACTTCTAATAAATACACCCTTTCAATAAAATATGTGCCAATAAACCCCAATAAAATATGCAAATAGGTTATAGGTCTATGTTCTAAATTGGAACTAGGTTTTAATTCCGGTACTTCGAATAAATACAGCCTTTAATGTTATGTACAGCAGCCTTGTATCCATACAATAATTTAATGTACACTAACAAAGGAAATTTTTGTTAAATCTAATTAATTTTAAAAATCTAAAAGGTTAAGTTGCATTGTTAAACGTAGACACAACCTCCAAAAATCGTCTGTGTACCGTAATTATGTGCGATAAATGGAAAATTATTTCTGTACTTCCAGTAAATACACCCTTTTATTGTACACTAACAAAGTAAATTTTATTTAAGTTACATTGTCTACATAACCTCCATAACCTGGCATTAGTTACTTGTGAAGAAAACAGTTCTAGTACACATCGAATACGGAAATAAAGTACAAATGCGGTGACGGAAGTTGTCTTTGGCCGCAGGCTATAGTGAAAGACCCTAACTTTAATCTTGGTACATTATAATCTGTCAGGTCGTACTTCACTAAATAGAGTAGGAGCCTGTCTTCAGATTGTGAAAACCTATAACAAACATTCAAACTTTTAAAAAGAAATAAAATAATTTCACAAATACTCCATTATCTCACACACACACACACACACACACACACACACACACACGCGCGCACACACACACACACACACACACACACACACACACACACACACACACCTTTTTCCATAAATCCATAATTATGAGCCATATCTTCAGGGGAAATGAAACCTTAATTGTACAGCAGTGTTATAAAACAATGCACAAGTTGTGCATTACATGCCCAAGTCAAGTAGCAATGTTCATGTATGGTGCACACTATCAATTTCATATACATACACATGTTTGATTGTATTGTGTATGTATATGTATTTACTGTTGTCTTTATTAATGCTGTGACAAACTCTACTGCGCATAGGTATACGGCTTGCAATACATTGTGATTGCACTAGACAAAATCACAACATGGATTAAACTGGTAAATTAAAAAGTTTATCTTCTCCACATACATGATTTAGATAATAGTTACAAGGAATCTAAATGAAACATTTGTTATTGTCATATTTTTTTAAGGCGTTTAAAAGTACACCCAAGTAAATATCTAAAATTATTCAATACCTGGGTATTTAATAAACTTTTCTTAAAATATATGTTTACGCATCTTTATTTAGTTTCTATATTATAAAATGATAAAAATTCAACATATAATACAAAATAACATAAATGCAACAAAGTAGAACCTGATAAATGTTTTTGAACACTGAGATGCGCATAAGTAATGAGAGAATTATCCCCACTTACTTAATCGGAGCCTAGAGAGAGCAGGAGTAAAGTTTGCTGTCTCACTCACACACTAACTTTCTCTGTCACACACTGTCACTTCACAACAAAACTAGCATGTTTCTGATGTTCTTCCCAAAAATAAATTTACATTTAAATGTATCAATTATATTTACTACACCTACTCATTTATTTTTAAAACAAAGTTATTTCCAATTTTCGATAAACTTTATATTGATAACTAATGTCAGTGAGTAGTACTTCTGTCCTCATAATGTGCTTTGGAATTGATCATATATGGCACATGCTCCATCCAGTACATGCACTATGAAACAATATAAATACTGATATGTGAACATAACATTGTTGTTGGTCCTTAGAAGGACCAATGGTGGCTTGAAGAGAGTTTATTGAAAGCTGATCCATATTGACTGCTATTTACATCATGACTCTAATCATCATCCCAAGCAAAAAAGCACACCTTTATAAAGACACTAGTTGACCGGGTTTTGTGTAATGTGAGCCTCAATACCTTGATGAAGAGCTTGGACATCGTGATGCACAGTTGTACTCAAACGATTACTCTGCTATAGAGTGCTGCATAAATAAAAAAGAGGACTCATTAGCACTAAATAAATACTGGGTATTGGCATTGAAACTTAGTAAATTAGCCGACCCAATCAAAAGAGAAGAGTGATTGGCCATAAAAATACCAGCCAGCACTTTAAAAAGTGTAAAAATAGAAGTGCCCCAATGGGACAGAATATCTTTGTTCATATTTGTTCGCAGGTGTTCGTGATCTGTGTTACCGCACCACTGTTTATATTCGTTCATGGGTGTTTGTGATGTTTGTTCCCATGCCAATGAAGATGTCATCGCCAACATCTGGAAGAGTATATAGATAATCTGATCCACAGCCTAACAAACCAGTAAATTATCACAATGTAAAATACTGTTCTGCACATGTGTGAAGTGAATGAAAATTTTGTTAGCCTAGCAACAAGTTATTTGTTAATTATGCAACTCACGTTCATTGTAAATAAAAGTCAGGTGTATAATAAAGTAACTATTAATGTAAATTATACATGATCTAGGTTATGATAACCTAACACATATCCTTGCATAATATTGAAACGAATGGAACCACCTAGTATAGCTGAGAACTCCCTCCACTCGTCCCCCCTGCTAGTGTGCAGGTGGTGCCTTAGTCAAGGCCGCGTTCCAGATTCTTCAAGAGCATACTTGAAATATGCGAGTCACTATTAGAGTGGTGAATATTTTGGATAAAGCTGGCACTTAACAAAGCAATACACTCCTAGGTAAAATGACTCCTGCGGCCTGGGTAGCTGGAATGACACAAATCTTCTAATGACCTCTAAGTGGTGAGGTAAAAGAATTCAGACGGTTTTTACACAAAATTAAAGATTCTTTTGCAGTTCAGGCATAGTCATTGGGAAGAACCTCTCTTGTACAACATCGCCTGAATACCGGGGACACAACACTGATACGCCAGCCTCCTCGAAGGCCTCCATTAGCTAAGCAAGAGGAAATGTCTCGGTTAGTACAGGACATGTTGACAGAGGGAATAATCGAACCTTCATCAAGTGCTTGGTCTCCTCCGGTAGTGGTGGTAGCGAAGAAGGATCGTGGATTATGTTTCTGCATAGACTACGTGATGTTGAATTACGTGACAAATAAAGATTGCTATCCATTACCGTGTGTTGACGATACACTCGACACACTGCCTGGAGCACAGTGGTTTTCCACTTTGGACCTGAAGAGTGGATATTGGCAAGTGGGTCTTCATCAATAAGACAAGGAAAAGACCGCTTTCTCAACCCCAAATGGCTTATTTCAATTTAACGTCATGCCATTTGGAGTCTTTAATGCACCAGCAACATTTTAAAGATTGATGGATCTGGTCCTCAGAGGCCTGACATGGAAAACTTGCCTTGTTTATTAGACGATGTTATAGTCATTGAGAAGACTTTCAAAGACTATTTGGAAAACCTTAAGGAGGAAACAGTGTTCAGAGCCATCAATATTTGCAGTAACAAAAACTATTCCTTACTTAATTTTCCACCATGAAACTTTTGCATTACAGAATGAATGAGTGCTCTGGTATCTAATGCAAATCTGAGACAGGTGAAAATCCAAGTAAGCAAAAGACAAGTACGCTTGTTCAAAAAACAAAATTTTTTAATGATGTTCTTGGTTTTAGTGTGGATTTTAATACCAACTTGAAATTGCTACACCCTTTTAAAGCACAATAGGCCTACGGTATACATGAGTTATCGGTAGAAGTTGAGAAACTGAGTGGAGCTTTGGCGGTGGGGACTAAACTAGCTGTTATGGCTTATAGCCATGATTTATTATCACACTGTCTTATTGTAGCCCCCCCACCCAATGGCTAAAACATATTTCAGACTACTGTATCACTGGACTCAAAATACTTAACTCAAAAAAACAGCTGAAATGAACACCACCTTATCACATGCAATCCATATAATTCACTACTCCTTCAGATTTCTTCACTACATGAAAATTAAGGATAAATATTCACACCAATTCCTTCTAAATGACACACCTCTTTTGTGCAAAACTAATCTTAACTGATTTCTTTTCAAAGGATATTCACTCTTAGATGTCATGGTGCTTAAACCTTCTTGAAAAGTTTTCTTAATAGTAAAGATACGAGGGCTGTCCAGAAAGTAACTTATGTTTTCGAATAAATAAATAAAAAAACGAAAGAAAAATTCTTTATTTACACAGTTGAAAACTACATTCTTAGACTATTTTTCCACATAGTCTCCATTCAGGTTCAAACACTTATCATAACGATTTACGAGTTTTTGAAAGCCCTCATCGTAAAAATCTGCCACCTGCGATTTCAGCCATTCATTAATTTCAGCCTGCCTTCAGCTCTTCGTCTTCTTCAAAGTGCTGTGTTGCCAGCCACTTTTTCATACGCATGAACAGGTGCCCATCCACACTTTCCCAGAAGTTCTTGCGTTCGTGCTGCTGTATGCGGTCGGGCGTTGTCATGGAAGAACAATACCCCGGAGATCAACTTACCGTGTCGCTTGTTTTGGATTGCTCTCCGCAGCTTTTTTAAGGTTTCACAGTAAACCTAGGAGTTGATTGTGGTACCCTGTTCCATAAACTCTACCAGGAGAACCCCTTTTCTGTCCCAAAAAACTGTCACCATCATTTTCCTTGCTGACAAGGTCTGCAAACACTTTCTCGGTTTTTTGGCGAGCAAGTATGGCCCCATTCCATGGATTGATTTTTTGTTTCACAATTAATGTACCTAACCCAAGTTTCATCCCCGTTACAATACGGTCCAGTAGAGAATCACCATCCTTGTCGTAGGCATCAAGAAATGACAATGCTGATGCCATCTGCTGGTTTTTGTGCATTTCTGTAAGCATTTTCGGGACCCATCGTGCACAAAACTTATGGTAACCAAGCTTTATCGTGACAACTTCATGAAGTAAACTACGTGAAATTTGTGATAGCTCAGTAATCGTAAAGCAGCGATTTTCATGGATTTTTTTATTGATTTTCTCCACCAATTTGTCAGTAAGAACACTCGGCCGGCCACTCCGCTCATCATCGTGCACATTGGTGCAGCCATTTTTAAACATAAGACGCCACTGCCTTACTCCTCCCTCACTCATAAAATTCTTCCCATACACCTCACACAGTCGTCGATGAATATCCACCGGACTGCAGTTTTCTGCTTGTAGAAATCGCATTACCGAGTGTACTTCACAGCTCGCGGGATTTTCAATCGCAGCACTCATTTTAAAAATTAATAATGAAGCACAGAAACACAACACAGCTGGATGCGTACTGAGTCACGCCACCCAGAGTCACCAAGGTGGGGCTAGCCCCACCACATCGCTGCCCACACTGAACATAAGTTACTTTCTAGACAGCCCTCGTAGTTTACAGATTACAATTTTTGTAAATATCTACCAAAAAGCTCTCAATTTTAAATTCTCTCACAGTATAGTGATTATATAATATATAGTGACATCGATATTATATATTGTGTAACGGGACAAACTATTGGGATTTATTTCTTCTAAAATAATTGTAAAATGTAATGGCCACTCCCGCCGAACAACGTTTGAATCATAAACGCTGGACAGTTTTTTAACACCTTACAATCAGTGCTGTACCAAGCCAAGCCGTACGTACGTGTTGCTGTTGCAAAAAAGCAATTAACGAGTCTGAGAATGTGAAAGCTATCAGCGAGGGGGGCGTATTCGCGCATACGCGCGCATGAGTGTGACGCTGAGAACTGAGTGAGAGGCACGTACGAAACATTCCAGAGCTGAAAGGGTGATGAAAAACAAAGAACGCAATGCAGTACAATCCGCCCAGTCGCAATTATGCTCCAAAACCGGCCGGTTGTAAAGAACAGTTCCGGAACAAAAATGCGGGCCCGCAGCTAAAAAATGTGATGTAAAATCAAAATTATTTACATAGAAATAATATAAATAGACTGTGTTGTGACAAACAAAAATGTAATAACTGTTCGGCAATAAGTACCGTGCAAAACGAAAGGTGCGAGATGACAATAAGGAGGGGACGATTCCAGGTTAACTCTTCGAACAGCTAAGTAATCTGCGGAGTACTACCATATATTTGAAATCCAATATTTAAAAAATTACTAAAATACTCTAAATCAGTATAAATGCGATCTCAAGGGCCAGGGGTGTATAAAAGGGGATAAATGTATTATAAATGTTCTAGGAAATAGATTTTGTTTTTCAGTATCTCTAATTTACGCTAATCTTTAAAGTCAGGCATTATAAATATTGTTATTGTATATCTAACAAGTTGTATCAGAATTAGAAAAGAAAAAAAAGAGAAATACATTTTGTGTAGAAAATGGGAATCGAATGACTTGTAGTAATGACTTTGTTGTGTAGTAGAAATGAGTTTGGGGCACATGCATAATGTAATGGGACAAAATGGGGTATTTTATTTTATTTTATTTTTGTTAAATTTATGTGACTAAGGCAGCAAGTCCCCGACATAATACAGTTTCCGTGAGACAAAGAACAGTTTCGTCAATCAAACAAAGAACGCAGTCACATAGTTTTGCAAGGCGTGACATTGGGACGCAACACAATTCCAAGAAATGCAATGTTGTGTTACACTCCCAGACGCACGACCACAGCATGTGCGCGGGAGCGACGCTTACAAAAATGTCGAGCTGAAGAATTTCTTTTGCCACGAGGTTTGGTGACGGCGGATGTGGCGGAGAAAACAGCAGAGGCCACGCCTCACGGTGCCTATATATCGTCACCGTTGAATATTCTCAGCACCTGATGAACATTGAGAAAGCCGTACTAAGTTCACGGCGGCTAACCGTTTAGGCTCAGAAGGCATTGCCTTCCCTGTAAAACCAGCAGCAGGGTGGGGAGTTAGTGAACAGTTCCCGCTCCCAGTCTTATAACGTCTAAAGGCCAAGCTTGGCCAACCAAATTTTGTGCTATTTTTTTCAAAGGGTCGGCCGACCTAAATAGTGTTGTGAACGATGTTGGAGACAGTGTAAAATGAAAATAATGATGAAGCAGTTATATTGAAACTTATGTGAACTAAGGTTTGTTTTTGTACACCAAACCCTTTGAACTATGTGAGACGCAAAACGCGGAGTTAACTACGACGCCACACCAAGCAACCGTATTATAACAGTTTATTATCAATAGTCCATATAAAGGGGGGAATGATTTAAATTATGGGGTTTTTAAATGAATGAAAGTGTGTGTGAGCAAACTGGGCTGCTTTATTAGTTTTAGTAACATGGTTAGAGTTTAATTATTAGCAGTAAGTATTTCAACAAATTTGGTTTCCTGTATAATGTACGTAAAGTCAAACATTTACAATGTGTATTACCTATTAAATTTCAATGAATAGTACAGTGATTACTGTCCATGTAACGTAAAATAAATTGTTGACAGAGGAGTTTTGATACTATTTAGATGATGAATTTAGGTATAATAAACAGTGTTAATTTACCATATCAAGATGTACTGGTCATTGTGTTTACCTATTTCTCTCTGCTAAAAAGTACACAAGACGAATCCCTGGGAGTTTACGAAAGGTAGGTGATACAACAAAGTTCAATAATTTATTATTTCATTAATCTGTACTGCTTTAATTGGTGCCCTAAAAAGGGACAAAATTCAATATTTTAATAACATTAAAGCAAGTAATGCTTTAATTGGCGCCCGTTTAACAGTGACTTTGTAAATTAAAAAATTTTTTAAATAAAATTAATTTTAGTAACTGGTCGAAAATGGCAGAGGGAAATAAGAATGCAACTTTGTGTGAAGGTGTAGAAGTGGAATTAAATTTAAATGTGATGCAAGACAGTTTAGTATCGACAAATATTGACGAGCACGTAAACGACACAGACAATATAACAGGCGAAATTGAGGTAGTAAACGCAAAAAATAGCAAAAGCGATAATGCAAATATATTTAACCAATTGATGATGGATATGATGGCAGGAATGAGAACTGAAATGAAATCAGAAAATAATAATTTAAAAACTGAAATGAAATCAGAGATAAACATAGTAAACGAGAAAATGAATGCCGTAAATATTAACTTACCGACTTAAATAACGAGTTCATGAATGTAAGGAGCGAATTGAGAGTGAGTGAAATAAATATGAATAGCCGCTTGGAAAGTATGAATAAAACTATTGCGGGCATGAAAGGTGAGATAATAATAAATATAAACAAAATACAAGACGAAATAAACGAAAGTAGAACGCTGAAGAAGGAGGTAGAAAATGACACATTTACGGGTGATTGTGATGAAATAACAGACGACCAGGGTAATAATAAAATAACAAATAATTATAAAAATGAATTAACAACCAATAGTAGTAAGATAGTTGAAAACGAGATATATAAAAATGATACCGTGAAAATAATTAGCGACCATAATAATATAGAAACAGTGAGAGAGAGAGAGAGAGAGAGAGAGAGAGAGAGAGAGAGAGAGAGAGAGAGAGAGAGAGAGAGAGATCAGTATTTGTAAGTTAGAGAGAGAGTATGAAGAGAATGATTTTATGAATATAGGGCAGAGCGTAAATTTTCCCCATTTTTATGGTAAACCAAGCTGGTTACAAACGTTGTTGAAGGGCAAGAGTCCCTTACAGGAAAACAATGTGTTTTTAAGTAATTTTTTAATTTTTGGTAGGCGTTTTTACGATTTAATACCCTCTGTACGAAATGATAGCAAAAGTATGAATTGGTGTTATGATGAAAGATATGTTGACAAGAAGGTAAAGTTATTTAAGGTTAGTAGAGGTTATAACGAATTAATAAAGAGGTTAGATATTGAAAGAGTTAGTGATAATAAGTATTTACCTTGTGAAATAGTTAGTACAGCAATTGATGATATTGATTACTCACTTTATGACAAAGCTAATACAGCAGTAGATAATAATGATAATGAAACTGTAATTGACATGACTATGACAGACCATACTAAGGGTGACTGGACTATACTCGATGATAATGAATTATATGATTTAATAACATGGAATAATCCTGTTGGTATTGTGAAAGAATATAAACATTTGGATAATCTTTATATTAATAAAAATGATATAATGCGTTTAGTAAAAAATGAACTGTGTAAAAGTAAAGCCAGATTTTTGTACGATGATTGGGGGTAAAAACAATAAATGTTTATGAACGTTTAATTATATAATTAATGGTTTTGGATTGGACTGCTTTACAAAATGAGATGTGGTAAACAATAAAATAATGACAAAGAATTGTAAATAAATTTAGAGTGAAATTAATTGTGTTTGTGTTATAAAATGTATGTAGGTAAACAATATGTGTGTGTAGCTGAAATTAATTTAATAATAATAATTATATTTGGTTAAACTAAATAAATAATGAGAGGCAATAAGCAGTGAATTGTAATTGTTTTGGAAGAAGGTAATTAAAGTAATGTTGTGTTTTAAATAATTGATGGAATTAAAATAAGTTGAGGTGAGTTAATTAATTAATTTAAAATGTTATATAAAGAGATTTTGCTAATGAATTTAAATGATTTTTTGAGATTTAACTTGGTAATAATAAGCAGTAATTGAACAAATGTAAGATGTATTTAGTTGTGGAATCATATTATCGTTATTGTTTCAGAAGGTAATGGAGATGTATTGTTTTGGAATCATATGTTTTGAATGATATACTGTGAGTATGAATTTTGTAATACAAGTTAAATAGAGTAAAATGTTTACATGTGTTGAAAAAATTTTAAACTCAATGATGAAACTAATTTGAGATAGTTATACTAAATAGAAACCATAGTTAAAAGGTAATAATAACTGAAATGTGATGTAAAATAAAGGTTAATAATAAATTTGAAATTTTTGAGGAATCTAATTGTAGTAAGTGATAAATAATTAAATGGTGATAGGCCTATATAAAAGAGTTAATAAAAAGTTTCAAGTTATAATGTTTATAATTTTCTATATAAATTATTTAAAAGTGAATTATTTGTTTAATGTGAATGTAGCAATGCTAATGTTCAAGGTTAATGTCTATTTGTTTATTATGTTACCATGCAAGAGAGAGGGGTAATTTTGGGGGGTTGTTTGGTGTTAATCGAAGTGAAATAATTATGGAAAGTAGAGACTGCAGCAGTAGAAGGACTTAAGTTTAGCTATTAGTTATGCTATTGCAGTGGTGGCATGTGCTACTGCAGATAGCGATGAGTGTTGGTGGTAACATCAAGGTATGTTACCATCATTGGAGGGCAAACTGGCGTAATATACACTGCACAATTTTTTATATAATTTCATATTATATGTTGATTTGTTGCCGTGCAGTGTATTATGATGACGAAAGAACATGCATGAAATGCAAGTTGATTTCCCTGCCTTTTCGGGCGATTACTGCCTTACCAGCACTAATCGTGGTTTTGGACGACAGCCAGCTGTGGGGAGCAATTGTAAAACTGACCATAGTTGGTTGCCCTTGAAATTGGTATAGATTTGAAATTATTGGGGGGTGACTTAGGGGAAATACCCGGAACTATGGAACAGCGGCTATGACTCTGTTCGTGTGGGAACAGTTAACCAGGTGATAGACCCGCATTAAGGGTGTATAAATATGTAACTTTTGGATATCTATATATTTGGATAATTTTGGATATATCTAGCATTTTGAAAAATGTAACGCAGAAGCAAGGACAAGGAGATGACAAAATTCCTCCAAAATTTCAGTCCTTGTGGACGCAACTGGACGCCACAGTCCAGGGGGGGTACAATAGTGTGTGTGGCAGGGGGGTTACTCAGGGGAGTAACGAATTTAAAAATTGTTTTGTAACTCAATGACGCTGACCAGCCGATTTGGTTGTTGACTTGAGAAGTGGTTACTGTAGACGACTGATACGAATTTACTTGCACGTATTATAATTTGTGTTATGTTTTATAAATGACGTTACTGATTTTGAAAAGATGATTCCAGTAGATAAGGTGTTTATGGTGTTTTATTTTGTTTATTATGTTTGATTGTGTCATTATTATTATTATGTTAGTGTATAAGAATTATGAGTATATATTATGTATTTTGTATTGTATAATTTTGTGTAGTGTATGTAGGTCAAGGTCATTTACCTGACCCAGAGAGATCAGCTGATGGGTTGTATCGTGGTCCATATGACCCATACCTATATTTTTTTTGTTTCTTTTAATCCAGATAAATGCTAGTTGTATTTTTTGATCATTTTCTTTATTTTACCAGAATAACAATTTAATAAAAAGTTATTAAATTTTAATAAAATTTTTGAAAAAAACAAATTTATTATTTTATACCTGCCATATAAATGGTGTTTTGAGATTCAGAATATTTATGTTATTCATAGGAAATGTGTTATCACTAAATGCTAGAATAAGGAAATTTATGTTTTAATATGTTCATTTTATTTGTTTTATGATTGTGAGTAGTTAGTGGAGATTCATATAGAATAATAGAATGTTTTTTGGTATTTCGATGGGATTAAGGGTGGTATTACGTTTTGATATTGGGCTTAGAGCAATTTTTGAACAAATTTTGAATGATTTGAATTTAACTTGTTTGCTTTAGTTTTATTTGAAAGACAACGTAAATTGGGGAAAAGAAATAAAATGTTACAAGATAACAAACTTTTTTAGAATTTCGAGAGATGAATTATGTTTAATAAGAATAATCAGAGTATGTGTACGCGCCCAGTACTTGCTGAAGGCAGCCCAGTGTGCATGTAAGGGGAAACATATCGGTTGAGGATTTGGTATGGTATAAGGCCAGGTTTGAAGATTTTGGGGTGGAATGTTAAAAGGTTAGGTGTACTGTGGCGAGTATCTGTTCGATTTTATGGTGTTGGGATATCGGATAGAGAAGTCCAGTAATCTCGGTCAGGTGCAGCCATAGTCGTCGAACTAGGGGGGTAGATACCCATGATGCGTTAACAGTTAATGGGGGTTGTTGGCACCATATCCTCACCGATCCTCTTAGGGGTTAGCAATGAGAGTTCTTCTGTTTCGACAAAAGACCTCTCATTGGGGGTATTGTAATGGGACAAAATGGGGTATTTTATTTTATTTTATTTTTGTTAAATTTATGTGACTAAGGCAGAAAGTCCCCGACATAATACGGTTTCCGTGAGACAAAGAACAGTTTCGTCAATCAAACAAAGAACGCAGTCACATAGTTTTGCAAGACTTTGGGACGCAACACAATTCCAAGAAATGCAATGTTGTGTTACACTCCCGGACGCATGACCACAGCATGTGCGCGGGAGCGACGCTTACAAAAATGTCGAACTGAAGAATTTCTTTTGCCACGAGGTTTGGTGACGGCGGATGTGGCGGAGAAAACAGCAGAGGCCACGCCTCACGGTGCCTAAATATCGTCACCGTTGAATATTCTCAGCACCTGATGAACATTGAGAAAGCCATACTAAGTTCACGGCGGCTAACCGTTTAGGCTCAAAAGGCATTGCCTTCCCTGTAAAACCAGCAGCAGGGTGGGGAGTTAGTGAACAGTTCCCGCTCCCAGTCTTATAACGTCTAGAGGCCAAGCTTGGCCAACCAAATTTTGTGCTATTTTTTCAAAGGGTCGGCCGACCTAAATAGTGTCTGTGAACGATGTTGGAGACAGTGTAAAATGAAAATAATGATGAAGCAGTTATATTGAAACTTATGTGAACTAAGGTTTGTTTTTGTACACCAAACCCTTTGAACTATGTGAGACACAAAATGTGGAGTTAACTACGACGCCACACCAAGTAACCGTATTATAACAGTTTATTATCAATAGTCCATATAAAGGGGGGAATGATTTAAATTATGGGGTTTTTAAATGAATGAAAGTGTGTGTGAGCAAACTGGGCTGCTTTATTAGTTTTAGTAACATGGTTAGAGTTTAATTATTAGCAGTAAGTATTTCAACAAATTTGGTTTCCTGTATAATGTATGTAAAGTCAAACATTTACAATGTGTATTACCTATTAAATTTCAATGAATAGTACAGTGATTACTGTCCATGTAACGTAAAATAAATTGTTGACAGAGGAGTTTTGATACTATTTAGATGATGAATTTAGGTATAATAAACAGTGTTAATTTACCATATCAAGATGTATTGGTCATTGTGTTTACCTAATTCCCTCTGCTAAAAAGTACACCAGACGAATCCCTGGGAGTTTACGAAAGGTAGGTGATACAACAAAGTTCAATAATTTATTATTTCATTAATCTATACTGCTTTAATTGGTGCCCTAAAAAGGGACAAAATTCAATATTTTAATAACATTAAAGCAAGTAATGCTTTAATAATAAACGAGATCATGAGAGGAATACAAGTATTTAGTTGTCTTGTTTATTCATCATCTTCTTTCACAGCACTACACTCTTTATATACTATTGAAACTTTCACATGTGAAAACTTACTTGTTTTTTCGTCGAACACATTTCGGCGTCGTATTCGCCTTCTTCAGCTTAGAAACAGACTGCCATTATTTAGTAATTGTTGTTGTTTGGAAGGTATAGTGGGGGTGGTGTGTAGAGGAAGGGGATTGGCGCGGGGATCCAAATTATTGTTTGTTTTTTGTATTATTGTGTCGAAAAGTGTATGTGCTTTATATTGTAATTGGTCGTTTACACTTTTCGACACAATAATACAAAAAACAAACAATAATTTGGATCCCTGCGCAAATTCCCTTCCTCTACACACCACCCCCACTATACCTTCCAAACAACAACCGTGACTAAATAATGGCAGTCTGTTTCTAAGCTGAAGAAGGCGAATACGATGCCGAAACGCGTTCGACAAAAAATACAAGTAAGTTTTCACATGTGAAAGTTTCAATAGTATATAAAGTATTTAGTATATTTTATTCAAATAACCATAATCTGTTCTCCTGTTCGCTGAAAAGAATCCTTGTAAGTAACAATTTATATATATATTTGGCAAACCTTAAAGATGGCGTCGTTATTATACAGACGTCAACAAGTGTTTATGTACAAACTGATAAATGATTAAATAACACTTAATAAGTAAAAATCACAATTGACGCTTCCGAACAGTGACTTTATATAAATTATTTATATAAATACAGCCTACTGGGAGGAGCAGAATGGTTATTTGAAATGAATAATGTATAAATAAGGTACGTAAGTAAGAAGGTTATGTTATGTTTTTGTGATGTTAGAGATATAAAGTAATAGTTCGAAAGAAATACATTTAAACAAATCTTTTTCAAAATGGCAGATAAAAATATAGATATCAGTGTAAATGACAAAACGTTTACGAGTGAGATGGGAGTCTGCTCAACACCAATAAGTCAGATCGAGTCGAGTGCGACTGAATCTATAGAGTTAGACAGAGTACAAGTAACACCCATCTCGACTCGGTACGAAAATAAAACAGATGAGATTAGTGGAATGATGCAATTACTGTTAAAGATAGATAAGAAATGTGACAATCTAGATAGTAAATATGAAAAACAAAATGCAAAATTGGATGAGCAAAAAAGTGATTCCAATGTTAAATATGATAATTTAAATGCCAAATTTGATGAAATGAAAAATGAAATTAAAAAACGAAATGATAATTTTGATAAACAATGTGACGAAGTGAATAAAAGGTTAGATGAGAGATTAAGTCAAATAAGGAATAAGAAGGTAAGTAGTAGTGACAATATGATGAAAAATAAGGAAGAAAGAATTAATAACAAGGTGAGTAATAATGATGATTTGAATAATGAGTTCACAGGTAATAACAATAATATAAATAAGAATATGGTATTAGAAAACAATGATGTGAATATTGGTAGTGAATATGAGATGTTAGTGTATATTAATAAATCAGAGAGAAAGTGGAGAGGAAGTATACTGGTAGCGGGATTGCAGGGGGTAAAATTTTCCCTTAATATTGTAGTTGGGGGTGAAGTAAAGGCTTCACATGTGTTTAGGAAGGACGAGAGTTCTTTCAGTATATATTTGGAAGACGATAGGTCTGCAAATAAAGTTCCCTGGATTTTTTGTGCACTTCATAGGTGTGCAGTAATTATGAGTTAGTGTCCCCTGCATATATTGAGAGAGAGTGTAGCTTGGTGTTATGATGAGAGATATATTGAAAGAGAGAGAGAGAGGTATTGTGATGAGAGAGAGAGAAAGAGAGTAATAGAGATTTTTAAGATAAATAGAAAGTATGAAGAGTTTGTGGAAAGGTTAGGGGTAGAGATGATGTATAATTATAATGAATACTTACCTTGGATTAAAAATGCTGTTATTAGAGATGTTGTTAAAGATGATAAAATGACTTACATGATTATGACAAATTATACTAAGGGCGACAGGACCATACTCTATGATGACACGGTATATGATAAATTGATATGGAATAAGCCTATTAATTCAAACGACATTGTGGAAATACACAAAAATTTAAATAAGTATTATATTGATAATAATAATATCCTATATTTAATAAAAAATAATGTATGTAGACCTAAGATTCGACTGTTGTTCGATGATGGTGGATAAAGTGTTTATTGTGTAATGAACATTTAATTATGTGGACAGTGTTTTTTAAAATGGATTGTTTATGAACTGATTTATGGTCAATGATAAAATAATAAGTTGGATTGTATAAATTTTTGGGTATTAATGTCAATGTATTTGTGTATTCTTGATGTTGAGTATTACATGTATTTTTATGTAAACCATGTATGTAACAGGAAGTTATAGTTTAATTGATTTAATAATAACAATTAATATTTTTTGACTAAATAATTGATGAAAGTAATGATGAAATTTTAAATAATTGAAGATTAATTACTTAATTAATGTTGTACAAAAGAAAGTTTGATAATGAAGTTAAATGATTTTATGAAATTAAGATTCTATAATGATTCGTAAATGATTAAACATATAATAGGTGTGAATATGGAATTACTTTGTTATTACGAGATAAGTGGAGAATTTTCCAGGGTAATGTTTAATGATCATATTAAGGTGAAAATGTTGTAAAAGGGTTTGGGTGATAATGATAAATAAGGCAAGTGAGTTAATCAGAGTTAATTTTAATGGGAGTTAGAGAGAATAAGAAGTTGAAATACCAGTAATACACAAAGAGAGTATTAGATATTTTAGGGGCACAGTGGTGTTAATGATTATATGTAGAGAAGGTGAGTAAAGTAAATGGTAAATATATTTGTTGATGGTGATATTTCGTAGTAAGGGTAGTGGTGTAAGGAGTGATCAGCGTGCGGCGTGGCAGGTAGACCAGCGTGCGGCATTGTGGCAAGTGATAGAGTAGTTTAAGGGAGTGTTTGCCGATATTCGAGGAAGGGCAAAGGGTTAGGAATATATATGGCCAGGTTGGGAACACACATCCTAGTACAAAGAGGAGAATAAATTGAGGTAAGTGGAATTAGTGAAGGGGGTTATTATGGAGAGATTGGTGTCATAATTTGTAAATCTGGTTGTTAGTAGGAAAGAAGGTGAGTAAGGCTATAGATGTTAATGCCAATATAATAAATCAAGTAATAGTGAATAACGGAGAATCGCCCAAACTAATAGGGATGAAAAGGTGAAATAAAAGAAAATTCATAGTTTGTAATAATAACTGAGAGGTAATGTAAAATAAAGGTTGATAATAAATTTGAATTTTTTGTGGAGAATTAAATGGTAGTAAATGATAAATAAATAGTAAATGATTAATGGCTAATTAATAAAAGTTCAATTGAAATTAAAATATAATGTTTATAATTTTATACGCAAATTTAAAGATGTAAGGTGTGTAGATTTTGATCAAAGTTAAATGTGATTTGGTTATTTTAATGTAATAATCGCAATGTTAAATATGAGTGTATTATTGGGTATTATGTTTATTATGTATTAGCATAGGAATTTAAACATGAATGGTATGTATGTACAACATGTTTTAAATGCGATTCCCTACATTTCAGGCGATCTCGGCCTTACCAACCCAGATCGTGGTTTTGGATGACAATCAGCTGTGGGCAGAAATTGTAAAACTGACCACAGTTGGTTGCCTTTGAAATTGGTCAAACATAGAAATTTAATGGGGTTTAATAAGGGAATCAAAGATTATTTTTGAACACAGGCTATTTTCACCCAAATAGGGGGGGTAGACCTTAGGGGCATATATTAAGAAAATGAGTAGGGGTACTTACCCTGAAGGTTTTGTAATGCTGAAGCAAGGATGGGAGTGAGAGAAAAGAAAAAAGTGCTCACTCCTTCCGCCTCAGTCCCTGTGGAGGCAACTAAACGCAACAGTTCAGGGGGGGGAAATAGTGTGTGTGGAGGAGAAAATGGGATGCTTATTATTAACAGCACCGGATAACTAGAATTTCTGTTAATAATAATATTTTGTAAAATGTTAAATAATTTGGAATTGTTTTAGAAAAAAAAGGGGAATGTTTAAGAATTATAGAAGAAGGGAGATATAGATGAATTGTATTTGATTAAATTTTGATAATGTGTTTAAGAGAATTTTAACAATGGATTTAAATATTTTAGATGTAATTTGGGTAATGGAAGGCATTTGTAATATTGTAATGGGAAATGTTTATTTAAATTCTGATGGGAATCAGGGCAATAATTTTGATTTTTGGGAAAAAGAGTTAACAAGAGAAGGGTATACAGAAAGATGTTAAGGAAGTTTATAAATGTATCATGTTAGTTTAAGGATTCATATATACATGTGTTAAGAATTAAGAAAAACCAGTGCTTCTTAACGCAAACCAGCGCACAGCTAAGGGGAAACAGATCAGTTAGGGATATGGTATTATACCAGGCCACATTTTGATATTTTTGATTTGATGTTTCAGTGTCTGGTGATGCTGTGGCGGTGGTCCTGAGCTGGCCTGCGCATCAGAGCAGGAGCGTAAAGTGCTTGACTGGCCTTGCGGTGTTGGGATCTCGAGAGAGAAGTCCAGTAAGGTCATTCAGGTACGGTCACAGCCACTGGACCAAGGGTGAGTTAACTATATTTTTATATAAACAATACAGGGGGTTGTGGCGACATATCCCAACTGATCCCTTTAGGGAGTATGAATGTATCAATGAGAGTTTTTATGCTTCAGCATAAAACCTCTCATTGAGGGGGTTTTGTAATGGGACAAACTATTGGGATTTATTTCTTCTAAAATAATTGTAAAATGTAATGGCCACTCCTGCCGAACAACGTTTGAATCATAAACGCTGGACAGTTTTTTAACACCTTACAATCAGTGCGGTACCAAGCCAAGCCGTATGTACGTGTTGCTGTTGCAAAAAAGCAATTAACGAGTCTGAGAATGTGAAAGCTATCAGCGAGGGGGGCGTACGCGCGCATGAGTGTGATGCTGAGAACTGAGTGAGAGGCACGTACGAAACATTCCAGAGCCGAAAGGGTGATGAAAAACGCAATGCAGTACAATCCGCCCAGTCGCAATTACGCTCTAAAACCGGCCGGTTGTAAAGAACAGTTCCGGAACAAAAATGTGGGCCCACAGCTAAAAAATGTGATGTAAAATCAAAATTATTTCCATACAAATAATATAAATAGACTGTGTTGTGACAAACAAAAATGTAATAACTGTTCGGCAATAAGAACCGTGCAAAACGAAAGGTGCAAGATGACAATAAGGAGGGGATGATTCCAGATCAACTCTTCGAACAGCTAAGTAATCTGTGGAGTACTACCATATATTTGAAATCCAATATTTAAAAAATTACTAAAATACTCTAAATCAGTATACATGAGATCTCAAGGGCCAGGGGTGTATAAAAGGGGATAAATGTATTTTCTGTAATATTCTAGAAGCACTGGTTTGTGTTCTAGGAAATAGATTTTATGTTTTTCAGTATCTCTAATTTACGCTAATCTTTAAAGTCAGGCATTATAAATATTGTTGTTGTATATCTAACAAGTTATATCAGAATTAGAAAAGAAAAAAAAGAGAAATACATTTTGTGTAGAAAATGGGAATCGAATGACTTGTAGTAATGACTTTGTTGTGTAGTAGAAATGAGTTTGGGGCATATGCATAATAAACGTGATCATGAGAGGAATACAAGTATTTAGTATATTTTATTCAAATAACCATAATCTGTTCTCCTGTTTGCTGAAAAGAATCCTGGTAAGTAACAATTTATATATATATTTGGCAAACCTTAAAGATGGCGTCGGAATTATACAGACGTCAACAAGTGTTTATGTACAAACCGATAAATGATAAATAACACTTAATAAGTAAAATCACAATTGTTTTATTATAAAATTTTACCAGTATACTGTTATATTGATATTGATTAACCAACATATTGATACTGATTGTTATTACTGTATACTAATATACAAAATTATATATTGATATATATTGATTATTTAACATATTGACTGTATGTTGTATAATGATGCAGCATAAAATATTGATTGCATGTATATTACTGATTATATAAATTATATTGGTTGATATGATATACATAAATTGATTGAAAAATCCATAATCTCCATAATCTATAATTATATTGTATATTGATTTTTAATTAAATTGACTCACGCGTGCGTGTGTGCGCGCGTTGATAATATATTGATTGTTGGTAGCAAGTGTCAACAATGTCCAGTTGATCACTTTCAAATTTTTTACTGTGTGTATTTCTTATTGCAGTATTCTACAATTCAGTCCAAACCAGCTTAAGTTTGATACCTCTTCTCAACATCAGTGCCACATTTCATATAGTTGTCTGCCACTACATTGTTTTGGATGGTGCATTCCAAAACTTTTCAAATACAAGACAAAATTCATATTTCATAAAATTGTTGTTTCTACCCATGCTATCTTTAGTTACTCTGATATATTTTTATTTTGTCTTTTACAGCTCTCTCTACGTGTATGGTCCTTTATATATAGTGGAGAAATAATCCTGTCTAACATAAGCCTAGTATAAATTCTACTTTAAGGACTGCATAATATACTGTCTATTGCATACAATGCACACATGTTGCAATTTTACAAATCACCTACCTCTGATAACAAGGAACATGACACTTTGTATCTTTCTCTAACCAATACCGTTCTCTATTTGTGGGAACCAAAGGAAAAGTACGTTCACAATTCTTTACGGTTATATTTACTTCTACTAGTAATTTTATACAAACCACTATGTTGTCTTTGGTATTGACGAGCGCTTTCGGCAGTCAAGCCATCTTCAGGTCATTTACCAACTCAGGTCATTTGAGTTACTAGTAGAAATATTTGAGAACACTAACACTCCAATACAACAATAAGGTTATATTTACAGCATTAACTCTTCACTTTTGCACTGTACCTACTCTCCTATATAATAGAGAATGATCTACATTAAGGCAGTTTTCTCTAACATTATACCACATATTTATTTTCTTTCTTCTTTATATAGTCTTGTTCTCAATGACTCCTAAGCTACGTTTTGTTTGTTTAACTCTTGAATTAGGCAAATTTCACTTCAAGTTAAGTACTTCCCCATGTGTCTAAAAACTCATGTTGTTCCCCTTACTACATAATAAATTAAAAAATGTAAGTATAAAATACAAATACTTAAAGTTTAGAATTATTCACTCACTTAACAGAAACATTACAAACCTGCCTTGTTTCACTGTACCATACAACTCTTCAAATTGGATCTGAACACTGAGTAGCAATCGTGTGTGTAGATTTCTGGCAAGAAATAGCTTGAACTTGTACCTCTCTAATTTAGGTATACTTTTCATGGTACTGTGAGACCTGAAGAAAATGGCTGGATAATCAAACCCATATTCCTGAAGCACATACACATATTCATGAACTTGAAGCCTTAGTATTTTTTTTTACACTACTTATTAAAATAAGTAAAATTATAATCTACGCAAATTTCTTACATTACCTTACATGAACTTAAGGAAGTGAAGAAAGTTAATGACTGAGTCAAAGCTAAGTAATTCCCTTAAATCATTGTAACATTGTAACAGATTATAAAAATTTGTTTTATAGACATGAGTTCTATGTATTTTCAGTAAAAAATAACATAGAAAACTGTTTACTTAAATATATATCTATTAAGTAGTAATTATTTTTTAGATTACAATTGAAAATAACCTGCATTTAAACTTGTATTTTATTAATTAAAGTAATGGAACTTCATTAACACAAATCTGTACAGCCAAACAATGTACCCTTGCATAAATTTGTACAACTACACAAACACAAAATAAATAATATGCATCAAAGAACAAATCTAAATTCAATTGAATAAATAATATAATAATATATTATAGCTGGCACTGCTATAATCACACACACACACACACACACACATACACTCTCTCTCTCTCTCTTTCTCAAATCTCTAATCTGAAAGCTTTCAGTACTTCTTTTGAAAAAATTTACGCCACTCTTTAAAATTTAATATTTGTTGACTTTCCATTGGTCTTACTTTGACTAATGGTTCTGTTGTTTTAGAACTTCTTATCATTTCATGATACTGAAGTGGTGTGTAAATCCGGTCATAATGACGAATAATTCTTTTTACAAATTCAAAGTTTCGGTTTACAGGAAGAAAGCTAGTTATATTAGAAACTAGAATTAGAAAGTACTTGTCTATTATTTGAAACCACCTGTTTATAGTTAGAGCATCTGTAAATACGTTTGTTGTTCGTTTTTTGGTCTACTATTGTACACGCATTAATAATATTTCTCTGTTATTAGAAGTATACATTCCAGTACACATCTTTTTATACTCACATTTAGGTCCAGTAATCTTTTCCTCCACTAACCTGACTTCAGTAGTAACAAACTCTTCTCCTTTAAGCCTAGTTGATTTCATCAGTTCTTTTACATTACCACTTCTTTTCTTTATAGAACTTCCATACTCACATTCAGACAGTTTTACATCTGATGTTAAAATTTAAGCTGATTTTAAAGTAAATTAACACATAAAAATCTCTTGCATAGAAAGAAACCTTAAAATTAACCAATCACAAAGACTACAACATAAACAACAGCAGCGTGCTCTGTAGGAATATACAGTACACTAACTACATATTGAGAGTAAGAAGGAACACATTCCAGGAATTTTTTCCTCAGCAAATTTTCAACCTGTTGATAACTACGTTAAATATCGGTATGGAGAACCATACACATAACTTCCATGTTCTAAGATTTATATTTAAAATCATTTTTGAAATGAAATATCACCATAGAAACTACTTCTTTCTACTTACTGCTTCAGCCTTAACCACAGTACTGTGGTCACTAACGTATACCACCTCACGTTATCGCACTCGATTTTCACTGATGATGGAAGTCAATGGCATTGCCGAAACGTCTGGTTTTGTAGAAAACATTGGACTACGGCCAAACATCCCAGGAAGGAATTTTAACAAAAACTACTTCTTTGTTGCCGATAACGTTGTACACATATATATAAAAAATATGCATAAAATTAATGGCTTGTATAAGTTAATGTTTGATCTCCATTAAGTAGTGCTCAAGTTTCCAAAGTTTTAATATTATGATGTCCGTAATTAAAACATCAGAGTAGGTACACTGAGGGTAGGGGAGTGTATGAGGGTACACTGTGGACAAAAATTTTCAACATTTCCTATTGAGTGTTGCTTAGAGTAAAGCTGCGAATCTACAGTGTACGTTTCACAGAACAAACACGCGGAAAAGAAGGAGCGCTCCGAAGTCACTCATGGACCCTCAGCATCTTGCAGAGGGTTCATTCCCTAAAGACGAAAATTCTGTCTATGAATCGTTCCTCTGTAAACACGTGCAGTTACACTGCCCAGCGATCCACAGGAAGCAAATCGCTATCCACGCTGGACAATTTTTCGGCTTGCACGCATTATGTTGGTGTGGGTTTCGGCACTTTCCATTTAAAAAGCGTACAAATGTAAGAAAATAAACATGAGTGAGGCCAGAAATAACGCGAATTTTGTGTGTGTGTTCCCTGCCTTTTTATTGCAGTAATCATAATAATAAAATGGAAACGTAAATATTACATAATTGAGATAATGCTTGCCACGAACGATATATTTTCTCTCATACATGATTTACATTAAAATGAAAAAATTATAATTTTATTTTTAACAATTACCATTGTTTGAAAAAGTTTAAATGAATTTTCAAGTACTTTACTGTTGTTAAAACGTAAAAGGTTGCAGGTAAACTACCCCTTCCCCTTAACCGATCTTCACCAAAATTAAAAGGCCTTGAGATCACAACAATTCAGGGATGTATGCAAAAAATTATATGATTCTGTTTGAATATGCGGCAGTTACCGTTCGTCATAGAAAAAATTACCCTTGTTAAAACATAAAATGTTGCAGGTAAACTACCCTATTCCCTTAACCGATCTTCACCAAAACCAAAAGGTCTTGAGAACTCTACAATTCAGGGCTGTATGCAAAACATTATTTGATTCTGTTTGAATTTGCGGCTGTTATCGTTTGCCAAAAAAAAATTACCCTTGATAAAAAACGCTGCAGGTAAACTACCTTCACCGATCTTCTCCGAAAACAATAGGTCTTGAGCACTCTACAAATCAGGGCTGTATGCAAAAACTTATTTGATTCTGTTTGAATTTGCGGCTGTTATCGTTTGCCATAGAAAATACCCTTTTAAAACATAAAACGCAGGTAAACTACCCCTTTCCCTTAACCGATCTTCACCAAAAACAATAGGTCTTGAGTACTCTACAAATCAGGGCTGTATGCAAAAACTTATTTGATTCTGTTTGAATTTGCGGCTGTTATCGTTTGCCATAGAAAATACCCTTTTTAAAACATAAAACTTGCTGGTAAACTACCCTTTTCCCTTAACCGATCTTCACCAAAAACAGCAGATCTTGAGAACTCTACAATTCAGGGCTGTATGCAAAAGAGTAGTAGATTCTGTTTAAATTTGCGGCTGTTATCGTTTGACATAGAAAAAAATTACCCTTGATTTAAAAAAAACCGTTGCAGGTAAACTACCCTTTTCCCTTAACTGATCTTCACCAAAAACAATAGGTCTTGAGTACTCTACAAATCAGGGCTGCATGCAAAAAATTATTTGATTCTGTTTGAATTTGCGGCTGTTATCGTTTGCCATAAAAAAAAATCTACAGACAGACAGACAGATACACACACACAGACGCTTTTTGAAAAATGACTTTTTTTCATGTTTTGAGTGTAGTAGAATCAGAATCTGCAATAATCTCGAACACGATTTTTTTTTTGCCATCACCATACTTCCATTTCCTTAAGGAACATGGAAGTAAAAATATAGAAATGTTTCCTTTCAATATACCAAGTGATGTGTTTTTAGTTATTAAACAAAATGGCTATCTCAGTTAAATTTGGACAAAATGTGGAATCTTTTCCTTCTTCTGCTCACCCATTCAGATAGATGATGAAAATAGTTTAAACTACTGAAAGAATGTTATCAGTGATTTTTTTTCTAATAATGCAATTATTGATTTTATTAACTAAAAAAAGTGATTGAAATGTTTTAACTTTATGAACTGGCTTTGAATTTTGAATGTAACTACCAAGAGGTGCATTGCATTGCATTAGGGGTGCGGGGTGTCTTTGCACCCGTGGCTTGATTGCAACATCTGGGGTGTGTCCAATGGCTGCCAGTAGCTACACTTAAGAGCTGGTACAATTCAACAGGTAGCCTAAAACTGGAAAAGGAAACCACCAACCAGTTAACTATGAAGGCGGGGGAGTAAGAACTTATTGATTTCAAAGGCAATGCGCTGGTACCGATTTGAGCAACAGATGTTGCCCGTCCCAAGTCCAGTCAGCAGACGCCCTGAGGCGTCGGTCGCTCCCCGCGAGGTGGAGAGCCTCTGTGCCGGTGATCGATGACAGCGACAAGCACCAACTCAGCGTGCTAGGAGGTGGTCAGGAAGGAGAGAAGGATAGTTTCAGTGATAAACTCTGGGCTGAGGACTGATGTTTTTATTTTAATTATAAAGAGGATGGCTTTATGGCGGGTAATCAATAAGCGCCCGAGGGCGCTTGACCCGAATGGGCGGTGGTGGTTCTGATGCACTGATGGTTCGTAGGTATGGGAAGGTGGAGGTCGAGGCTCTAGCAAAGAGAGTTAGAGCCAGTGACCGGACAAAGGTAGTCAAGGTAGGAATACGGAGACCCCTTCGAATCACATCGTTCCATACAAACCATCGTCGTTCCTCCATCAAGGATCGGAGGGTTCGGGACTGGAAAGCTTCCAGCCTACACCTGTTGGTGGTGGACAAAAGAGACCACCAAGCGGGAGCCGCATAGGTCAGTACAGACCTGAGAAAAAGCAGATAAATGGTCAATTTTGTGCGCATGGCCAGGCGGCTGCGACATGAGAGGAACGGAGATAATTTGGCTCGGATGCCGCGAGCCTTGGCAAGGGTTTCCGTCATGTGGGCGTTGAAGCAAATGCGCCGACGTAGCCGAACGCCTAAATACTTCACCGACTCATTGTAGGCGATGGGCCTCCCTTCCAGGGAGAGGGGCTGACATCGGGAGATGGACTTACGAGTGAAGCAGATCGCCTCGGATTTCTCTGTATTGATCGTCACCCGCCATTTCCGTAGCCAGTCCGGAAGCTGGTTCAACTGACGCTGCAGCTTTGTACTTGCAAAGCGCGGGGACAGGGAACTGCAGTGATACATAGAGTCGTCAGCGAACAAAGAAAACGTGACTCCAGGCAGGTCGTTCGTGTACACAAGGCACAGAACGGGGCCGAGAACAGATCCCTGTGGTACGCCGGCGGTGACGGGTCGAACTGTAGAACAGGACCCGTCGACGCTCACCCTGAAGGTTCGGTCGGTAAGATACGACCAGAGGAAAAACACTATGGACGATGGTATAGGGGAATTGGCGAGTTTGAAGAGAAGAACTTCATGCCAGACTTTATCGAAGGCCTTGCTCACATCCAACAGTACGGTGGCCGTAGCCGCTCGACTGTTGGTGGCGTCTGACAAGTGCATAATAACGCGGACCAATTGAAGTGTGGTCGAGTGCTCTCTGCGAAACCCAAACTGTTCGCTGCGGATGAAACCATCGCTGCGGAGATGCGAGCCAGTAAGAGACGCTCGAACACCTTCGAGATGACTGGCAAGAGAGAGATTGGGCGATAGCTTGTGGGAAGAACTCGCGGCTTGCGAGGCTTCGGAATCATAACGATGTTGGCTGTTTTCCACAGGCGGGGAAAGTACTGTAGCCGGAGACAGGAGTTAAACAGCTCAAGAACAAGGTCAACACTTGAGGCCGGTAGTGCAGCGGCCCCGATCCGGTCAGGACCAGGTGTGTGTCATGATCCAGTCGGCAGATAGATGAAACTAGTTCATCCCTGTCGAACGGGAGGGCAAGAAAAATGTCCAGATAGGAAGTCTCGAACATCTGCCGAGTGGGCAGGGTCCGAGACGCCTTGGTGAACAGTAAATTGCGCCTCCATGCAGTCGGCGAAGACATCGACCTTGCCTTCTGCCGAAGATACAACCCCGTTCGAAGTTTCAAGCGGGTTGCGAGTTCTCTTCTCGCGGGTCAGTCTATTCGCCGCTCTCCAGACGGAGGCATGGTCGACTTCAAGAGACTCCAGATATGAGTCCCATCGATCAGAGTTTACATCTAAAGCACCTTTTGACGCTGGGGTCACGGGTTCTTTGCCATCTGCGGTGTAGCTTGTGCCGTAGCCATTGGCGTGGAGAGCATCTGGAGGAAGGGCCAAGCGTCGATGGTTCACCTCGAGAGCACAGGTGTGTCGATCCATGACACCTTGGACCAACTCCTAAAGAAGGGTGGCTCGGAGATCCAAATCATCACGAGTGACGATCGGGTCCGCGGGGAGCGATGGAAACCGCCGTGAGAGCTCGTCATGGTAGGAGCACCAGTTGAGTCTCCTAACAATCTGAGCGGGAGGTCGGGGTGAAGCCGATATCTCACGGGTAGTTATAAAATGGGGATTGTGATCGGACAAGAGGTCTGACACTGATGAGACTTCGATGTGATGAGTCACGTCCTTGGCAATGACAATGTCAAGGACGTCCGGTCGATCACCGAAAAAGGGGAAGTGGGTACGGTCTTCAGGGCCGATGACTTGAAGTACCAAGACGAACCGGTACATAGATTTTCCATAGGCGCTGGCTACTCTCCTGTTCCAAGAGGGGAGAGTAGGTTGGGACTGAGAGTTCAGGGCCGGAAGTGACGTCACCCTCCTGGCGGGAAATTCAAATATGGTGGTGGTGGGGTACCACGTGACTGTGGTGGGGTTGTCGGCCATGTTGTAAAAGTCGTCGACCATGTTGGAAAAGCTGTGAGAAGTGAATTGGCGGGCATTGTAGTGATTGGTTATGTATAAATGGTTGGGGTAAATTTGAATTTTGGCGGTGAAGACAGTTATGTTTAATGAAAATGTATGTGTCTGTGGACAGTATATATTGTGAAAAAAAAAGGGTAGTGTGTTCTGCATCAGGGGGTTGTAGTAAAAAGGTGTAATGTGTTCATCTTCTTCTGCATTTGGCGGTCGTCGTAAGATACTCTCGATGAAAATGACGACTTGTACACATTGTCCCGTATGCCGTGGAAGGCGTGTATGCAGCGCATAATTGAAAACCACTTCACTTGCAAAAATTGTGTAACACACATCATGCATGGAGGTTATGTTTAATGAAATGTATGTATCTGTGGTCAGTATATATTGTGAAAAAAGGTAGCGTTTTCCGCGTCTGGTGGTCGTTGTAAAAAGGTGTAGTGTCCTCTTCTTCTGCATCTGGCGGTCGTTGTAAGATACTCTTGATGAAAATAACAAATTGTACATAATTTCCTGCATGCTGTGGAAGGTATGTAATACATCTATGTTCATGCACTCGCTTGTATATGCAGCAGATAATTGAAATTCCATTTCACTTGCAAAAATTGTGTAAAATAACCAATACGTACATCATGTTTGGAAAATAATTACCATTTATATTAATGTGTTGGGATGTAATATGTGTCTGTTCATAGTTGAAAATGATTTCATACAAAAATAATTGAAATGTGTGTTGAGGTAGAAAGGGCATTAGCTGTTCTTCAGCGGCGGCGTGTTCATCCTTGACATTTACGTTGAGCGTAGTCGTTATTCTTCGGTGATGCGTATCGCTGCCGCCGTTCTCATCGTTATTGCGTTCGGAAGTCATCTTCTCGTTGTATTTGGTTCCGCGAGTAGCAAACTAAAACTGATGAAGGAAATGTGTAGTCAATGTGAAATGTGTACATATGCCAGTCGGGCCTCTTCAGGAGTCTGTTTTACATGGACAAAGCTCCCCCCACCCCACCTAGCCAGTCAAAACGTTTACTCACTGCGACAACATACGGCCAGTCAACGTCTTGTTGCAAAAATAATCGCATACCCCCTCCCCTCAAAGCTGACCACATGTGCATGTCATGTGAAGGTCTATTGTCATTCTTTCAGAATGCAGCCCAAGTGCCAGACGCACTACGATCATAGCGCAGTTTTAATTATTAGCAGTGAAGAGGAGGAGAATGAAATGGAGAAGGTGAAGCCAAAAAAGGCGAGATTAAACATCGGAGAATATACGGTATTTATCAATCGTATCTTTTATTTATATAATAAGTATACTTCTTATTTTACATGAATCAAACTGTAGACATACTGTCAATTCCCTATTGTACACATATTTCTTACACTTTACACTGGTAGTATATTAGCTACATTTTATAAAGCTCCTGTCTCTTCTTTTTTGAATGCAGAATCAAACTGTAGATGTACTATCAATTCCCTATTGAGTACATATTTTTTACATCTTACATTAGTAATTATAAATGATATTATAAAACTCTTTATCACTTCTATTTTTTTCTTTTTTGACTGAAACAAAAATTAAAGACAATTTAAGGAGTGATCCGCACTTTTTTTTTTTCCAATGCATTTTAAATGAGGGAACAGGGGTTTAGTTAAGGACAATTAATTAATGACCTATTGAACCTATGTATTTGAAATTTTTAACATACATTAACTCATATATTTGTAACATGATGTACTAGTTTGAAACAATTTAAGAAAAAGAAATATCAATACAAAAATAATTACTTTTTATAAATTTTTTGAAAAATATTTTTTTAATTTTACAAACGTATTTTTAAATAAAGAGATTAATTCTAGTACAGTTTGATTGATGTACTGTACTGTTCAATCACAAAAAATTTGAACTCGACGGTACTTAGTTTTTGAGAAAAGTGTACCTAATTGTTGAAATCCATGGTTACGGAAAAAACGTGTGTAAAGCTAAACAATGGGATTGAAAACAATGTGGAATACGTTTTATTTTATTTTTTTATGCCCACATTAATGTAGATAACCTCATAAAGATATATATATTTTCTTAATCAGGATGAAATGGAGAATTTTTTGGGACAATAAAAGGGAATTCAATTTTTTGACCGAAAAAGTGCTGGTCTCCCCTTAATGTTCAGAATTCATAATTGCTATGAAACCTTCACTGAAACTGTATTGGTTTCTTTTTTTTAGTTCCCCACTACACTTTCAGAAGAGTACAGAGGGGCGAGACGTATGCGTCCGACAGCCGCTGTTAATCCCATCCCTGAAAATCCATTCCAGCAAAGTCCTTACGAGGGACTCTTTGCATTTCCCACTACTCGACTGGGTCCTTTAAACCCCCCACCACCTCTCCTGGACCTTCAACGCCCCATCACCTCAACCGGGTCCTTCCAACCCCCAACCTCTCTTTCAATTTATTGAAAATCCCCAACCAGATCCTCCTTCCACTCCCTAACCTCTCATGGAAGAATATCGCTTCTCATGGCATATCCCTACACGTTATCCTAAATATGATGTAGACAGCGATGTCGATAATTAACATTTTCCCACACCACCTAACATCATTCCTTTACAACTCTTGCCCCACCTAACCTTAACCTTCCCTGTCTTCCTTTCCGGGTCCGTAATGTGACGATTTAAATTTTAAATTAAAAAAAACAAATTAATAATAAAATATAAAACGGGAAGTAAGTAAGAACATTAAATCGCACTATTAAACCAAATACCCCTGAACTAACTCATAATAGTAATGAGAATCAATTAAGAAAATCTAACTAAAATAAGTAATTAAAACTGTGAAAGTAAAAGTTAAAAATAATACTGTTAACCCTTTAGTAAATTTATCATGCTAAGACCTGTGTATTCCGGATCCAACTTGCATACCGACCCGGCATTAAATAAGAATACCTGTAAATCATAATGTAAATAATTAATAATTTAAAGTCACAAGTAGCAGTTGTAATAATTCCTGTAGACAAGATAAGTCTCGATAGTTTATTTTGTCAAACTGTAAGCCTGTATTATTAATAAAGAGTTGGAACTATATTATGGCGGAGTACTCACTCCGCGTCGTTACAATTTTCCTGTTGTAACAATGCAGGACTTATGATGTGGCTTTCAAACTGTAAACACCTCCAAGCGAGGGCTCTTCACAAAGTTTTATTTTTATTTTTAATTGAGTGTTAGCTTCCACTAAAAGCGTGGAGAGTTAGTTATAAATAACGAAGATGTATTGAGTAATTTGTTAAACAAGGATGTGAAAAAGAAAAACTAGTGTATAAGGTGACATCTCATGTTAATTAAAACTAATGATTAAATATGGTTCAAGTAAAGTAATTCCGACATACTGTGAAAAGAAGATGCAAACTCCAGTACTATGGTGGCATTAAATATGTGATGTGCATAACTGTGGATAGTGACGACTAAGACCTAAACAACACTTACCATTACCGCCGAGGATCAGGATGACTTCGCGCTACATAACATCCATCTCCTCATTAATTCACTCAGATGACATCCACTGGAAACCCTACCCCAATGACAACCCTCGACTAAGAGAGTACCGAAGATTCACGCCCCAGGACATGGACAGATAAAGCTTATCTAAGAGGTGACTCGGAAGCTCGTCTTCCGTGAATTATGTATATTTAAAATATAAGTATTTATAAATGCCAAAGACTTTTAAAAGACAATCTCTAAGCATTAAGTTTTAGAATGATGTAACCAGTAATTTCTGAAATCATACATTGTAACATTACTCTTGAGATATAACTTTGAATCGCTTAACTAAATAAAACCATTCTTCAAATGGTGTTTAAGTAACAACGCAACCTTCTTAATAAGTAAAGTAAATTTGAAAGTTCTTAACTAGATCAAAAGAGACTCGGATCCGAGGTAAAATACATGATCTGTGTGATCATTTGTTTTGACAGAAAACCCCTTTACTATTTCTGTATGAGTAAATTTTTTATGTAATGTGTTATATATCATATGTTAATAAAGAGATGTCATCTTGTTACATACTAAAGTGAGTGCATAAATCAGCTAAATTCCCTCCCCTTGTTTCCTGTAATTAGAGTAATTATTATTATTCTTAGTGCTGTTTGATTTTTCAGTTTGTTACAACGTAGGCAGCCTGTATAATTGGCTAGAGTCAATTATCACGGGTTCCCTGGATTATAACGTAGCCGACACGTTATAAAATGCGCCACTCTGCTTTTCGTATAAAATGTTAGTGTACATAGTGTCACATATAAAATGCGGCACTCTGTTGGTTTATGCACTCAGTTAATGTATTGTATGTAAAACAAAAGGCTAAGTAGCACAAAGGAATAGTGACAATATTAATTTACCATTGTAAATTTTGTGTGAGATTACGCACAAACTCATATATCTCATTTACTTAGTATACGTGAAAATAATTGCTTGAATTATTATTGTATGATAATTGTATTACACCAATGCAAGTACCTACATGAATTTTAGTAGTTGTCAATATGTTCAGTCTCTAACATGTCTATTTAGCGACAATTCGTGACCTGCAGTTTTCCTGCATATGCTTGCATAAAAATGTAAATTGTATTTCTGTTGCCACAGTGAGTTATATAAACGATTGACAAAAGTAAACAAGTTCAATTACGTGTAAATAAATTGTAAGTGAAATTCTACTCCTCTCTAGTAGCCAAATTAGATAATTTAAAATTAGTACGTAAAACTAAATAATAACTAAATATCAGCTTAATTACGGGCTGTAACGTGTTTAAAACGTATATCATTGCGCATCGCACACGCCACCCTCGTTGAAGCCAGCCTATACAAGTCTGTAAAGGAAGCAGTCAGCTGTTGTTGAATAGAACAATAACATTCTCTCACCCCGAGTGTGATTCTCCCCTTCTTACGCATACAACTATGCCATTGTTTAAAAGAAAACTAGTTTGACCCACATTCCAGCGTAACAGCTGATCATTGAAAGTAAAGTTGACGTCTGTGTGAATTTTTTCTCTTTCTCTGATTCTCTGAGATGATAAGTAATTCTCTTACAACCAATGCAAATGTTTTAACCATGAATTAAATTGTGTATGCAATAATTGTGTAGTGTAGTAAAATAAGTTTTAGTGTGCTAAAACTACTATCTCCATTGTTAAATAAAGTGTTCAACCCCTTACCCCGAAACAAACTTTTAAACAAAGTAAAATTAAATCAAGTAAATAAACGTGTCCTAAAAGAAATATATATAAATAATAAAATTTTTTTAAATAAATAATAAGTCCTTTAAATTAAAAAATTAATAATATCTGAAATTAAACTAACTTGTAATAAAAGTGTGTTAGTGAAATAAGTAAAAAAGAAATTAATAATAAAAGTATATTTGATTAGTGTAAACACCCGGTTGTGGCCTGTTCAAAAAATAATTCCCCAGCTTGCCAGTATAAGACAAACTCGTTCGTGCAGGAAATAATCGTGTTAAGAATTGTAGGAAGCGACCCCAATTGTTATGAAATCCTAAAGTGGTAAACAATAGCCACCACCCCTGTGTATAATACAATGCACCTGTGTAAAGTGTTTGTCCCCTCTTGCTTAGTGTGTTACACTTGATTGTTTAAAAGTAAATAAAGATTCCCCTTCATGAAATTCCGCTTATCTCAGTAGAATAAGCAATTAGAGTTAAGAAAGGATCTAAGGTCGAGTATGGGATCGACTTTAGATTACCTTAGTATAATTAAGAGTAGTACGTAAATAATAATTACCTCTATTAATAATAGAGATAAGTACGTAACAAAGTCACAACGGCGCCGCACTGAAAAGAGTTAAAGAAAGTGCAGAAAGCTAACTAATAGAGTTAGAGTATGCAACATGTAATCAGTCGGGCCACGATATTGTGAAGTTGTGGGAAATTAGTAGTAAGAAATAAAATTAAGGTAGCCTTTAAGAAACGAGATAAAGGGAAGTTCATGGAAGAAAAGAAAATGAGTACTAAGTAAATTTCATACGGTAATCCCCAAGCATACTCCCAGTACTTACTTTCGAATTCTCCTTATTAATAGTTTCCCCACCCATGTCTATTTTAAGCGGCGGAGTATGTGACGATTTAAATTGTAAATTAAAAAAAACAAATTAATAATAAAATATAAAACGGGAAGTAAGTAAGAACATTAAATCGCACTATTAAACCAAATACCCCTGAAATAACTCATAATAGTAATGAGAATCAATTAAGAAAAGCTAACTAAAATAAGTAATTAAAACTGTGAAAGTAAAAGTTAAAAATAATACTGTTAACCCTTTAGTAAATTTATCATGCTAAGACCTGTGTATTCCGGATCCAACTTGCATACCGACCCGGCATTAAATAAGAAATACTTGTAAATCATAATGTAAATAATTAATAATTTAAAGTCACAAGTAGCAGTTGTAATAATTCCTGTAGACAAGATAAGTCTCGATAGTTTATTTTGTCAAACTGTAAGCCTGTATTATTAATAAAGAGTTGGAACTATATTATGGCGGAGTACTCACTCCGCGTCGTTACAATTTTCCTGTTGTAACAATGCAGGACTTATGATGTGGCTTTCAAACTGTAAACACCTCCAAGCGAGGGCTCTTCACAAAGTTTTATTTTTATTTTTAATTGAGTGTCAGCTTCCACTAAAAGCGTGGAGAGTTAGTTATAAATAACGAAGATGTATTGAGTAATTTGTTAAACAAGGATGTGAAAAAGAAAAACTAGTGTATAAGGTGACATCTCATGTTAATTAAAACTAATGATTAAATATGGTTCAAGTAAAGTAATTCCGACATACTGTGAAAAGAAGATGCAAACTCCAGTACTATGGTGGCATTAAATATGTGATGTGCATAACTGTGGATAGTGACGACTAAGACCTAAACAACACTTACCATTACCGCCGAGGATCAGGATGACTTCGCGCTACATAACATCCATCTCCTCATTAATTCACTCAGATGACATCCACTGGAAACCCTACCCCAATGACAACCCTCGACTAAGAGAGTACCGAAGATTCACGCCCCAGGACATGGACAGATAAAGCTTATCTAAGAGGTGACTCGGAAGCTCGTCTTCCGTGAATTATGTATATTTAAAATATAAGTATTTATAAATGCCAAAGACTTTTAAAAGACAATCTCTAAGCATTAAGTTTTAGAATGATGTAACCAGTAATTTCTGAAATCATACATTGTAACATTACTCTTGAGATATAACTTTGAATCGCTTAACTAAATAAAACCATTCTTCAAATGGTGTTTAAGTAACAACGCAACCTTCTTAATAAGTAAAGTAAATTTGAAACTTCTTAACTAGATCAAAAGAGACTCGGATCCGAGGTAAAATACATGATCTGTGTGATCATTTGTTTTGACAGAAAACCCCTTTACTATTTCTGTATGAGTAAATTTTTTATGTAATGTGTTATATATCATATGTTAATAAAGAGATGTCATCTTGTTACATACTAAAGTGAGTGCATAAATCAGCTAAATTCCCTCCCCTTGTTTCCTGTAATTAGAGTAATTATTATTATTCTTAGTGCTGTTTGATTTTTCAGTTTGTTACAACGTAGGCAGCCTGTATAATTGGCTAGAGTCAATTATCACGGGTTCCCTGGATTATAACGTAGCCGACACGTTATAAAATGCGCCACTCTGCTTTTCGTATAAAAAGTTAGTGTACATAGTGTCACATATAAAATGCGGCACTCTGTTGGTTTATGCACTCAGTTAATGTATTGTATGTAAAACAAAAGGCTAAGTAGCACAAAGGAATAGTGACAATATTAATTTACCATTGTAAATTTTGTGTGAGATTACGCACAAACTCATATATCTCATTTACTTAGTATACGTGAAAATAATTGCTTGAATTATTATTGTATGATAATTGTATTACACCAATGCAAGTACCTACATGAATTTTAGTAGTTGTCAATATGTTCAGTCTCTAACATGTCTATTTAGCGACAATTCGTGACCTGCAGTTTTCCTGCATATGCTTGCATAAAAATGTAAATTGTATTTCTGTTGCCACAGTGAGTTATATAAACGATTGACAAAAGTAAACAAGTTCAATTACGTGTAAATAAATTGTAAGTGAAATTCTACTCCTCTCTAGTAGCCAAATTAGATAATTTAAAATTAGTACGTAAAACTAAATAATAACTAAATATCAGCTTAATTACGGGCTGTAACGTGTTTAAAACGTATATCATTGCGCATCGCACACGCCACCCTCGTTGAAGCCAGCCTATACAAGTCTGTAAAGGAAGCAGTCAGCTGTTGTTGAATAGAACAATAACATTCTCTCACCCCGAGTGTGATTCTCCCCTTCTTACGCATACAACTATGCCATTGTTTAAAAGAAAACTAGTTTGACCCACATTCCAGCGTAACAGCTGATCATTGAAAGTAAAGTTGACGTCTGTGTGAATTTTTTCTCTTTCTCTGATTCTCTGAGATGATAAGTAATTCTCTTACAACCAATGCAAATGTTTTAACCATGAATTAAATTGTGTATGCAATAATTGTGTAGTGTAGTAAAATAAGTTTTAGTGTGCTAAAACTACTATCTCCATTGTTAAATAAAGTGTTCAACCCCTTACCCCGAAACAAACTTTTAAACAAAGTAAAATTAAATCAAGTAAATAAACGTGTCCTAAAAGAAATATATATAAATAATAAAATTTTTTTAAATAAATAATAAGTCCTTTAAATTAAAAAATTAATAATATCTGAAATTAAACTAACTTGTAATAAAAGTGTGTTAGTGAAATAAGTAAAAAAGAAATTAATAATAAAAGTATATTTGATTAGTGTAAACACCCGGTTGTGGCCTGTTCAAAAAATAATTCCCCAGCTTGCCAGTATAAGACAAACTCGTTCGTGCAGGAAATAATCGTGTTAAGAATTGTAGGAAGCGACCCCAATTGTTATGAAATCCTAAAGTGGTAAACAATAGCCACCACCCCTGTGTATAATACAATGCACCTGTGTAAAGTGTTTGTCCCCTCTTGCTTAGTGTGTTACACTTGATTGTTTAAAAGTAAATAAAGATTCCCCTTCATGAAATTCCGCTTATCTCAGTAGAATAAGCAATTAGAGTTAAGAAAGGATCTAAGGTCGAGTATGGGATCGACTTTAGATTACCTTAGTATAATTAAGAGTAGTACGTAAATAATAATTACCTCTATTAATAATAGAGATAAGTACGTAACAAAGTCACAACGGCGCCGCACTGAAAAGAGTTAAAGAAAGTGCAGAAAGCTAACTAATAGAGTTAGAGTATGCAACATGTAATCAGTCGGGCCACGATATTGTGAAGTTGTGGGAAATTAGTAGTAAGAAATAAAATTAAGGTAGCCTTTAAGAAACGAGATAAAGGGAAGTTCATGGAAGAAAAGAAAATGAGTACTAAGTAAATTTCATACGGTAATCCCCAAGCATACTCCCAGTACTTACTTTCGAATTCTCCTTATTAATAGTTTCCCCCCCCATGTCTATTTTAAGCGGCGGAGTATGTGACGATTTAAATTGTAAATTAAAAAAAACAAATTAATAATAAAATATAAAACGGGAAGTAAGTAAGAACATTAAATCGCACTATTAAACCAAATACCCCTGAAATAACTCATAATAGTAATGAGAATCAATTAAGAAAAGCTAACTAAAATAAGTAATTAAAACTGTGAAAGTAAAAGTTAAAAATAATACTGTTAACCCTTTAGTAAATTTATCATGCTAAGACCTGTGTATTCCGGATCCAACTTGCATACCGACCCGGCATTAAATAAGAAATACTTGTAAATCATAATGTAAATAATTAATAATTTAAAGTCACAAGTAGCAGTTGTAATAATTCCTGTAGACAAGATAAGTCTCGATAGTTTATTTTGTCAAACTGTAAGCCTGTATTATTAATAAAGAGTTGGAACTATATTATGGCGGAGTACTCACTCCGCGTCGTTACAATTTTCCTGTTGTAACAATGCAGGACTTATGATGCGGCTTTCAAACTGTAAACACCTCCAAGCGAGGGCTCTTCACAAAATGTTTTATTTTTATTTTTAATTGAGTGTTAGCTTCCACTAAAAGCGTGGAGAGTTAGTTATAAATAACGAAGATGTAGTGAGTAATTTGTTAAACAAGGATGTGAAAAAGAAAAACTAGTGTATAAGGTGACATCTCATGTTAATTAAAACTAACGATTAAATATGGTTCAAGTAAAGTAATTCCGACATACTGTGAAAAGAAGATGCAAACTCCAGTACTATGGTGGCATTAAATATGTGATGTGCATAACTGTGGATAGTGACGACTAAGACCTAAACAACACTTACCATTACCGCCGAGGATCAGGACGACTTCGCGCTACATACCATCCATCTCCTCATTAATTCACTCAGACGACATCCACTGGAAACCCTACCCCGATGACAACCCTCGACTAAGAGAGTACCGAAGATTCACGCCCCAGGACATGGACAGATAAAGCTTATCTAAAGGTGACTCAGAAGCTCGTCTTCCGTGAATTATGTATATTTAAAATATAAGTATTTATAAATGCCAAAGACTTAAAAGACAATCTCTAAGCATTAAGTTTTAGAATGATGTAACCAGTAATTTCTGAAATCATACGTTGTAACATTACTCTTGAGATATAACTTTGAATCGCTTAACTAAATAAAACCATTCTTCAAATGGTGTTTAAGTAACAATGCAACCTTCTTAATAAGTAAAGTAAATTTGAAACTTCTTAACTAGATTAAAAGAGACTCAGATCCGAGGTAAAATACATGATCTGTGTGATCATTTGTTTTGACAGAAAACCCCTTTACTATTTCTGTATGAGTAAATTTTTTATGTAATGTGTTATATATCATATGTTAATAAAGAGATGTCATCTTGTTACATACTAAAGTGAGTGCATAAATCAGCTAAATTCCCTCCCCTTGTTTCCTGTAATTAGAGTAATTATTATTCTTCTTAGTGTTGTGTTTGATTTTTCAGTTTGTTACAACGTAGGCAGCCTGTATAATTGGCTAGAGTCAATTATCACGGGTTCCCTGGATTATAACGTAGCCGACACGTTATAGTAACTTCACCTACATGTTCTTTAGATAGTGTTACTTGTTAAGCGACGAATATCACTATCTATCGATCGTAGCCAGTCCACAGTCTGGGTAAAGAAGGATGGCGGACACCTCAAAATAAATAAATGCGATCGAGACAGCTGGTTTAGGTATGACAGCAGCAAAAATAAATTATGGCCCCTCCAGGATTTGAACCCGAGACCTACGGTTCCCACAATCGGTATGCTAACCACTGCATGAAGAGACCATTGTTGTTTAAGCATAATTATTCCCCGCCTCCTGGTCTATACCCTTTACTGTCTTCCTTTCTGGGTCCGTAACATCAAGGGAAGGCAGACACCTCAAAATAAAAAAATATATTAACACAATAACCTTCGATCCACAACGCCTGCCAAAAATGTCTCGTGGAAAATGCCGACCGGCTTCCGGAATCCAAAGACTGGATCAAACTGGACAGCGAGACTGTCACCACCCGCAACGGTGCCCGTCGGCCAATCGCGAAGTCGCCCATCTTTAATGTAAGTGTCGTGAATTGGCGGCCAGTGTAGTGATTGGATGTGTATGATTGGTGGGAGTAAAATTTAATTTTGACGGTGAAGACGGTTATGTTTAATCAAATATATGTGTCTGTGGTAAGTATATAGTGAAAAAAAGGTAGTGTGTTCTGAATCTGGTGGTCGTTGTAAATGAAAAAAAAGGTAATGTCTGTGTGTGTGTGTTCTTCTTCTGCATCTGACGGTCGTTGTAAGATACTCTTGATGAAATTGACAATAATTGCAAAAAAAAAAAAATGCTAGTGTGTTCTGCATCGGGTGGTCGTAGTAAAAAGGTGTAGTGCCCTCTTCTTCTGCATTTGGCGATCGTCGTAAGATACTCTTGATGAAAATGACAACTTGTACATAATGTCCCATATGCTGTGGAAGGCGTGTATGGAGTACTAAATTGAAAACCACTTCACTTGCAAAAATTGTGTAACACACATCATGGGTGAAAAGGATAGTTGAAAATAAACACTTAAGCTATTAACGATATACACATATATTCAAAAAAAATACATGAACTATTTACAGAGACAAACTAATTACACACAAAGAAAAAAAATATACAATGGCAATAATATACATTGTCGTGGGTGTCCATCTATAACAAAAAAAGAAACGGTATTAGTAACGTTAGGTTGATGCAAGTAGTAGGATGGTTTAAAATATCGTTTATGAACACTGTAACATACCTCAAAAGTACATACGTCCGTAGAATGGACGACTTGGACGCGCGAATGTGTAGAACCTACACTGCGGGCATCGTGGTTCCGTCCCTTCTGATGCCGACGTTTTGAACCAGTTCATGACGCACCCATAATGATAAGTGTGCCCACAAGGCAACCCGACGAGTCGCTCCCCCTCGGTGTATGTTTCCAGGCACACACTACAATTTCTGTCTTGTAACATTCCCTGGACGGGTCAGGTTTCTCCCCGGGTCCAACGCTATGTGGGCAATGTCCTTCGGAGCATCAGACGCATCGATGTGGGGTCACCGTGCGACCTCGGGTCTACTACATCTATAATTTCGTTGTATAAACCTGAGTGTGTCCTCAATGTGTGATGCGACAGGGCGTCTTATAGAGGGGGTGGCAACCGGGGATCCCGGTGCTGTTGCGGTTGAGGCTGTAGCTGCTGTGGCTGCAGTTGAGGCTGTGGCTGCGGTTGTATTTTACTGGTGGCAGAAGAAAAACAAAATATAACAATATGTACAAACGCGGTAATAAAATATGTATGCATAAGATGAAGAAGACTTACATATGTACATCGACAACAGGTAGCGATGATGATGATGATGCGGGCGTTAGTTCGCCATCATCAACGGACTCCATATCCCAGGTAGATAGGTTGCTGAGCGTTCTGGAGTCTGCTTCGTAAGTGTTCAAGGCATCGGTGTACGTGGAAACATTGGCAGTACCATTATCATCGCTGAAAACTAAAGGTATAAGTTTAACACCTATTGTAAACACAATAGTACAAGAGATTGTTAATGAAAACGTACTTGCCGACTTGTGCCTGCAACAGCAGCAGCAGCAGCAGCAGTGGCAGCAGCGGGTTGAGGAGATGGGTCATACCCAGCGGGTTGGTAGCGGGAGTACCGCTACCATCGCTGAAAAAAATTACAAGTTTAATGCTGTAAACTCATTAGTACAAGAGATAGATGTTGTTTACGAAGACTTACGTATTGACTTGATACGCTGGCCACACTCGATATATTCACACTTAATGGTGCATCCGCCAGCAGCGCACATAGCCGTTGTGAACTATAAAAAAAAAACAGTAAGTCAGTATAATGGCTTACACAGTTTGTACTCAATAAATAAAAAAAATGTATTTACCATCTCACACGTCGCTCCTCAGGCATCGGATTAGTGTTCTAGTTGTTGGTATCATTAGGGTTGCCAGACGTCCGGGGTTTCCCGGACACGTCCGGGAAAACGAGATGTTCGGGAATGTCCGGGGGGGGGGGGATTTTGAATGGGTCCGGTATTTTCTAAAATTTAAATTTACCGCGTAAATTTTGTCTGGTGCACACAAGCGTTCATGCATTCAACATGGTTTATTAAGTTTTGTATGTCAGTAGCGATAGATGCGTAGCATTTGACATTTCATTACACACTACCTGACTACCTTACATTGTGAGTTTTTGGTGACCGTGAAGTATACAGAATTAGCTGTTCTGTTGTTTTTATTTGTTAAAATGGTAACTAATCGGTGTGAAGTGTTCGTCCTAACCTAAAACCTAAGAACTTCTTAAGATTTTGAAGTTATACTGCAGATCTACGTGTTATTTTACGTGTCTTCGTGTGATTACATTAATGAATTATTGATTTTATAATTTATAGTTAAGACTGTGTGAGTCAGATTACTCATAAAATGCCAAAGAGGAAGTGTGTATTCAATGATGAACTAAAACGGAAATATTCGTCTTTTAAAGAAGGACCAAGAGAATGGGAGGCAACTTGTGTAATTTGTAATTGCACTATTTCAGTTGCAAATAAAGGCAAAAGCGACATTGATGACCATATTGGTAGTAAAAAACATCAAACTAATCTCAGGAGTGTAGCTGGTACATAAAATTGCTTAAAGTCATTTGTTACCAAACCAGATATAATAAAATCAGTAGCAGCTGCTGAAGCAACACTTTCGTTCCATACAGTATGTCATCACCAGTCATACAATTCGTTAAACTGCACAGTTACAATGAATAAGAAAATATATTCAGATTCTGATATTTGTAAATAAATTACGTGTGCGCGAACAAAAGCTACAGCAATAATAAATAATGTACTTGGACCATTTTCTGTGAAGCAAATTTTATGTGAGCTAGAAAATATTTCATATATTTCTGTTTTCATAGATGCTAGTAATCATTTGACAACCAAAATGTTTCCAATGGTCATAAAATATTTTGATTTTAAAAATGGAGGCACTAAATGTAAAATTTTGTACTTAATTTTCGAATCTAAAGAAGATTCTACAACTATTTCTGATCTTGTTGTTGA
This sequence comes from Magicicada septendecula, assembly GCA_034769895.1. Classification (NCBI taxonomy): domain Eukaryota; kingdom Metazoa; phylum Arthropoda; class Insecta; order Hemiptera; family Cicadidae; genus Magicicada; species Magicicada septendecula. The sequence goes on from CM068368.1 coordinate 706,209,377, forward strand.
CGCTTTGAATAGAAATGGACTTTTATGTAAGTGTATTGCATTTTGCGGCGACAATTTCAACACAAATTTTGGTGGCTGTAAAAGACAGGGAACAAATAATGTTTATTCAAAACTTAAAAAAAAAATTAATGAAAACTTGATAGGAATTGGCTGTCCAGCCCATGTTCTCAACAATGCTGTTCATCATGCTTGTGATTCTTCATTACCTATAGATGTAGATGTATTAATTTTCAAAATTTATAACTATTTTTCTATTTACTCTGTTCGAACAGAACAACTCAAAGATTTTTGTTATTTTATTGATACCGAATATAAACAACTATTATATCACTCGAAAACGAGGTGGTTGTCCTTGTTTCCAGCAACTGACCGGTTAATACTTATGTTTGAGCCATTAAAGTCTTATTTCCTGTCTATTGGTAATGCTCCAAAATATTAATAAGTTTTTTTGAAAATGAATTTAGTAAAGCTTATTTACTTCTTATCCATTCTCTAATATCCCTTTTTCATATGAGTATTCAGCAAATAGAAAGGAATGATAATTCTATTATAGAAACTGGACGGTAGCGCGATGATTTTATTTTACTAGGTTGGCTAATCTGATTTATATCTCATCAACGTTCGCGTAATCGTACTTGACCAGTGCACATTCAGTAATCTCGGCGTTCGGTTCGCCGGACATTTCCGTCAAGTTAGTGTCGACATTAGATGTAGGCCTTAGGCCTTACTATTTTCTATCATGGCCAACTAGCGCCACAACTTCATTCTTAACTAAATTTATTAATTATTGATTCAATATGCAGCATTAGCCAGCCTTCTTTCAATTTATTACAGCTGTAATGTGATCATTCAAATTATTAAAACTATTCGTATACAGTCCACTTCTCTTATTTCTTAATGTAATTTAATACATCCTACACAACATCTTCAATCATAATGGAAGACCAGCAGACAAATATTTAATGCAAGATACATAATTTTCGCCCGCTCGGGCTGAACAAATTAACTCTTCCGGTCCGCACTTGCGGAACGGTACTTTTCTTAAACTGTTTCGGCCCACTTGGGCCGGGATCAGCCATATTTTTGGTCCACCGTGCCTGGATTCCAATCAGCATTTTGGTCCTCACGGTGCGCATCATCCATTTTTGGTCCTCCGGGCCGGATTTCCACTTAATGTCTTTTGTATCTTTTTCTGGCCATCACGGGCGGGTTAGCACGTCAGCTAATGCGACCGTGGCGTGATTTGCGTCGCCACTTCGCTCGTCGTCTTCAGGCAACGTGATAGCAAGTTCCTGCCGGCTGCAGTGCCTCAAGGTGGTCATCTTGCCAGCTGTTCACCATCATCATCAAGGAGCCGACGCTGCGGGACGTCGCTGACCAGGTACCACCAGCAACAGTAATAAGGTGCGTAAAAGAATGTCTGAGGAAGGCCTCAAGGTGCTGACCAGAAAGAGAGGCGGATTAAAGTCCGCGATAGTGCGGATACAATCCGCGGTAAATTCATTTGACATTAATTTAACCACAAAACATTTTTTGACTGTGAGATTAGAAAGTCTTAAGAGCTTAGCCTCGAAGTACGACGAAGTACAGTCTGAGATAGAGCTTATAAGTAAAGACGTGAGCACTGCTCAGGCAGACCGAGTCGAGGTTGAGGAAATGATATACTCAACTGAGGCAAACATTTTACAACTTCTTGACACTGTTAATACTCAGACTGTGCCTCCTGTACTATCGACGCCTGTGCATTTAAAACCGATAAGTTTGCCCTGCTTCTCAGGCAACATACTTGAGTGGCAACATTTCTATTCAATTTTTAATGATCTCGTGCATTCAAGATCAGATTTAACACCAGTACAGAAGCTGCATTACTTGCATTCATCGGTGAAGTGTGAACCATTAGACTTAATTAAATCATTACCAATTTGTCAAGAGAATTATGTAATAGCGTTGAACTTGCTGTCCGATAGGTACAATAATCCATTTATATTAGCAAAATATTATGTACAGAACCTACTTCAGGTTAAGTCCACAATAAAGGACTCAGTCCAAAGCTTGGCTGAGTTTACGAATACTATAACGTCTTCTGTTAATTCGCTGGTGGCAATGAAGCTGTCTGTAAACCTATTTGAGTTTATTACTATACAATTGCTTTCCACTAAACTTGACCCTATCACTTTAAAACGTTGGAAGGAGTCTATAGACCCTGACAACTTGCCTAGTTTTCAAGACTTTACTCATTTTTTGAATTTGCGCCGACAGCTTTTAGAAAATACTATGCCAATTGAACCCGGACAGCAATTCAATAAACCTAGTGTAAAACCAAACAATAAGTTTGAGAAATGTAGTTTAAGAAATACTGCTGGCAGCAGTACCTTTAAGAGTTATCATGTTACGGCAAGGCATTATTCATGTGTGTGCTGTAAATCTGATCACCCGCTTTACATGTGTAATAATTTTCGCATATTAAGTGCCGCTGAGCGGGGGCAATTGGTGGCAAACCATAAATGTTGTATTAACTGCCTTAGAGCGGGTCATTTGATAACAAATTGTAAAAGTAAACAGGTTTGTAAAATTTGTTCAAAGGGTCACCACACCTTGCTGCACGCTAATTACGTGCCGAAATCAGCAGCTGCCAGCAGTAACTACTGCTCATTTAAATTACAGTGTAAAAACAATGTACTTTTATCCACTGCAGTTGTATACGTCATTGATCAGGCTGGCAATAGGCATAAGGCGCGCGCACTTCTTGACGCCGGGTCTCAGATCAATTTTTGTACGAAATCATTTGCGAAAAGATTGCACCTCAAACTAACCCGATCTAATATTCCGATTACAGGAATAAGCAACACAGCGTGTTGCGCTACTGACATTGTTTCTATGCGTATTATGTCTCGCTATCAGAGACATAGTTTCGAGGCCAAATTTGCCGTCTTATCTAACTTAACTCATAATCTGCCTTCAATATCGTTTGACATCAACCGGTTCCACATTCCAAATAAAATTTTTCTCGCCGACCCAGATTTTAATATGTCTTCACAGATCGACATACTATTGGGGGCTCAATTTTATCTAGATTTAATATTAAGTACACACACGGACCCAACTTCCCTATCATTCAGGAGACAAAACTGGGTTACATTTTGGCCGGCAATCTGCCCAAGCACTGCCACACCCAGGGTCCTGCTGTTTCGTTCTTGGCAAGGAACAATGACAGCCAAATCCTGCAATCTCTTGAGAGATTTTGGGAGGCAGAAACGATCCCCGGCGATACCCCTAATGGCGAGTCGGCTTGCGAAGAGCATTTTATGCGCTACACTCAGCGCAACCACGAGGGTAGATTTATAGTGTCGCTCCCATTCAAGTCTGATAATCCTCACATAGGGGAATCCTACACAAGTGCCGAATCAAGGTTTTTAAACTTGGAGCGCGATTCAGGCGCGATCCCAAGCTCGCTCGCGACTACGCAGACTTTATCGGTGAATACATGAAGCTTGGGCACATGACACCCATTGATCATGGCGCTATCAATTTAGGATCGTCAAATATTTATTACTTGCCTCACCATGCCGTGTTTAAACATTCTAGCTTGACCACAAAATTGCGCGTTGTTTTTTATGGTTCCTCCAAGACTACAAATGGCCTTTCGTTAAATGACCTATTATTGGTAGGCCCCAATGTTCAGCAAGATCTCTTCTCTATTCTGTTGCGGTTTCGCACACATAAGTATGTCCTGATTGCTGACATCGAAAAAATGTATCGTCAGATTCGCGTTGCTGAAGAGGACTGTCACTATCAGCGTATTTTGTGGCGTGACTCTCCCCTCGAACCACTTAAGCATTTCGCGCTGCAAACAGTAACTTACGGCACGGCTAGCGCCTCCTTTTTGGCCACACGGTGCCTTTTACAAATTGCTAGAGACAATCAAACTTCCTTTCCCCAAGCGGCTTTAGCCATCACTAACGATTTTTATGTAGACGATCTACTTACCGGTTCTGACACTATCCCCGATCTGACTAATCTGAAATCCGACCTAGGTGCGTTACTTGCTCAATATGGTTTCACGTTGCACAAATGGGCATCAAATGAACCCACAGCGGTCGCAAGTCATCACAACCTTTCACGACCCCTAAATAAACAGGACAATGTGCGTACCCTGGGCATTCTTTGGAACAACACTGCTGATTCATTTTTGTTTGATGTCAACCTATCTCCGGTTCTTCATAGCATATCCAAGAGGCAAATTCTTTCAATAATCGCCGGAATATATGATCCACTGGGTTTAATCGGACCAGTTGTCTTTTTGTATAAACACTTCATGCAACGACTCTGGCTTTGTAAGCTTAGTTGGGATGAACCGCTTTCCGGTCAGTCACTGTCGGATTGGCATTCTTTGTGTAACAAATTAAGTCTGATTGGTAAAATAGTGGTCCCGCGATCTATTCGTTGCAACCATCAGGCGGTTACAGTTCAGTTGCATGGTTTTTCGGATGCTTCCGAGAGAGGGTTCGGCTGTTGTGTGTATGTCCGAGTCATTTATCAAGATGCTACTGCTTCCTGTCGTCTTTTGTGTTCAAAATCTCGCGTGGCTCCCTTGCGCCAAGTGTCATTACCTCGTATCGAGCTCTGCGCTTGTTTGTTATTATCGCGACTTGTGTCTAAAATTATTCCTGCTCTTCATTCATTCATTGAGGATGTACATTTGTATTCCGATTCTATGGTGGCTCTTTACTGGATTCATGCGCAGTCTTCGCGTTGGAAAACATACGTCGCTAATAGGGTTGCTGAAATTCAGCGTCGCACGCAAACTTGTACCTGGCATCACATTGATTCGCGACGCAATCCTGCTGATATTATTTCTAGGGGGTGTCTCCCGGACGTTTTGCGCGATTGCTCGCTTTGGTGGCACGGTCCTGGCTGTCTGTCTCAATCGTCAGAGTCTAATCCTTTCCCATCTTTCGTACCGGCCACTCCATCATCTTCGGAAGTCATCGCGGAAGAGAAAACTACACATAACCGTTCGCTAATGTCTACCCTGGCTGTTGACTTATCGTTGGACTTTTCCTCGTTACACCGGCTGACACGTGTATACGCTTACTGTTTTCGTTTCATCAGAAATATTAGGCACTCATCTGCGGACAGGCTTTCGGGCGATCTGACCCCTGCGGAAATTCATCAGTCTCTTAATTTCTTTATAAGGCAATCTCAATCGACCCACTTCCCAGGCGAAATTAGTTGTCTTCGGAACGGATCTTCTGTTTCCATCAGAAGCAAGTTAGCCTCTCTCGACCCGTTTCTTGACGACACTGGAGTGATACGCGTGGGCGGACGATTGCAGCATTCCCAGTTATCTTACGACTCGAAACATCCTATCGTACTACCCCCATCGGCGCATGTCACACGCCTTATCATCGAACGCGAACACATTCGTTTGCTTCATGCTGGTGCGCAGCTCGTGCATCATTCACTGCGTCAACGTTGGTGGATTGTTAATGCCCGGCTAGTCATCCGTTCCATTATTCGTAAGTGTCTCAAGTGCATCAGGTTTAGCGCCACACAGCAGGTTCAGAGGCTTGGCATCTTGCCATCCCCTAGAGTCACTCCTTCAAGGCCGTTTCTATTTTGCGCGGTTGATTATGGTGGTCCCTTCATGATTCGTCATGGCGGGCAGAAGTCTAGAACTCTTACTAAGGCGTACGTGTCTCTGTTTGTTTGCTTAGCAACTAGGGCTATTCACCTGGAATTGGTGTCCGACCTTATTGCCAGCGCGAGACGAGATGTGACACTATGGTTACAGCACAATGCGGCTTTATTCCGCCATTGACTTATTATTTATTACGACCATGTGGTCAACATGATTGTGATGGATTGTCACAATACTTTTGTCAATTTTGCGTCATGGCACGCTTCTGAGTATCACAGTTCTGGTGATATCTTAATATTTGTATTGTATGTTAATTTTTGTGGCATACTATGTCACACTTTCATTGATCTCATGGGGTGTACTGCATGTCTTTGGGTGGTCTTATTTATTAATGTTATTACATAATATTCGCATGTTTGCTGTCAAGTAACCATGCATTCATTTCTTTATACTGTTGCTGATAAATATGTACTATTTTGTGAATGTCTTAAATTGTTAAATTGTTTCTGTAATTTCAGTATTGTATTGTTGGCTGACATTACAATTATTTATCTTGTAATTATGCAAATTATTATTGTTGTATTCACATAAGTTGTGTCGATGTAAACTATTGTAAGCGTCTACCGTGTGTAACTGCCTTGTCTAATTTATTTATATTGTACTTATATTTTATTCATTTTTGTAAGTAAGCATGCACAATTCTTTATTTAAATTATGACATACACGTCATATCTGGGCTACATTCAGCATCTAGCTTGCTCACACGTTGGCATACATTGTAAATTCCTGAAACTTCAGGAATAGCGTATTTAGGTCGATACATGTCGCCCTCCTGAATATACAATGAAACATGCAACTGTAACATGTTCAACAACAATTTTATTCATGTAATGAACTTCTGTACAGGTCTACGGACCTTAGCTAGCATTAAGCTAACTCTATGACTTGCATATTATGTATTTTTCGTTCATGTTTTGTAATGTTACGTACTGCGCACTTGTGTCAGTAATATTGGTTAACCAGACTTAGTGGTACATGAAACAGCTGTTTGCCCAACCTTGGCCTACAGTCGCCTATCTGCATGCTTATCTCAAATTAGCGGCCGATTGCCGTTATCTAATCTCAACTCAAGGTTCAACTCAGCCTTGAAGCTGATTCTAATTATTAAAACTCCACTATTTCAAATTGAATTGTAAATGTATTATAATTTAGTAAAGAATGTATTAAAAAATCTTTTTGATTTTTGACGGGCAGCTTATGGACGGTAGCGCGATGATTTTATTTTACTAGGTTGGCTAATCTGATTTATATCTCATCAACGTTCGCGTAATCGTACTTGACCAGTGCACATTCAGTAATCTCGGCGTTCGGTTCGCCGGACATTTCCGTCAAGTTAATGTCGACATTAGATGTAGGCCTTAGGCCTTACTATTTTCTATCATGGCCAACTAGCGCCACAACTTCATTCTTAACTAAATTTATTAATTATTGATTCAATATGCAGCATTAGCCAGCCTTCTTTCAATTTATTACAGCTGTAATGTGATCATTCAAATTATTAAAACTATTCGTATACAGTCCACTTCTCTTATTTCTTAATGTAATTTAATACATCCTACACAACATCTTCAATCATAATGGAAGACCAGCAGACAAATATTTAATGCAAGATACATAATTTTCGCCCGCTCGGGCTGAACAAATTAACTCTTCCGGTCCGCACTTGCGGAACGGTACTTTTCTTAAACTGTTTCGGCCCACGTGGGCCGGGATCAGCCATATTTTTGGTCCACCGTGCCTGGATTCCAATCAGCATTTTGGTCCTCACGGTGCGCATCATCCAGAAACAATATCCATTATAAAAAATGTATCTGATTCTTTACAAGACAGGGTCAACAATCATTTCATACCACTGAAAATAACACAAATTTTGAAGAAAGCTACCGAAAATGGTTTCCAAAATGAAGTAGATATCTTCCAGTCTAATGTGAGCAAACTTTACAAAGATGCAGAAGAATATCTGAAAGTATGGCTTGTGCCTCTGCAAGAATTTGAGATATTCAAATGGATGGGCTTCCAAACTAACAGCAGAGTTGGTCAGACGTAGAAGTTTCCCTACAATATATCAGGAATAAAGGGGTAATTATAGACGATTCAAAATGTTTTGATCAGTGGTGCAATTTGAAAAAATATATGGAAAATCTGCCCGCTAAGACACCAAGAATTTGTTACATATGAAGTGGGTAAAATATTTCAATGCATGTGTTTCTGATGAATTGTATGGTGAACTTTTAAAACTTGCACAATATGTTTTTGCCATCCCTTGTCATAACGCAAATGTTGAGCGAATGTTTTCTTTAATTCAAGCTCAATGGACAAAGGAACGTAATAATTTATTACCAAGTACAGTAAAAGGTATAATTTTGACAAAATTTAATTTTCAACATTTAAATTGTAGCCAATTTCATGACTTCATTCAATCACAAACAATCGATACAGATATTCTACTGAAAATTGGCCAAGATGACAAATACATTACATAATTTTAATTTTAGTTGTTTAAATGCTATTTTATTTAATTACAATGTCAAGTTAGCTCTAATGAAAATAAATAAGTAAAAAAATTATACCAGTTTAGTATTTCTATTTTCCTGCATTTACATTTTATTCAGAACTGGTAATGTCCTGGATTTTGAACATTTTTGTCCTGGGTTAACGTTATAATGTCTGGCAACCCTAGTAGTCATTCTGTAAAATGTAATGAATGATGTATATAAATTAGGTAAAGAACATAATGAAGTGAGTGTGTGTGTGTGTGTGTGTGTGTAATGCTGAACAACAACAACAACAACAACGTATAATACAATAAATACTTACATTACTTGGTTATTACGTACAGGTTGTAAAACAAACTGATGTTGGTAATCGTTGCGACAAAAGGCTTTTATATATATGCATTTGTTTCCACCACCCGCACAGTGTTGACACATGCACTCAGCGGGAGTCGATTGCATCATACTGTTATCATCATTCACACATATGGCTCGGCGGGAGTCTGCTACGGACAAAGTCCCCCACCCCTCACCGTCATAAACGTTCATATGCTGTGATAACATATGGCCAGTCAAAAAAATAAAGAACGGCATATTTCAACCACACAGATCTTCAATTAGTTCATCTCATTTAAGATAAGGTTACATATAACACCCTTACGGTACTCATGCATATTGTCTTATTAGAAACATGTCACGCTTGTTGAATACTTTAACTAAAAGTAAGACCCCTTCGTTCTACTGCAACTATTGCTTACAACGTTTTCAAGATAATACAGATCCTAAAAAAAGCACAAAAACGACTCGAGGATCTCTGCACACCGTACAGTGACCGAAAAGTCGAATTGCCGACCGGAAAATATCGTAATATGTACTTCAGGGATTACACAAAGTGCCACAGACTACCTTACACGGTGTACGCAGATTTTGAATCGTTCCTTTTTCCCGTGTCTGGTTGTAAACACAAAAGCGATAGATCGCACTCGCTCGACAACGCGCATCACGTGCCATGTAAAGTAATCGTTGATTGGACCGGAAAAGCTGTTAAAGAACCAGTTTTGTATCGCGGTAACGACGTTGTGGAGACGTTAATTCGAACACTGTTGGAAGAGATTAGTTGGCTCGAACGTGATTTTAACAAACTCATCCGCATAACTGAAGAGGACGAGCGCGTGTTTCAAAACGCTACCATATGTCAACAATGTTAGAAGTGTTCGAGCGCGAAGGGGACAAAGTTGCAAACCATTATCGCGTGACGGGTGAGTACTTGGGAGCCGCGCATAACACTTGTAACTTGAACTACAAAGTACCGCAACACGTTCCCGTGTTCTTTCACAACTTGCGAGGCTACGATTGTCACCATCTGATGCAGGCTTTCGGAAACTTCAAGCGTGAAGACATTAAATGATCGCCACGACCAGTGAGCGTTACGTGTCCGTGTCACTCGGCCCCTCCGGTTTCTCGATTCCGCGCAGTTCATGAATACGTCGTTAGAGAAGCTGGTGAAAACCTTGCGGAAAGAAAATTTAAAAATTTTACGACAGTGCATGCAAACCAGTGGAAATGAAGATAGTATCGATTTGTGACTTAGAAAGGGGGTCTACCCGTACGAGTATGTGACGGACTAAAGTAAGTTCGAGGACGCGTCTCTGCCCGCACCGGAACACTTTTACAACGGTGGACAGTAATGTGAGAATTTCATTATCAAAGGTTGGCTAATCTGTACATGCTCCTGCCTCGCGCTCGCTAGCGAACAGGCCTAGACACAGTGCTACGTGCGTCCGAAGGCAGCAGACGTAATTGCGTTTGTTGCTTCGGTCTGTCATTTATTCATTTTTCTTTATTGTCGCGACATTTATGTAGGCCTTAGTCCCTACAGCATTTTAATGTAGATTCGAGTGTTGCGTAATTGCGCCTCATCTCACAATACAACATTTTTAACCGAACGTGGTTTTCAATTTATAATGCGTACAAGAATTAGCTGACCTTGCAATTCAAATGTAAATTGTAACATTCATTTTCAATAAATGTATGAAACTACAGTCCACTCGCTCATCATTATTTTCTTCATCCTGGCAAATTTAATTCCACTAAAATATTAATTTACAAGCATTAATTCTTAACAAACGGATTAGCCGAGACACACGTATCCAACGAAGACTACACTCATATGCGCACAACGTTTGGTCAAGTTTCGGAATACAAACGTTGGGGGACTACCACAACCTCTATTTGAAAACTACGTATTGCTTTTGGCTGATGTGTTCAAAAATTTTCACAAGACAAGTATGCAGTACTACGGGATAGATCCGTATAACGTGTACTCCACGCCGGGACTGGCTTGGAACGCGATGTTGAAGATGACAGGAATTCGACTCGAACTGTTGGAGGATATCGACATGCATCTGTTCATAGAGAACAGGGTTCGTGACGGAATAGCGATGATAGCCAATAGATACGCCAAGGCCAGCAATCCTTATCTGCCGGACTACGATCGGGATCGCGAAAGCAATTATCTTCTTTACTTGGACTGTACAAATCTGTACGGCACAGCGTTGGAACAACCGCTGCCTCATTCCGGATTCCGTTGTTTGGAACGAAAAGAAATCGATGCGTTAGATTTGAGTACAGTCGGAGCGAAAGACGAAATCGAATATGTTCTTGATGTTGATCTCGGTTATCCCGTAATTTACACGATTTACATTCGGACTATCCACTGGCACCGGAACGCAGAAAAGTCAACGAACACGAGTTGACGCCTTAAAGCAAACGGTTCAATTACTTGAAGAATTTTCAATTGCCTGCCACCGATACAGACGAAAAACTCATCACCAGCCTCGAAGATAAGGAGAATTATATCGTCCACTACAGAACGTTGCAGCTTTAACTCAAACTCGGGGTGGAACTGAAAGCCGTTAATCGCGTGTTGGCGTTCCGTCAGGGTGCGTGGATGAAGCCGTTTATACATTTCAATACGGAAAAACGCGGCGAATAATTTTGAAAAGGACTTCTTTAAATTGATGATTAACGCGGTTTACGGCAAGTCATTGGAAAAAGTTAGAAAACGTATAGATATTCGTTTGGTGTCCAACGAACGTGAACTAGTAAAGCTGACGGCGAGCCCAAGATTTGTGCGCGTAAAGGTGTACAACGAAGACTTGGTCGGTCTGATGATGAAAAAGAGAACCGTGTACCTCAACCGTCTGCTGTATGTGGGGGTTCACCGTGTTGGAAATTAGTAAATATGTGATGTACAGTTTTCATTACAATTATGTAGTCGCGAAATATGGATCTCGTGTTCGATTGTGAATGACAGCTACGGACTCTTTGTTGTACGATACACGGACTGATGACGTGTAGACGGACGTTAAGGAAAACCTCCATCTTTCGATACGTCAGAATATCCCGTGACGCATCCGTGTTATAGTGTGGTAAATAAAAAAAAAGGGTTGGGTACTTTTAAGGACGAGACGCACGCAAAAACTATTGTAGAATTCGTCGGGTTGCGCGCAAAATCGTACTCACTGTTAGTGTTACAGGACGACGGAGATAAAAATGAGAAGCGTGTAGCAAAAGGGGTACCGCGGGTGGCAATACAAAATCGTTTAATGCACCCTGATTACAAACGGTGTTTGCTTTCGTCATCGGAATCGAGTAACCGACAAACATATACGTCGGCGCAGATTATCCGCAGTGAAAACTACCAACTGTACACGTGCAAGATCGTCAACTGTCGCTATCACTGTTCGACGATAAACTGTATATCCTGGAAGACGGTCAGAGAACGCTAGCGTATGGGCATTATAGAATTCGCGAGTCCGAGATGGATGTGAAGGAAGCAGAGAATATTCAACGTACCAGTGTTATTCGGTTCGCACGTCGCGAAAGCGTAATTCGGCATACTTGGAAATAACAACAACAAACAGGCAATTTGTAAACGGACTGCATCAGTATTCAGTAGTTTTTACTCAGACTGTCCATCGTCACAAAAATTAACCAGAACAAATTATTAAAACAGAAAGAAAAGAAAGATTAAACATAGACTGAAAGACCAAGACATCCGGGATAAACTTGAAAAAGAAATCAGCAAAAAACTTCTCAAGAGCACGAAAACCCAACATTAGAATCATACTGGGAAAACATTAAAAACACTACAAAAACAGTGGCAAAAGAAATATTAGGAATAAACAAAGGAAAAGAAACGGGCCAATGGTTTAACGAAGAGTGCAAAAGGGCAATTGGAGAAAGAAACAAAGCACACAGATTATATATAACAAGACAGACACAAGAAAGAAAAGAAGAGTTCAGAATATATAGGAAGCTGGCAGATAAGATTTGCAGACAGAAAAAGAGAAGTTCGAGAATGACAAAATATTGAAAATGGAAAAAGACTTTATAGAAAATAACTCACGAGATGCATATAAATTTATAAAAAATTTAAAACAAGGATATAAACCAAATACAAATCTATGCAAAAATGAAAATGGAGAAATAATCAGACATAGAAGAAATTAAGCAACGTGGAAAACATACTTCAAAAGGCTTCTAACTAACGAAACAAAAGACAGAAATAGGCAAGAGCCTAGAAGAGAAAACGAACGTGATGACGAATCACCACCACAATACAGGAAATACAAGAGGCAATTAAAGCACAGAAAAATAACAAAGCTCCAGGAATTGACGAAATTTCCTCTGACTATTTAAGTGGGGCAGGAAAAAACTCGTGGAACAATTGCACGCCTTAATACTCACTATATGGAGTACAGGGCAAATCCTGACAAATGGGGGAAAACAACCGTCATATGTCCTATACATAAAAAAGGGACAAGTTATCCTGCCAGAACTACAGAGGAATCTCTCTACTATGCTAGATATAAAATTTTCACATACATAATCAATCAAAGATTACAGCCATATGCTGAAGAGATTAACGGCGAATATCAGTCCGGCTTCAGAAAAGGAAGATCCACCATAGACCAAATATATACAGACAGACAAGTTCTGATTAAAGTGTGGGAACAAGATATAGACATGTATAATATTTTTGTTGATTTTAGACAAGCCTATGATTTGATACATAGGGATAAACTATCTAATATTTTATATGAATTCGACATACCTTATACGAATATGAATTCCTTAACAGTGAAACTGTTAAGGATGATAAACTTGACAATTATACAATTATTGACAATTATTATACAGAAGCTCAAGTATGAATACAAGGACACATGGCAGAAGGATTTGTAATCAATCGAGGGTTAAAATAAGGAGATGGGCTGGCCCCGACCTTGTTTAATCTACCTCTAGAACATGTAATTAGAAAACTGTCAGTAGGAAGAAATAACATACTGACAAACAAATCGGCCCAATTAGCAGCCTACACGGAATTAGCAGCCTATCAACATACTGTGTTGGACAAAAAATGTAGCAGAGGAAATATACTTTGAGCTCAAAGAAAATGCTAGCAACATAGGCCTAAAAATCAACATAGATACAACAAAAATATTAGTGCAGAACAGAAGACAAAGAGACTACGGAACAATTGACAATTTCGAAAAGGTGGACAACTAAATACCGTACTAGGAGTGTCACTGACACAAATGGGCGGAGTATTTGATATTTGTAATAATTTATTTATCATTATTTTTACAATCAACCGTCTTTGTAATCCGTATTATGATCCGTTAGATAAATAGAATCATAATAATTTATTTGTCAATATTTTACAATCAACAAAATATATACACTTTTATGATACACACTTTTTATTGAATACACTACATTATAGTACAATATACATTAATTGTCATTAGACATATTCCACAACAGTTGCAGCAACTCATCTCTACGATCAACCATTGATGGACTTCTATTAATTTTTAGCAGTCTATCAAAATTAAATGCCGGTTTTAATAATAATCCTTCTAATGTTTTCACTCTTGAAAGAACAACATATGTTAATCCAACCTGAAATTCATTGTCTCCTAAATTAACAACTGCCTTATCTAATGTTATCCCTTGCAATCTATGTATACTAACAGCATATGCTAACATTAACGGAAATTGTTTGCGAGTACAAGAAATTTCATTTTTCTTTAATGATGCCACTACTGGTACAATGGGTATTGAATTCTCGTACAGAACTGGTCCTGTATATTTTTCGAAAGATACAAGTATACATATTGGCATGTGATTGTTATAATTTTCGCATTCAACTGCCGGGTCATAAATAATATCAGTTACTGTCCCAACTGAACCGCTGGGTAGTCCTTTTGTGACCGAAAGATTTCTTCTAAGGATAACTCGAGCACCTTTACATAAACGTAATTGGGCTAATAATCCCTGAGCATCGTCAGATTTTGCTAGAGAGGCTACTGGGCAATTATGGATTGCATTGATTACAGCCACGGGTTGTTTATTTGCTTTCTAATTTTTCATAATTAAAGCGTTCAATTTCAGCATTTTTTGACATTATACAGACAGTATCTTTGAAATTGTCCCCGATACTGTTTAATAAAATCTTTTAGATAAGAACTGATAATCTTGTTCAGTGATTGTTCCATTTGCGACTATATTTAAAGTCTCTCTGAAATTTTTTGATCATCACCTTGCTGTCTCAAAATCTCCATTAAAAAGAAAACTTTTCTGAACTGTTTATATAAAAGATTTGATTGAATGGTCTGAACATATTACCAATATTGTAAAGACTCCTGTCACAAACCAGTGGAAGTTGGGACCAATCACCAACTAAATACATGCAAAGGCCACCAAAAGGAACAGCTGAAGAACACTGCTTTGCTTATTTGAGTTGTATATCCACTTTGAAAAACAAATTCAAACCCAACATACTGGCTTCATCAATAATAACGAACCTTATACCTTTTAATTCTTCTTCAAAAGCAATTTTGGATTCACCGTCTAAATCTTTGAAAGTTCCTCCCCTTTTCTTTAAAGTATTTATTCTTAGAGCTGAATGAATAGTTTGTCCAGCAATACTGTTAGCTGACACACCAGTAGGAGCCATTAAAAGAGTTGCATCGCAGCCAAAGGGGGAGAGGAACTAACAATCTCCGTTATATTTTGACCAATATTTATAATATTTCCCTTATAAGCATATTGACCGGGAAACCCTCTTGATTTCACCCTATATACATGCATCACTGGTTGTACTCTTGCTATCAAGAGTTGTTCTACGTAAGTGAGATCCATCAGTTCTATAGGTACAGCTTTATTCTTTAGGATCCATAAGATTAACTGCAGTAAACTTATTTGGGTTTTGCTTATGCTGAGGACACATATCAAAAAATGTATGCTACATCAACACTCAAGAACAATTTACACATTCATAGAATTCTAGAGATCGTAAATTATCTTCAAATCCATTCTGAAGATTCCTGTATACTGTGTTGTTTTGATCATATAACACATGATTCATGTTATGTTCTACAGTTGCTTCAGCAACATTTTGTCGCTGTCTCATCCGTCTTTGATTTGTAGTTAAACGACCAATATTTTGACCTCTTCTCCGTCGAGGCATACTATAAATAATACGTATATATAAATTGATGAATAAGAATGTATAGAACACGTGTATAACAAAACAAAGTACTTAAATAAAAAGTACAAAATTGAATAAGAAGTATAAGAATAATAATTTTAATAGAATTTGGAAAATTGAATAAAGAAGTATAAGAATAAAAATTTAAATAGAATTTGTATTAAAATTTACCTGAACTGTGATTCGTTGTAATATGTGATGGAAAGTTGCAGTTGCATCAGCAACTACATAGACTCTCGTCTAAAAATTGACACTTGTTCAAGACTTACGTTCAATCTGTACATCTGGCTACACCACAGAACAATGCTCTACTACTGTTTGAATTAAACACGTGTGAGACATGAATACAAAGTGTATACAGCAAAATCTTATCGAGCGACAACCAGCACAGGCAGCAGGAGCCACATACGCACACGCACCGGCATTTGTGATACAGCAAAATCTTATCTTATTGGACAACAGCCAGCTGGGCCACGATATCTCTATTTCTCTTCCTATCACACATTTAAACTAAGATTTTAAAAAAATCGTAATATCTTTTGAACCAAATAATTTAGAGAAATAAAAATTACATGTGTGCACTGTACAATACAGTCCGGATATGTATGCAAAATTTTATAACATTCGGGTGAGTAGTTTCGGAGGAGTTCGCGGTCTAAGTTGTGCATCGAGTCATGGATAGAGGGCTATGCCTGATTTTGCTACAGTCATCAGGCTCCGCCCAATTTAGAAACCGTATTAGAAAAAACGGCACAGAAGAACCCGGAATCCGGAACAGGACAGTCCAAGCCAATAAAGCGTATTTCGCCACATCAAGTATCTTCAGATCTAAAGACATCCACAGAAACACAAAACTAAGGATATACAAATCAATAATAAGACCCATCCTAACCTACAGCTGCGAAACGTGTATCCTGAACTCCAAACCAGCAAACACTCTCGATATCTTTGAAAGAAAAATATTACAAAGAATCCTGGACCAGTTAATGATGTACACGGCTGGAGAATAAGATATAACTTTGAATTGTATCAATGTATAAAGAACCACCGCTAACACAATACATAAACTACAGTGTCTAAGGTGGACTAGTCATGTAGCCAGGATGAGGGAAAAGCAGAATACCATGAAAATTATTGAATACCAGAATCCACGGAAAAAGACCAGTGGGAAGACTGAGAAGATGGGAGGACGCGGTGGATGAGGATGGCTACCGACAGAAGAGAATGGGGGGGGAATTTAAGGAGGCAAGGCCCAACAATGATGGAGAGAGGGGGGTTCAAAACAAAAGTATAATTTAACTTTTGTTAAATTTACAAACAGTTTTTTAATACAGTAGAGTCTCGCTTATCCGACATAAACGGGCTGGCAGAACGTCGGATAAGAGAAAATATCGGATAATAGGGAGGTGTTAAGAAAAAGCCTATTAAACGTCAAACTATGTTATAATTTCAAACTATGTTATAATTTTACACACTACTTACCTAATAATCATGTTTTACAACAAAACAACAGAAAAAGTTAACTGAAAAAATGAACTTACAGTTATAGAATTGTCTGAAGTTAAATACACTTAAAAAGTTCAGTCCTGTGATGATTTAAAGAAATTTTTGATCGTAGTCTGCTTTCCTGACGAGTGCCATTTCTTCGCTGCCAAGTCTCGCCATCTTTGCATCATCATTGTGTCGATTCCTGTAGCTTCTTCTTGTTGCTCAATGTATTTAATTGGAGTTTCTAGAGCCTTAACTCCGTCATTATGTGAAATTGTGAGAGGCTCAACAGTTGGTGCTTGATCTTGATTTTCAATTTCGTTGTCATCGCAATTGACAAGAGCGACAATTTCTCCATCAGTTACATACTGATCATCATCCTTCATCCAACTTTCGATTTCTTGCAAAGATGTATCCTCACATCCAGGGATACGTTGGACTAAAGGTAGAATGGTTCCTTCGGTTTCATCTGTGCTTTCCGTTTACATACTTTCATCATCGCCTAGCAGCTTCTTCCATGATTTGGCAATTGTTGGAGCCCTTACGTCAGCCCAGGCACTTGCAACCCAATAAGCAACATCCTTTACATTGATGCGTTTCAATTTTTCAATCATGTCTTGTCCTTCTTCACTTTCTTTTATCACTGTGGATAGTAGCTTCCTGCGATAGTTCCTTTTTATCATTTCCAACCTGAACCATAGGTTGGCATATGGCGGTTACATTGGGGGGCAGAAACATTGCCTTAATGTCACCATCTTGAAGCTCCTCTGCATCAGGGTGCGTTGGAGCATTATCTACCAACAAAACTGCTTTTCTGGGTATATTATTTTCTTTCAAAAACTTCTCTGTTGAAGGAATGAATTCCTTAAAAAACCAGTCTTCGAAAATTTCACTGCTCATCCACGCGCTTTTCTGACTGTAGTATTTTACAGGAAGAGCGTTTTTTGAAACTGTTTTAAAGGCTCTAGGATTTTTGGACTTTCCAATCATTGCAAGGTCCATTTTGAGGTTTGCTGTAGCATTGCTGCATGCTAAAATTGTCAGCCTTTCCTTACTACACTTGTAGCCAGGGGCTGCCGCTTCAGTTCTGGCTGCAAGACTCTTACTAGGTAACATTTTGTAACTAAGGCCTGACTCATCACAGTTAAATATCTTATCACCGGTTAGGCTTTCAGTTTCAATAAATTCCTGAAATCTTTTCTTGAATGCTTCCATTTCTTCAAAATTTGATGATAGTTTTTCACCACAAACACTTAACTGACGGATACCGTAGCGTTTCTTCCATCGTTCGAGCCAACCGACACTTGCTGTGAAATCTGGGTCCCCTTCACTGAATCATTATGAAAATTCAACGCCTTTTGCTATAAAATAGGCCCTGAAATAGGCACACCTTTGTCCCTGAACTGTGTAAACCAAACATACAAAGCTTCACTAACTTCTTCATAGTCACATTTTTTCATAGTTTTTCTTTCTTTTAATGCACCCTCCATAACTCTTGATGCACACCATTTTACTTCCATATTCCTTAAGGAATGGAAGTATGGTGATGGCAAAAAAAATCGTGTTCGAGATTATTGCAGATTCTGATTCTACTACACTCAAAACATGAAAAAAAGTCGTTTTCCGAAAAGTGTCTGTGTGTCTGTCTGTCTGTCTGTCTGTGTGTCTGTCTGTCTATAGATTTTTTTTCTATGGCAAACGATAACTGCCGCAAATTCAAACAGAATCAAATAATTTTTTGCATACAGCCCGGTTTTGCAGAGTTCTCGCGACCTATTGTTTTTGGTGAAGATCGGTTGAGGGAAAGGGGTAGTTTACCTGCAACGGTTTTTTTTTAGCAAGGGAAATTTTGTTTGTTTGGCAAACGATAACAGCCGCAAATTCAAACAGAATCAAATAATGTTTCGCATACAGCCCTGAATTGTAGAGTTCTCAAGACCTATTGTTTTTGGTGAAGATCGGTTAAGGGAAAGGGGTAGTTTACCTGTAACGTTTTATGTTTTAACAAGGGTATTTCCTATGGCAAACGATAACAGCCGCAAATTCAAACAGAATGAAAAGATTATTTGCATACAGCCCTAAATTGTAGAGTTCTCAAGACCTTTTGTTTTTGGTGAAGATCGGTTAAGGGAAAGGGGTAGTTTACCTACAACGTTTTTTTAACAAGGGTATTTTCTATGGCAAACGATAACAGCCGCAAATTCAAACAGAATCAAATAATTTTCTGCATACAGCCCTGATTTGTAGAGTACTCAAGACCTATTGTTTTTGGTGAAGATCGGTTGAGGGGAAGGGGTAGTTTACCAGCAACGTTTTTTATCATGCGTATTTTCTATGGCAAACGACAACTGCCGCAAATTCAAACAGAATCAAATAATTTTTTGCATACAGCCCTGATTTGTAGAGTACTCGCGACCTATTGTTTTTGGTGAAGATCGGTTGAGGGGAAGGGGTAGTTTACCTGCAACGGTTTTTTTTATCAAGGGAAATTTTTTTTTTGGCAAACGATAACAGCCGCAAATTCAAACAGAATCAAATAATGTTTCGCATACAGCCCTGAATTGTAGATTTCTCAAGACCTATTGTTTTTGGTGAAGATCGGTTGAGGGAAAGGGGTAGTTTACCTGCAACGTTTTTTTAACAAGGGTATTTTCTATGGCAAACGATAACAGCCGCAAATTCAAACAGAATCAAATAATGTTTTGCATACAGCCCTGATTTGTAGAGTACTCAAGACCTATTGTTTTTGGTGAATATCGGTTAAGGGGAAGGGGTAGTTTACCTGCAACGTTTTTTTATCAAGCGTATTTTCTATGGCAAACGATAACAGCCGCAAATTCAAACAGAATGAAATAATTTTTTGCATACGTCCCTGAATTGTAGAGGTCTCAATGACTTTCGATTTTGGTGAAGATCGGTTAAGGGGAAGGGGTAGTTTACCTGCAACCTTTTACGTTTTAACAAGAGTAAAGTACTTGAAAATTTATTTAAACTTTTTGAAACAATGGTAATTGTTAAAAATAAAATAATTTTGTTGCCAGGCAATAAAATTATAATTTTTTCATTTTAATGTAATATAATATTTTTCATTTAATACAGCAATAAAAAGGCAGGTAAGACACAGCCTGGTTGTTTGGCTGAAAATGATTTTAAATATAAATCTTAGAATATGGAAGTCATGTATGGTTCTCCATACCGATATTTTCTATTTCTATTCATTTTTTTTACTTCCATATTCTTTAAGGAATGGAAGTATGGTGATGGCAAAAAAAATCGTGTTCGAGATTATTGCAGATTCTGATTCTACTACACCCAAAACATGAAAAAAAGTCGTTTTCCGAAAAGTGTCTGTGTGTGTGTCTGTCTGTCTGTAGATTTTTTTCTATGGCAAACGATAACTGCCGCAAATTCAAACAGAATCAAATAATTTTTTGCATGCAGTCCTGATTTGCAGAGTACTCGCGACCTATTGTTTTTGGTGAAGATCGGTTGAGGGAAAGGGGTAGTTTACCTGCAACGGTTTTTTTTTAGCAAGGGTAATTTTGTTTGTTTGGCAAACGATAACAGCCGCAAATTCAAACAGAATCAAATAATGTTTCGCATACAGCCCTGAATTGTAGAGTTCTCAAGATCTGCTGATTTTGGTGAAGATCGGGTAAGGGAAAGGGGTAGTTTACCTGTAACGTTTTATGTTTTAACAAGGGTATTTCCTATGGCAAACGATAACAGCCGCAAATTCAAACAGAATCAAAAGATTATTTGCATACAGCCCTAAATTGTAGAGTTCTCAAGACCTATTGTTTTTGGTGAAGTTCGGTTGAGGGAAAGGGGTAGTTTACCTGCCACGTTTTTTGTTTTATCAAGGGTATTTTCTATGGCAAACGATAACAGCCGCAAATTCAAACAGAATCAAATACTGTTTTGTATACATCCCTGATTTGTAGAGTACTCAAGACCTATTGTTTTTGGTGAAGATCGGTTAAGGGAAAGGGGTAGTTTACCTGTAACGTTTTATGTTTTAACAAGGGTATTTCATATGGCAAACGATAACAGCCGCAAATTCAAACAGAATCAAAAGATTATTTGCATACAGCCCTAAATTGTAGAGTTCTCAAGACCTACTGTTTTTGGTGAAGATCGGTTGAGGGAAAGGGGTAGTTTACCTGCAACGTTTTTTTAACAAGGGTATTTTCTATGGCAAACGATAACAGCCGCAAATTCAAACGGAATCAAATAATGTTTTGCATACAGCCCTGATTTGTAGAGTACTCAAGACCTATTGTTTTTGGTGAAGATCGGTTAAGGGGAAGGGGTAGTTTACCTGCAACGTTTTTTTATCAAGCGTATTTTCTATGGCAAACGATAACAGCCGCAAATCCAAACAGAATCAAATAATTTTTTGCATACGTCCCTGAATTGTAGAGGTCTCAATGACTTTCGATTTTGGTGAAGATCGGTTAAGGGGAAGGGGTAGTTTACCTGCAACCTTTTACGTTTTAACAAGAGTAAAGTACTTGTTTCTATGACGAACGATAACTGCCGTAAATTCAAAGAGAATCAACTAATGTTTTGTATACAGCCCTGAATTGTAGAGTTTCAAGACCTATTGTTTTTGGTGAAGATTGGTTAATGGCATAGGGTAGTTTACCAGCCACGTTTTTTGTTTTATCAAGGGTATTTTGTATGGCAAACGATAACAGCCGCAAATTCAAACAGAATCATATAATATTTTGCATACAGCCCTGAATTGTAGAGTTCTCAAGACCTATCGTTTTTGGTGAAGATCGGTTAAGCGAAAGGGGTAGTTTACCTGCAACGGTTTTTTATCAAGGGTAATTTTACTTCCATATTCCTTAAGGAATGGAAGTATGGTGATGGCAAAAAAAATCGTGTTCGAGATTATTGCAGATTCTGATTCTACTACACTCAAAACATGAAACAAAGGCGTTTTCCGAAAAGTGTCTGTGTGTGTGTCTGTCTGTCTGTGTGTCTGTCTGTAGATTTTTTTTCTATGGCAAACGATAACTGCCGCAAATTCAAACAGAATCAAATAATTTTTTGCATGCAGCCCTGATTTGCAGAGTACTCGCGACCTATTGTTTTTGGTGAAGATCGGTTGAGGGAAAGGGGTAGTTTACCTGCAACGGTTTTTTTTTAGCAAGGGTAATTTTGTTTGTTTGGCAAACGATAACAGCCGCAAATTCAAACAGAATCAAATAATGTTTCGCATACAGTCCTGAATTGTAGAGTTCTCAAGATCTGTTGATTTTGGTGAAGATCGGTTAAGGGAAAGGGGTAGTTTACCTGTAACGTTTTATGTTTTAACAAGGGTATTTCCTATGGCAAACGATAACAGCCGCAAATTCAAACAGAATCAAAAGATTATTTGCATACAGCCCTAAATTGTAGAGTTCTCAAGACCTGTTGTTTTTGGTGAAGATCGGTTGAGGGAAAGGGGTAGTTTACCTGCAACGTTTTTTTAACAAGGGTATTTTCTATGGCAAACGATAACAGCCGCAAATTCAAACAGAATCAAATAATGTTTTGCATCCAGCCCTGATTTGTAGAGTACTCAAGACCTATTGTTTTTGGTGAAGATCGGTTAAGGGGAAGGGGTAGTTTACCTGCAACGTTTTTTTATCAAGCGTATTTTCTATGGCAAACGATAACAGCCGCAAATTCAAACAGAATCAAATAATTTTTTGCATACGTCCCTGAATTGTAGAGGTCTCAATGACTTTCGATTTTGGTGAAGATCGGTTAAGGGGAAGGGGTAGTTTACCTGCAACCTTTTACGTTTTAACAAGAGTATGGTACTTGAAAATTTATTTAAACTTTTTGAAACAATGGTAATTGTTAAAAATAAAATAATTTTGTTGCCAGGCAATAAAATTATAATTTTTTCATTTTAATGTAATATAATATTTTTCATTTAATACAGCAATAAAAAGGCAGGTAAGACACAGCCTGGCTGTTTGGCTGAAAATGATTTTAAATATAAATCTCAGAATATGGAAGTCATGTATGGTTCTCCATACCGATATTTCAAGTCTCCTACTGTTACCCGTCCAACGCCAAAGTCGTCAGCTACCTTCTGCATTGTCTCTCCCTTGTCCAGTCTCTTGATTGCCTCAAGTTTTTGTTCCATCGATACAACAACTTTCTTTCTTTTCGTCGCCATACTTGCGTAAATTTCAACTTTTAAACAACACAACAATGTTTGTCAAATTAACACACACAGACACATACGCATGTAACAGACGATAAACCGATCCACATACAATGATAAACTGCACTGCACTGAATAGTGAGTTGTGACAGTGAGTGAGTGAGGGTGGGGCGAATGACAGACACATGACTCATAGTGTAGACTGTACAGTCCGGGTAACTAATTAGCTGCGGTAGAGTCAGGAGCAACAAAAATTAGACTACGCTCATGCTCGCAACTTGCAGTTCTTGTTGCCGATTAATGCGTTTTGTTGTTGTTGTTTTTTGCGGTCGGACGTCGGATAATACAGAATGTCGGATAAGCAAAGGTCGGATAAACGAGACTCTACTGTAAATACTTTTGAATTGAAGCTGAGCCTTTACAATTTAAAAGTGGTCTTTGTAAATTTTATTTTGATGATAGCCATAATTCTTGCAGTCTTAATATATATAAAACACCAATAGCCTACAAACTGTAAAGCGTTGACATTGTAACGTCACAAAACGTTCCATACTCTCAAAACCACCAGAAGAGTGAATAATACCAAAATAATTATGAGTAAGAACCGAGTATAGGTAATAAGGAAGAATATAATAGAATTAAAATCATAAACCATCAAAGAAGGAAAGGAGTTAATACCTTCAAGTGAACAGTAGTAAATCTACTATCAGCACAAAATGACACTACAACATAAACAATTTGACAGAGACGAATTGACAAAATTAGTTCCCAAATAGACTGTTTAAGTGAGGCTAACAAACCTTTAATAAACCAAGTCCAATAGCATAAGTAGAATAAAAGATGACAGAAACGATATTTATAACATGTATTATTAGAAACAGCACATTAGCTGAATAATGGCAAAGTATTAATTTGAATGACAAACATAAGGAAATATATTATTGTTAATCATGAACTATGAAAGGTAATGAAAGAACAAATTGTATATGTAATAATAATGATATGATCTCAATGTCACCATCAATGTAACAACTTAATGTATTTAAATAATGTTATAAGAATATAAAATATGTAAAAAGATGTATTATCAGTCAAGGAACAAAACCTTATAATGAAATATGTAGACCAAAAGAATGGCTTAAGATGAGTTGAGATTACTCAATGAGTAATAACTAATATAATAAAAACTCAAAGTAAAGACACACAACTTATGTGGAGTCTATAATAAAGAGAAAATTGAAATGATAACAAACCAATGATGACCCAAACAAATCATGAAAATCATAATCGTGTAGAAACCCTACAAAGCATAGGGAGATATAGTAATAATAATAACAACAACGAAAAAGGTGTAAGTCACCATACCATGTGTAATATTATAAGTATAGGAAATAAGATTAATGTTGAATAAAGAATAGTGAAGTAAGGAAGTCTATAAATAATAATCAACAAATGTGTCTAATGATTAATAATGTTCATCTGGATGCAGCAATTTTAAATAATAATATGTTCATTTCAATAAATAATTATGTTCAAAATAGAAATTAAGGAGAGTTGAATAAATAGTAAAAAATATTAAAATCGAATCTGCAACATTTAGCAGACGACACTTGAAAACAATGCATTAGTTAGAATAGGCTATTATTAAAATAGAATTTTATTAATGAAAGATGTAACCAAACTGGCCTCAATTCATATCAAAATAACAAGAAAGAAACGAGCAATACGATGCTAATTATAGAACCTAATCTGTAATTAAAATGACTGAGATAGAAACATAAATATAATAAATTTTTGTGAATTTTGAATGAATACAAGTAATAATAATAACAACGCCAGACCCACGCTAAAGACAATTATGTAAACGCTAAAAATAGAATGACCTCATCATGACATTATTTTCAACCAATCAGGAATTACATTAGAAATTAGTTAGCGAAGCCTAGCGTCGATCTCAACAGACTATATATACAGAAGCAAAAGTACACAACACACTTTTTGTCAAATTCCATCCGATCAGCTACTATGACTCCAGACCAAAATTATCATTAGAAATTATTAATCAACAGTGAAGAAGTATAAATCTATTAAAGTGCATCGAAACCAGTAGTGTTATCTTTACTAGAGGTGCGAATTAAAAGAACGAGGTTAGGCGAAATACCTAACCAAGTAAATAATTATTCAAGAAGTCATATTCGTTCATACGTGTAAACAGTCCAGTGAAATATGATCAGTGTACCCGATCGTAAAGTGTATTAAGAAATAATCCATGCGATTATAATACAGGGAGTACTGTGCCATATATTTACATTGTGTATGAATAATATGTTAGTAGTATAAAAAATAATACACCTGTATACTAACGCAAAAACAATAATACCATAAGTACTAAGCACTGTCTTTATGTTTTCTGAGGAATTATACTATTCCGAATATAATAATTCATGTAATAGGATTACCGTAGTTAACCTCAGACTTGTTGAGGTTAGACGAACTTTTCGTCAATCGATTTAAATTATTAAAGATGTCTAACATATTAAATCCAATTCTTGTAATAGCATCGGTGTTTTATCCTGTAATTTAAAAGAAACCACCCTTGAGGTATGAAATACTTGTAAACAAACAACCAATTATTATCAGAGTTATCATTGCCAACCCACTGGGTTAGGATAGTTTAAAGCCGGAGAGACTGTAATCCGTTATTCTTATTAATTTGAATGTATTAAGTTGAAATAAGCAAATAGTGAGCAATAAATGAGTAGATTGTGAATTAACAAACATTGTCAGTAATTATTGAAACAGTGATTAATTATTTTTTTCAATTAAACGAGTTGCGAATTCAAAGCAATCAACCAGTCAAGTTGGCTATTTGGACGTGTGAAGCGCCAACAGTTAAAATTAAATAAATAGACAAGAAGGAAATTAATTAATGATATTATTTTAATTACTCAATCAACAAATAAGTTAACATCAATCAAAATTATTTATTTTATTATTCGAATAAATTCTTTTTATGGAATATTAACCAGAAATTTCATATGGCGCCCTGGTAAAATCAAATTAGCTCACTTAGTAACAAACAGTGCAGTCATACTTTTTTTTTTTAAACTTAACAGTTTAATAACAAACTGAGACCATCTGAACTTCCAGTACTACACAAAAGGTACGTGAAGGTTTTACTTATTTAATAACTTTGTCAAAACTACACATTACTATACACAGACAATCTAGTTCAACGGAAGTGCTAATGAACTTCGAGAGGTCTCCAAAGCTAATTACATTCAACTAACTGGGATTACAACAATTAATTAATCAAATAAAATTAAAAAATTAAAAAACAAAATATCCTAATTAAATCAATTAAATTAGATAAAAATAAAAATTATTTAACGACAGTGTTAAATGAGTTAAATCGAAAGACAATCAACGTGTGATACAAAATAAAATAATTTAAAAAAGAGATACATAAAGAGTAATTATTACAACATTCACAAAAAGGATTGAATAATTGCTGGGAATGTTTGAAAGGAGGATATTCAAGCGATGATGACATCTTCCCAGGGGGTGATGGTAACTGGAAAGTTCAATATAACTATGAATTGGACCAGTTGTAGAAAAACTTAGTTTAACATTTGGTCTACTTGAACTATAATGTGAGACGTATCAATATAAGTTTCGAGGTGACTGCGGTATTGCCATGTCGCTTCACTCCCCGCCCTCCCCGCCTTTGCCTACGCATAACCAAGTGTAACGTGCGACAACGCTGGAGGGCGAGGGGTGGGGAAGAGCTGTTACTATTGCGTAACCTCGAAGCTTACAATGCTAAGTCCCGTACTTTAGCAAAGTGAGATTTCAGTTTTAACTTGACCGTTTGGCATTTCTCTATCTGTTTGGAGTATCGAACAATAGCTTTTGAAGGCATTAACCAATTTTCTTAAAACTTAAACTTGGGCACATGACATGACATTGTATCCATATTGTTACAACGGTCTCCTTAATAGTCATAGGTACAGTGGAAAACAAAATACAAGACACCAATTATATCACTAATCACCAGCTTTAATTTTCACAGTTAAACAGTTCGTAATTAACAACACAGTCTCTTACAACAAATCAAATAAAAATTGTTCACAAGCAATAAATGTCAACTAATATAAAATACAACTGTATTACAATTATACCCCGATTATAAAACACACTTCACTACTAACCACTTGAACGCACACAGTAAATGCTGACAATAAACTCGAATCGCACTGTAATATACCGCAACTATAACTGAAACTGAACGTCATTGAGTACTGATATTTATACCCCCCGAAATACTAGATTATTCCATACTGCGCATTAACAATAAAGGAAAACAGAGCGTAATTCATTGCGGCCTTGACACAGTTCGCGCGGCTTCTATCATTCTAGTTAATGCGTCGAGAATCACGTACACCACACAGATTCAGCTGGATTCGTCTGGAACATTCGATAAACACGTAGATTATTCTGTAATGTCGTAACACTTCTCCCTCCTTAAGCCTGTTCGTCCCGAAGTGGAAAACCGTCTCTGAAGTAATGCTTAGCCAGGCGATCTAGGTGGATGTGCTTGCAAAAGATAATTATCCGGTTCTTCGAATTCAGTCTCGTGTGATCCGAACATCAAGTTCCCAGTAATGCGAGTCTTCCGCTCAACCACTAGTTTTGCTGGAATCACTCCCGCTGCGTCATGTACTGATGACCTAAACACCACTTGCTGATCCAAGTCTGTTTGGTTCTCGTCAACAACCTCTGGCGTAACTTCATCTTCAGCAACTTTTCCCCCGGGCGCTTCTAACAGCCCAGGAACAACAAAGAGTCTTGTCTCTACACCCATACATGGCTTTCCAATCACTTCTTTTGTCGTTACACTTATTTGTACTTCCTCTGCTAGTTCTTCCTCCATTTCCGCTTGCAATAGGGAGGGTTCCTCTTGACCAGACACACAACATCGATCTTTCAAAAGTCGATACCGTCGCCAACAAGACGGACAGTGCTCCCAACGGCAGCCTCTGAAGAAGCTTTTCAAAAGCGAAAACCGGTTCAGGCTATAAGGTAAAACTTTTACGTTTTTACCTATAAAAAACTTTGTGTTCCGAGTCGGTAGTGAATTAATTATATTTAAGTTAAGTAACGGACACGTCATGGACAACGAAATCCAAGAATGAAAAACAGTGTTGCAACGCTTGGACTAACTCTACATAGGCTATTTTTTTTTCTTCCCACAGTAGTATAAAAAAAAAAAACTTTGGAAATTATGGAATACAGGGGCAAATAAGTTCTTACACTAAAACGTCACACAGAAATATTGTACCAGAACATTATAAACGTATTATTACTATTGAATTGTAACTACCATACTGCAGTACAGCAAATTCTAAATTCAACAAAAAGGGTATTAACATGCAAACCTATCTTAAAGAGAACGATAATTTTGTGTGAGGCAAAAAAATTTCTGATAAATGTTTATATGCTTATACTGGTGTTTGCACAAACCCAACAATAAAAAAATAAGGTACGCCACAATTATTTTGAACATTATTTCTCATAAATAAAAAAAAAATAAAAAAAAACGGTAATTATGTTTCTTAAACTTACTAAAGTAACAGTGCGTTTATTAGCTCGTCTTAGCACACCACTTTCCAAAACTTCACTATATTATCTTACACATTTTAAGTCCACAAAACTTTATGGTGAAAAAAACAAAACTGTTCCTCGTTTACAAACTTCAACTTCAATCACAAGCACACGTGCTCACCCCTGATCACCATTTACTGATTACATTTACATAACCTCTAGAGGTGGGCCGATATACCTGTAACAGGTATTTTGGAACGATATTTTTGTGGAACGGATGTAACAGAGACTGAAAAGTTGAAATACCTGTTATTCGCGGCGACACTGTTCCGAGTCGAGGCACGCCCCCTACGCTCCTATACAGCCACACACACAGAAAAAGTACGCAAGTATCACGTAAACGAATACGCCAAGGCCAAATACTAGGCGTACAAAAATATCGCTGGTATGCAAGGAACAACCAGTATTTCAAATACTAGTGGTATCACCGATACACAAAATACTAAGCGTATCAGGGGAACAGTAGTATTTTTGGAACACCTAGTATTTTAGGAACAGGTAGTATCAAGGGTATTTTGATACTTCATTCTGCGCAAAGAGACGAAGCTGTTTTTAATAAAGGAAAAAATTCATCCTGATGTTACATTTATTCTCGTGTGATATGCAGATATATAATACAGATTATCTGCTAATAAATTATATATTATACTAGTCACCAACTTGTAACTAAAACCGGTTCAGGTTGTAAGGTAAAACTTTGTTTTTACTCATAAAAAACTTTGTGTTCCGAGTCGTTAGTTAAATAGTTGTAGTTGTCTTTGTTTGTTCATCATCTTTTTTCACAAGAAAACTGATCACAAGATTCCATCTTTTTTCGACCTAGTCAAGAAAACTGAACACATCCACATCGCACACAACTCAACACTAGCATCATTTGATATAACCAATTTATACACCAATGTCCCAATTCAAGAAACCATACAAACACTAGAACAACTACTCAGACAAAACAACACACCTGAAACACACATACAAGAGATCATCATACTTACCAAAATAATAACTGAACAAAATTACTTTACATACAATAACAAGATATACACACAAACAGACGGTCTCCTGATGGGATCCTCCATATCAGGAATACTAGCAGAAATATATATACACAACATAGAACAGAACCACATAATTAACAACAACAAATACACCAACAAAATCATTTACTGGCACAGGTATGTAGATGACATATTACTCTTATTCAAAGGCAACACAAGACAAGTTGAAAACTTCCACAAATACATAAACACAATACACCACAAATTAAAATTTACACTGGAAATTGAACAAAACAATAGTATAAATTTTCTAGACCTAACAATTAACAAAACTAACAATACACACACGTACAAAATATACAGGAAACCTACCACAACCGACATGGTTATACACAACACATCAAACCACCCAACACAACATAAACATGCGGCCTTCAACCATATGCTCCATAGACTAACTAAAATACCCTTAAGTAAACATGATTATACTGACGAACTCAACACAACCAAATACATAGCAATGAAAAACGGATACAACCCCAATTTAATAAACAAACTACACAAACGCATCAAAAACAAAAACAACAAAACACAAAATACCATCAACACACAACTCAATAAATACATCACACTCACATACCATAACTCCAACACACTCAAACTTGCCAACACATTCAGAAAACACAAGTACAAAATAGCATACAGAACTAACAATACCATCAAAAAACACATCAACGATACAAACAAGGACATAGACAAATACAATAGAACAGGTGTTTACAAATTAAATTGTAATAACTGCAATAGTTTCTACATAGGCCAGACAGGAAGATCTTTTTCATCCCGTTACTCTGAACACTTAAAGGCCTTATCCAACAACAATATACATTCTGCATTTGCCACACACATACACACACATAACCATAGCTACACCAACATAGATACTAACCTTGAAATTTTACACTACTTACCCAAAAGTCGAAAACTCAACACAGCTGAACAGTATGAAATATACAAACACCACACAACACAACAAAACAACATACTTAACGACCAATTACAATATAAATCGCAGAGAGAAATATATATAGCAAAAATATATACTTTCAGATCAGCTGTTCTCTGTTTCTCACGGATTGCACATCTATACTCTCACACAATAGAGCGCTAACATAGTATTAGTGAGCGTGGTCTTAAATCGCGAGCGCTATCTGGAGTGAACTTTACAGAATACCTTCCACTAGCGCCACCTGATGGACCAATAAACGAACAAAAAAAATCCTTAGAACCGATCACTTGTATTCACTTCCGGTCAAAACCAGAAGTCAACTCACGGTGATATATAGCCTATGACACTTCTGGTGAAGTAAGGAATCCATCGAGCCATCGAACATCAAAATCGGTAAAGCCGTTAAAAAGTTATAGTGGAACAAACATACATACATACATACATACATACCCTACCACTGAAAACATAACACTCCTTTTAAGCAGTCGTGTAATAATCAGAGAAAACATTAATCTCAGTAACAACACATCTATCAAAAACAATATCGACCTAGTCAGGAAAACTGAACACATCCACATCCCACATAACTCAACTATGGCATCTTTTGATATAACCAATCTATACACTAATGTCCCCATCAAAGAAACCATCCAAACACTAGAACAACTACTCAGACAAAACAACACACCTGAAACACACATATAAGAGATCATCACACTTACCAAAATAATAACTGAACAAAATTACTTTACATACAATAACAAGATATACACACAAACAGAAGGTCTCCCGATGGGATCCCCCATATCAGGAATACTAGCAGAAATATATATACACAACATAGAACAGAACCACATAATAAACAACAACAAACACACTAACAAAATTATATACTGGCACAGGTATGTAGATGATATATTACTTTTATTCAAAGGCAACACAAGACAAGTCGAAAACTTCCACAAATACATAAACACTATACACCACAAATTAAAATTTACACTGGAAATTGAACAAAACAATAGTATAAATTTTCTAGACCTAACAATACACACACGTACAAAATATACAGGAAACCAACCACAACTGACATGGTTATACACAACACATCAAACCACCCAACACAACATAAACATGTGGCCTTCAACCATATGCTCCATAGACTAACTAAAATACCCTTAAATAAACAAGATTACACCGACGAACTCAACACAATAAAATACATAGCAATGAAAAACGGTTACAACCCTAATTTAATAAACACACTACACAAACGCATCAAAAACAAAAACAAAAAACACAAAATACCATCAACACACAGCACAATAAATACATCACACTCACATACCACAACTCCTACACACACAAAATCGCCAACACATTCAGAAAACACAAATACAAAATACCATACAGAACAACCAATAGCATCAAAAAACACATCAATAATACAAACACAGACATAGACAAATATAACAAAACAGGTGTTTACAAATTAAATTGTAATGACTGCAACAGTTTCTACATAGGCCAGACGGGAAGATCTTTTTCATCCCGTTACTCTGAACACTTAAAGGCCTTATCCAACAACAATATACATTCTGCATTTGCCACACACATACACACACATAACCATAGCTACACCAACATAGATACTAACCTTGAAATTTTACACTACTTACCCAAAAGTCAAAAACTCAACACAGCTGAACAGTATGAAATATACAAACACCACACAACACAACAAAACAACATACTTTACAACCAATTACAATATAAATCACATACACTTTTCGACACAATTATACAACAAACAAACAATAATTTGGATCCCCGCGCCAATCCCCTTCCTCTACACACCACCCCCACTATACCTTCCAAGCAATAACCATTACAAAGTACTGGCAGTCTGTTTCTAAGCTGAAGAAGGCGAACACGATGCCGAAACGCGTTCTACGAAAAAGACAAGTAAGTTTCACAAGAGAAAGTTTCATTATTATATACAGAAATAGTTGTATTTAATTATATTGCGTTATAACCTATAGAGTGGCTGATGTTGAAAAGCTATATTATACTTTTTATTAATGGGATTTTAACTTCACGGAATTTTAATTTAATGGGATTTCGTTCCTTAAATATCTGAACAAAGAACACAACACGATTATCATCAAGGAAAATGCAACAGCTGATATTTTTGAATGCAAATTTAAAATAGTGTTTGAATAACTGAAATCCCAGTATTTTAAAAACAATTCAATTGTTTAATTTTATTTATATTGTGTTAAGTGAAGCAGATTGTAATGTAATTAGGTGTGACATTTCATAACTTGTATATTCTGTGTACATTAGTGAATGAATCTGAAGATTATCGAGGTATGTAATGCATTTAATTTACTTTTGTTGTTGCTTATTATTTATAAGTTTTTATTTATTTATTTATATTTATTTTATTACAGTTGTTTTTATTATTTTTATATGTAAAATTTTGTTTATTCACTCTTGTGGCTTACTGTTGTTTTTATTATATGTTTCTGATGTTTTTATCACATTATTTGTTGTGGTATTATGTGTACTCTAAATTATTTCATTGCCCCGAGTTTCGCAACTGATTTGTCTGAAGTCTAACCAATGTTAGTTTTACTCCTAGCTGCTCCTAGTGAAAACTTAAATTGGTATTCCCAAAGGGAGATAGGCCTATAAATTCTCTTGTTTCTTATTTTCTTTTAAATAGTAATAGTTTAATAAAGTCACAGTGTAAAGTAACACTGTTAATACTTTTAGTTTCAATTTATTTCTTATAACAAATTATATAGTATAGGTTACATAATATCTTCAAATAAATACACTGCAAGTAGGTTTATTAATATATTAATAGGTTTATCTAGGTGAAAATATACCTACTTGCAATGTATTTATTTGAAGATTATACATAGGAGACCTGCATGAAACTCAAAACGAGTTATGTACTTACAAAGGATAATATAGGTTATGTACCTGTTATTTTTTTGGAACGGTATTTTCATACCTAGTATTTTAAAATAACAGTTTAACCCACCTCAACTTCTCCAAATATTATTACAGTCTCGCCAATGTTAATCTTATTGTTAATTTTAATGAATTATTAATGTTTTTCATCTGACAAGAATTTTATACTTAGGCAAACTCATTTAATGGTGTAACCTTCTGTAATATGTGCCAAACAAGTATTCATAAAATTAATATTTGTGTCAAATTGTGTTTTATTTATTTCAAACAAAATCTGTTTTGTGGACATAACTTTATGTCCAATACAATTATTATGTTATTTCTTTTTAGTATCCCTTATAGATTTGCGTGATCAAAACTTTTAATACTAAAACTTTTTTTCAGCTGATAACCATGCTTTGTTGAGATTATTAACGAAAAGATTTGCTCATTCAGTGATGTGGCATCTTCAGTGATAAAGTTGAGTCTCATCGTGGTAAAACTACTGAAGACTTCATAGAATTGGAAAATTAATGAAAATAATATTCTTACAACCAGTGACAAGAATTATGAACTTAAAACAGTGTAATGAATTACTGAATACCAAATACTCTCAATTGCTAAAACAAACACACTTATATTACAACAGTTCTCTTTATATAATTATCCAGGACACACTGTATAGCCTACAAACAGTAATAAAAAAATCACAATAGTTTACAACACAAATAAACAATTGATCATTTGTCACTTTCATTAAAAACTGCTGTCTAATATCATCCTATATGAATGCACAACCTACTACACCAACTTTCTAAAACTCAGCTGGTGGCAACATCCTAATTATCAGGCTAATGTGAGAAAGTTCCAGATGAATGCCAAGAGTGTGGCTCTAGAATATTCTGCAGTGCTGCTGATTAACAGTATGTGGTCAGCATCACATAGAGTACTACACATTTAAGCTATCTAATTGACTTGGTATTACAATATTAGTAAAATGTGCTTGTTAACCAAATAGTGTGTTGTTACTCCTGAAAATCCCATTTCACTAAGAGCATTTTAGAAGTCTGGGTTATCTTTTATGTTTCACTCCACAAACATGCCTTTAGTTCAGCATTTCTTAACCTATTGGGCATGAGCCACTGCTGGGTCCTGAGAGGGCATTTGGAGGGTTGCAAAGTCAGGTTCGGAAATTTATTTACTGTGTCTTAAAAAACTACTACATGTAAATAACTAAGATATATCATTTTAACAATTTAAATTCAACCTGTTTTGTACATAGTCTAAACTGTACATTTTTGTTATTCATGCTCTACCATTGTTTTTTACCAGCTCTGATGTTTAACTCTCTATAACCAGATTGAAAGTTGCTTCCCAGAGGGATACAGTGAATTCAATTGGATTCAAGACCCATTCTTGTATTTTGAAAGTTCTAACATGTTGTCAGTAAAACTAAATGAGCAATTGTGTGATATCATCTGTGATGCTGGGATTAAAACTAAATTTTTAGTAAATTATTTTGTATAGTTAGTGATAACATGAGACATGTCATGGACAACAAAATCCATAAACTTTTAGATTCTGACTTAACAAAGTTCTGGATATCTTTAAGAGATGAATATCCTGAACTTTCGGAGTTGCTCATCCCATTCATCACCTCATTCTTGAGTGAAATGGGATTTTCATCTCAAGTGAAAAGCAAGCACAGAAATAGACTTGACGCACACTCAGATTTATGACTTAACTTAACCACTCTTGAATCCAACATACCCCAGCTTTTGCAGGAAAAGCAGCTCCAACTGTCACATTAGTAACTAATGATTAGTTAGGCAAGTAAAAACTCTTTTGTTTTTAACTTCAGCATGTGTTTATTAGAGCAAATTAGTCTTTTGAATTACATATTTGCTTTTTGCTTTTCTATAATTAAGTGTATATATAATTTGTTTAAGCATAAAAGGCGTAAAGTTCTCAGTGTTACCAAAAATATGATTATAAAGTGGGTGCACACCCCTACAAGTAATTCTGCCACGCACCCCTACAAGTCTAATTAATTTTAAAAATCTAAAAGGTTAAGTTTGATAATTAAACGTAGACACAATCTCCCAAAATCGTCTCTGTACCGTAATTATGTGCGATAAATGGAAACTAATTTCTGTACTTCCAATAAATACACCCTTTCAATAAAATATGTGCCAATAAACCCCAATAAAATATGCAAATACGTTATAGGTCTACGTTCTAAATCGGAACTAGGTTTTAATTCCGGTACTTCGAATAAATACAGCCTTTAATGTTATGTACAGCAGCCTTGTATCCATACAATAATTTAATGTACACTAACAAAGGAAATTTTTGTTAAATCTAATTAATTTTATAAATCTAAAAGGTTAAGTTGCATTGTTAAACGTAGACACAAACTCCAAAAATCGTCTGTGTACCGTAATTATGTGCGATAAATGGAAAATAATTTCTGTACTTCCAGTAAATACACCCTTTTATTGTACACTAACAATACAATTTTATTTGTTACATTGTCGTACATAACCTCCATAACCTGGCATTAGTTACTTGTGAAGAAAACAGTTCTAGTACACATTGAACACGGAAAAAAAATACAAACGCGGAGACGGAAGTTATCTTTGGCCGCAGGCTATAGTGAAAGACCCCATCCAACATCCAACAGAACAACGAACGCGCTACCACAGAGTACGAATATATTTGTGTAGAGCGCGCTACTACAATTTGTGTTTGTGCCGGTTCCAGTTAGCATAGGTGTCATAGCGTTAACATGGGATTGAGACTATGTTAAACCGGGAAAATTAGTAGGGCCTACTCTGATTGTTAAGTTCATCACAGAGTTGTCAAATAGTTTATACGTCGTGTCTGTAGTATTGTATTTCCAATAAAACAGCTCGCAGACATTCAAGTAAGGTTAGAGCAGCTATCATGGTTGAAAATAATTCAGTTAACCTTACCGAAGATGAAGCCGAATTGTATGACAGACAGATTCGTTTGTGGGGTTTGGAGTCGCAGAAGAAGTAAGTTTTCCAGTGGTGTTTTATATTAATAATTGTCGAATGGGATTTTTCAGTTTGTTTTTTGCATTTTTAAAAATTTAGAAATTGTTTACGGTATACCTTGTTTACTATGGTTAAATAAACGAAAGTAAGTAGTAATTTAAATCGAAGAAATAAGTTTTTGACATAATAATACAAGACGTGTGCCTCTATTTTTTATATATAGTAAATATTTGTGATAAGTGTACACATGTACCAGTGCTTTTGAAAGAAATGTGGGTAAATATTTACCTGTGCTACACCATACGCCATATTAACTGAGTAGTTGTGGGATCACCACTACATTTTGCCTTAACGTAATTCAATTGCCTACAACGCAAAGCATTACATTTCAGACTCGTGGGTGGCCGACTCATCAGTTTCCTACAGTATCCACCGCTGAGAGTGATTTTGGGTAGCCGGCTCACCGCACATGCTTTAGTCTACGGCGCCTCCGAGGTTACTAATAATAAACTCGCGGTGGGCTCAACGCAAAGCTTTAAACCGCCGTTTGGGCTCAACGCAATTTTGAACATGTAAGAATCATGTAAATTTTGTTTTGGAAACGCATCAACATGATTTCCAGTCAAATTCGGCTCAACCGTCTACACAGTCAATATGGCGATCATTCACTTTTGCATGCATCCTTATGGGAGTATTTATTTTATTTTTTTTCTTCGTAAATAGCTTCGACCCCCGTTTAAAATTAATTTTCGCGTGTTTATATAACATAGAAGAATAAAAAAAAAAAATATTTCACTTCAAGATTGTATGGTGGAGCACAGGTAAATATTAACCGAAATGGTAAACGAACTGATTAACAATGAGGAATTGTGTTACAGTAATCACAGTTAAAAAATTTAAAGAAATTTCGACGAAACCGAAACATCGGAGCATGATAATGTTTTTAGGCTTTTGAAACGTATAATGTGCATATAACAAATATTTACTATATAACAATCATTATCTGTTAAAACGATAGAGACCGAAGATTTCTAGAGTGTGGGGAATCGAAAGTGTGGAAGCGTTACATTTTTCGATGACGTTACATTTTTGTGGAATGACCTCCAGCCTAAAAACATTATCATGTTAAAAAAGATTGACAACCAGTGTTTTTTATAGGAGCAGCAATGCTTTTTGCAAAGGCAGAGGTTACCTTTCAGAAGAATTAACTTATTAGTTGATGTCAAAGGAAAAGTAACTGCAAATTTTGTATAATTAATTATATAATTAAAATTTATATAAATAGAGATAAAACATTTTTGACATGATAATGTCTTATGGCTGGGGGTCATTTGAAAATTTCTGTAACGCATCACGCTGCATGACGTCATCATTTACCAGCCGGGAATCGTTAACTAAAACCGCGACCGCTAACGTGCTAACGTCCGTCGCAGATTAAAGACCTAACAAGCAAACAACACTGCATAGCTGTAGATAGGTATGTAACCAATCAGTCAGTCAGTAACCATAATAATGTTGCGTTTAGCTGGCGGCTGAAAGACATTATCATGCTCTTAAGCTTTTACCATTTGGTAAACGGTACTTTACATTTTTTTTTCTTTAATAGTTTGATATAGAAGTAAAAATTAAATACCACTTCTGTAATGATTGCAGAAGTAGTAAGTATGAATTAAAATTAAAAGTATTAATGTATTTCAATGCTTGTTGAGAAAGCAACATTTCTGTCATATAACTATAACAGGATATAACAATACTATAGGATTAACTGAGTAGGCCTACACTAAAAACTTGTTTATCCGAATTTGATGGGACCGCACCCGTTTCGGATAAATGAAATTTCGGTTAAACCGAAACTTCTGTTTAAATAATAATACATATGTAAATACAGTAACTTTAATAATAATAATTTAAAAGTTACTGACAGTGAATATGACACAATACACTATAAAAGGGCACCGCACTGTAAATTA
The DNA here is from genome assembly GCA_034769895.1 of Magicicada septendecula. Taxonomy (NCBI): domain Eukaryota; kingdom Metazoa; phylum Arthropoda; class Insecta; order Hemiptera; family Cicadidae; genus Magicicada; species Magicicada septendecula. The sequence continues at coordinate 706,248,407 of CM068368.1, forward strand.
TAGTTTCTACATTACTGGAACAGTCCTATTGCTTGTTCGGTTTACCGCTTGTTCGTACAGTAATCATAGTTTTTTTGCCTAAGCTTTGAAGCTCGTTTGCTGGCTGCCCGATCTCGAAGTCGTTTCATTGTTAGAAGTTCTGCAGGGGAAGTTTCAATGTTTCCATTTATGTTTATGTTACTTTATGTGTACCGTACAATATATGAACATAATACTTTATGTTCAAAAATCCGAACAAATCGATAATTAGGAGTACCCCTTATCCCAGTTAGTTCTGATTATTGACTTTCTACGTTACATCACGTGTAATCTCTTGTCTGTGCTATTACATATAGATTACAGCGACAGGAAAATGCTTTTGTGTATTTTTAAAATTTACTAAAAATTGTTTTGGATAAACGCGATTCGGATAAATGAGCTTTTAGTGTAGTAAGAAGATATAATAATCAACATGTAATTGTAATATATCTTTAGCTGCCTTCAGTTCATAATGGCAACATGGCACTCAGAATCCGGCATACTCCTTGGCAATTATAGTAGGTGAAGGTTATTAATAATAGCTGAACATGTCATAATAATTTTGTCTTTCCAGCATTTAGTATTAATTGTTAGCATTACTTAATTGTTAGCACTTGTCTGTATTAATTGGGACAGAGACGTGTGTTTACTATAATAATAAAAATTATTATTATTATTAGGATTATATTGTGGCCACAGAAGCTAAAATATAATTTACAGCAGCAGTCCACTCTAAACATTGGTGTAAAATGTTGCATTCTTAGATACTATTTATAAAATAATCTGAAATTTCATCTCAAAAGAAGTCTCGTGTGCGCTTTTATGAAGTGTGGCCATTTTCAAGGTATGTGTAACCAAATATCTTCAACTATTGCTAGCCAAGTCAGTTAATGATGGCAGATAGTGCAAGCCAAAATCAATGTTGGTCCAAAAATAGTAGGACCTGTCTTTTCCAAGTCCCTAGCTTGTTTATACATTTGCATACTACTTCCGTTCTTAGTTCAATCTTCGTGTAAACAAATTTACATGGTAAATCTGAAACGCTATTGGTCACATGTGTTGACACTGTTCATACAGTAAGTGTTACGCGTATGCACAGAATGTCTGTATAGTCATGTAAGAGTTGTCTTAACACTTAATGTTACTGTGACAAGTGTTTTTTTTGTTACTCCAATGTTTAATAATTTTGTTTATAAATTATTCAGTAGAACTTTTTCACCTCTGATAGAAAATATTGAATATAATCCAGCATTTTATTTCAGGGTATGAGTGTGATGTGTATGAATGTTTTAGTGTGCTCAGTCCATAACTTTTTTTCTGAACTGAAGCTCCAACCCTAGTATTAGAAGTTAATAATTACCCCGATTTACATCATATGGGACATACCACCTTCCATGAATGTTTGAAATCTATGGGCTTTGAATTTATTTTTTTTTTAATTGTCTACTTTTAGATAGGCATGACATTTTGAATTGGTGATGAAATTACTTGAAGTAAATCAAGAAGTACAAAATGGAGAATTGCCACATTTTTTACTTTGATGAGACATGGGCTGACAAATGCATATGACTTGTAAAGTGTGAAGTGATTCCACAATAAAAATACCACAAGCGTTTATATCAGGTCTATCAACTGGAATAAAAGCACCACATAAGAAGGCACTGAAATTAATGGTGATGTGTTCAAAAAGTGGTTTGAAAAGATTGCATTATTACCCAACAATAGAATAGTAATTGTGGATAATGCCTTATATCATTCCGTGATGGCTTAATGTAGGTTTCGAATAGTGCATGGCGGAAAGTTGATATTGGTGCATGGCTCAACTTATGTCTGAAGAAAGTCGTGTGAAAACTGAACTTTTAGAGTTAGTAAAACAAAATGAACACAAATGTAAAAAAGTTCGTAGTAAATTATATTGCAGAAAATTGGGGCACTCTCTTTTAATACTTCCTCTTTATTACTGTGGTCTGAATTCAATTGAATTAATATGGAACCAGTTGAAACGATATGTTGCCTGTCACAACACAACATATAAGCTGTCTGATATAAAACGGTCAATAGAGAGCGTTAAATGAAATAACGGCGTCATTGTGTCGAGTATATAATCAAGGAAGAATATAAGCTATGGGAACTGGACCATATTACCGATGTCGTCCTGGACAGTCTTATCTGTATTACTGGTGATTCAAGTGATGATTCAAGTTCCAACACAGATATGGAAAGGATTGAATTACTATCTGATAGCAACTGGTAATAGACAGTACATTAGTAAGTACAGTAATTATCACAGCTTGTATTTTCATTTTAAATAAACTTCACTTTTTTGTTTTGTTGCGATTTCTTAACAGTGAATAAAAAAACCATTAACTGATGTTATAAAATATTATGTTGTCTCTCTGACACAGTTACGCAAATTTTATGTCAATCAGGAATATAGAAATTATCACAACTTGCATGTATTTATATAGTATCACCATTATATGCTACCTTGTCTTTACTGCTTCTGTCAGTGTGATGTGCCTCGAATTCAAGAAGCAAATAGCTTTTCAGATGTGACATGCCCATTTTTTACATCAGGATTGAACTAAACGAAAATAGTATAGTGCAACAATACAAGCATATGCTGTACTATGCATTTATTAAATAAAATAAATATTTAGATTAATTTTATTAATATGTAATAGATAAGCAGGTGTGAAATTGAAAGCTGAGTTTATACACAGGAATCGACAGGCACGATCACGCGATTGCCACTGAGAGTGTGTACACTTGTAAATAGAGTGTGTGCGTGAAGCCTGTTCAAGCCTGAAGTTTGCAATCTCACCCCAAGTAGATGCTAAATTATAGTTGTATTTAATTATAAGCAAACCGTAAATGTTAGAAAAGTTGCAAAGACTTCTAAATATGCATAAAAATAATACACATGTGCAGTGCGAATTCTGTGCGATTTTAAGAGCGTAGTAATTGCACTATTTATGCGAGTCCAGTAGTAATTACATAGAATATGTGTAATTAAATCAGACAATGTTAAAACACCTTGAAATCCGCATTAGAAGTTGCAATTGGCAGAAATTTGCAAAAATATGAAATTGGACGATAGTGGGGGTTCTTCGCCACGGACAGTTTCTGACATGCAGAATTCTGTTACGACAGGTGTGGTTTGTTGATTGAATATAAATATGGGCCCAGGAGAGCCAATTTTACTCTCAATCAGTCTTCAGAAGCGGCAGGATGCTATGTTCAGTGTCGACGCGATTTTTTTAAATAAACTGTAAAGTCGGATGGACAATACGTTCATCCAAGTATCAAACAGTAACTCTTAGTTTGATTTTTTAAATACAATTATCGAACATACTCTACAAGTCTACAACCACAAACGTTCAGCACTCTAGACAACCGACGAGTCACATCAGGCAGAGGAACGCTATGCAGAGCAATAGAGGCATCTGCTAGGACAACAGCAGCTGATGCAGAGCAACATATCACTCTACACTACAGCAACCAGATGGGACCATGAGGGACGAGTAACTGGAGGACGACAAGTGGAACCGGAGAACGTGCAGGGAACTCCATTTGAAGGGGACCTACAGATCAACGGAGGACATGGGTACGATCTACAGAATCGAGGTGACAAATAACCAATTTATAATTTGTAAATGAGAGAATAAAGACATTGAAAAGACATTTAAAATTTTTTTTAAGTAAATAAAAGTTATGTTAAATGTAGATAGAGATAAGAGAATATAATTTAAAGTCAATAAGAATTTGCTTGGATGATTAAAAAGTAATTTAGTAAATGTAAATTTTTATTTAAAGCTTATAAAGTAATCAATGAATAATATTACACGCAATGCAGAAAGTAAAGTAGTTGGGAAGTTATAGAAAGAGAATAACAATTCTCTTAGTCAATTTAAATTTTTATAAAACATTAAGATATATGCTATGCATAAAGTAATGTAATAAAAAAATATATAAAGCAAAGAAAACAAAACTGCAATAAAGCACACAGACTGACTGGTCGAGAAATTTTAGATTAACAAATAAATGGTTAGCATATACTTTTGTTAATATAGGATATAAGATTTATTTTATGATGACTGTATTGCAACAAAGAAATGTTTAAACAAACAATAATGAATATTTTGTGGAGAAGTAAATGCGATTTTAAAACACTTGTGATTTTTTTGAATAAATTGATGAAAACACGTACAATTCAATTAATGACTACTCTTATTACTATTACATCCAAACCCCAGTAATTGGTACATTCTAACAGTAATGTTAGATACATGTTAGCACAGCATAAATTAAATTGCATTAAATAATCAATTCGTGTTGTTGTATAATTTTGTCTCCCAAAAGCGTGGGACTATACAATTTAAAATACATTTAAATTGGTAATTTGTATTGTTATAATAGCTACTTGTTTAGTCTGTCACATTGTCTTGTTGTGTATAACTACTTAGCAAATCACTTCAACAGTTGGATGCCTTTGATGTAACAATGTGTTCTTAGAACGGTAGCACTGTTTGTCTGTCACTCAGATTGTGTCATTAGTAAAACGATTCATTTCAGTCCACATGACTTGTAACTTTCTTGCCACACTTAGTATTCATGAACTGCAACTTACCACTCCCCATGAAGTTATCCTGTTGCATAGTTGCCATTATGATGTAATCAATTTGCTGCAAGCCCTAAAATTAATGCATTGCATTAATTGGTTTATACTTAACCTTAACAATGCCTCCTGTGTGTATCAAAGTTAAACACAAGTGCATGCGGTACACTATTAACTGTAGGGTGTGTGTGCTAGTGTAGGCAAGTGATTCAGGTGTCCAGTACTTTTATAATTTGGCTGGTGTCATTTGGGCTACAGTGGAAGATATCTGTCAAGCATAGTAGTGGTGATTTAATTGCAGTCTATTATAATTTTGCTAGTCAAAACAAGTAGTGTGTACAACCTGTGTTTTTTTGTTATATATAGGTTACATGCAGCTGAGATTTTGCTTATTGGCATCAAAGGCCTTGGAGCAGAAGTATGTAAAAACTTGGTTTTAGCAGGAATAAAATCTTTGACAATTTTAGATAGTGGATTAGTTACAGAAGAGGATTCTTGCTACCAGTTCTTAGCTCCAGTTGACCCGATTGGAAAAAATGTAAGCATTGCAGTGTGTCAAGTTTTAAGCATTATAGGTGTATTTTAAGAATATAATGCTTTAAATTTAAAATGGAATAAGTTCTTATGAATGAAAAATCGAAAAAGATTCAGAGTGTTAATTGATACCTCATTGGGCATGTGGTGAAACATATTGAATTAATAATAAATTACAAATCACACCGGGTATTTTTACAAAATTAATTTTATTATCAAATTGTCAGTGAGGTTATTTTCAAATTGGTATATAATAACTCTGAATAACAAATTCAGTTATTCATTTAATTCTTTGAAACTAGCGTATCTGGTGGAAGCCAGAAGACTATTAAGAATTTAAAAAATTTTCTGTTTGACATTCTTGCTTTCAGGATGGTTTTGTAAAAGAGACAGTTATGATATTGTACCACATGTATACACTACTGAGAATCGCCCCTTACTTTTATAATCATATTAGAATGAAAGAGAATAGTTTTTGAATGGTACTGGATCACATTTATATGTGTCATCATTGATGCATTTATTGTAATGTTTTACTATTAGGCAACGGAAATACTGTATTCTGTCGCTGAACTAGTTAACAATAGTATGCATACATTACCTTTTTATATTAAGTACTAATGAAAATATAGATTGATTTACTATAAAATATTGCTGCTGTGGTAACAACACTGCGTTTGTTAGTATGTTGGAACCTTATAATATCAACCAGGAGTTTAATGATAAAATCAGATCTGTCAAATTCTCAATATTGTAACGATAAAATCCTATTCGGGTTATTTATGCAACAGTTGTTACCATCATTTGTAACGTCTCGTAAGTAAATCTCGTCTGTCTTTGTTACAAAGTTTGTATTTTGTGTGTGTAATTCTTTAGTATAGACAAATAAACCACGGTATTCTTTATTGTATATTATATCTTCTTATAGGTATTACTGTTCCGTTGTTTTTAAAAGTGTAGGAGAGAGAGAGAGAGAGAGAGGGGGGGGAGAGAAATCCTCTCTTTGAGTACGATTTGATCGTTTGTTTTATACACGCGTTGCATCAGCTGTTTCCAATTTGGTAACCAATTACAGGTTATGTTGTCCGTAGTACTTCATAAGTTCTGATGTTGGAGCTAACTTTCTAACTCTTCTCTGCTATTCACTTGTTTCCTGTAACAAAGCTGCTATCTACAAGAAATAATACAAAGTCAATTACCTAAAAGAAAGGTATTTATTGATTGAATAAAATTTATTTTTCTGGAAATTATTACCTCCAATTCATCAGTTTACAAATCGATTATTTTCGAAAATCACAATATTTTCCGATATTAGTTTTTTTTATATAACACAACAGATATATTCAGTTACAGTTACTATTAAAATTAATAAATTATGTATCTCAGGGTTATTTGGGGATTCTTTGAGCTATAAGAAAGTCAGAAATGCTTAGTTATTAGTATCATACTTTACAATAATTAATATTTGTTTTCTTAAAGTCTGATTCAACAAGTTCGTTATTTAAACGCCAGAGCACAGATTACGTATTCATACAGAAAGCATGAAAAATAAAGATGGCTGCAGTAGATTTATAATGAACCCACGTTTTGACTATTTTTGGTTAAATAAATAAAGTTTATAATGTTAACACTAAGTTTTCTTATAAATTGAAAGATGTTGTACTGTTTCTAGTGTTCGTTACTTGTTGGTGATGTGTGATTTTATAGTTTATTAAGGTATGCGTTCTCACCGATGTAGTAGCAGTTCAAAATTTTCAGGCCATCAGATGGTGTGATGAATTTTCAATGTTCTTCGATTTTCTTGCATTAATTATTGTGGTTCAACGGATGTCTCAGATGTAGTGGCTTGTGCTGAATCGTTTCATTAATTTAGAATAGTGTTTTTTCTGAATTGTAGATACTAATTTTTTAAAATTTGCTGGACATTATTTTTTTGGTCATCTACTCTCTTGAAAACCAATTTAACAATTACTCATCTTGTTGATTATGTTACTCCTAGTAACCAAGAAATTGATGAGTTTTTATTGGCTAACCTAGGTACAGTTTTAGTAAATAGGCTAGTATTAATTATTATTAGTTCTTCCCTGTTTTAGGAAAAATACTCCTTTATAATGTTTAACTATAATTATATTTAATTTATACAGTGTTTTTCTTCACATCTTTACATAAACTTAGAGACTTGTATTTTATAATTTACGGGTTTTCAACTTGGTTTATTTCTGACTTATACTTCTGTAAATGTATTATTGCTCTAGGCACTATTTTAATTTCCACCATCTCTTTGCTTTAATTAGCAATTAATAATTTTTTATATAACCCTGGATCCTTCAAACATAAACAAAATAATCTTTTAATTACATTGATATTGCCTTTGTGGCCTAACCATACAAAACTACAACAACTTATTACTAAACTTATAGTTTATTACTATAGTCCTTTATCTTCACTATTTGTGATTGATGTCTTTTTGGTTTTCAAATTTACACATATCATACTATGTTGCACTTTGTACACACCGCACTTTTATGGTAACACTTAGTACATTGTTTTTTAATTGCTACAGTGTTTTATGGTACAAATGTTTCATAGTATGATACTTATTCATACATTTCTGATTTTTGGAATGGGGTAACTACTGAATTTTTTTATTATTATTATTTTACAAATAATAATAATAATAATAACAAGTACTTCTTGATTTTTATCAGTATTGATCACTGATTATGTAATGTTACATAAAGCTCCCCCACTAGAACATATTTATTTTTATTTCCTTATTAATATATTTTATTATTAATTGTTTGATTCCTAATTCTTCACCTTCTTTTATCATTCTTCATAATATATTTTCATCTTGGTTTGGTTATATACACCTTTTATTTTGTTATTTGTAATTGACTTTATTTCATAGGTATTATTTCCCTTCACCTGAGTTACTAGGTATGGCCCAGTATACAGTAAGAGTAATTTCCTTGCTATACCCTCTATAGAACTAGGTAGTTGTCTATTTTTTATTAGTACTTTATCCCCTACTTTATATGGGTTAATTATTTTCTTCTTACCGGTTTCCTTTTTATACAAAAGTTCAGCTTTATGAAGCAACCTATTATGCGTTTCCATTTTATTATACTCTACTCTCTCTCCTGGAGGAAAATTCACTAATGATATTATTTCTTGTGGTGGTGGTTTTTCAAACATCACTTGATAAGGACTGGTCCCAATAGTTTCATGGTAGGCCCAGTTAAGGAAGGTTTCAACTGGTTCAAGGTACTGGCTCCACTCACTATGTTCATGGTGACAATAGGTCCGTAAAATTCTCCCAACTTCCCTCAAGACACGTTCTGCAGGATTACTATTCGGATGATATACCGATGTCTTATATGTTCTTATATCACATTTCAGCAATTCCTTCTTCCACTTCTTTCCTCGAAACTGGGTCCCATGATCATTACAATGGTTTCTGGTTTTCCCACTTCTAGCATGTACTTCTGAATAATAACTTCTAAAATCTTTTTTGTGGTGGCTCTACTAATAGGGTAGAGTTTTGTATACTTGGTATAATGGTCAAAAATAATTACTATATATTTAAATCTATGTCTCCCTCCACTTCTGGGAAAGGGGCCACATATATCTAGGAACGTTTTCTCAAGTTTGCGGTTAGATGTTATTGTAATCATAGCTCCTGTTCTTTTTTCATTATTTATTTTTACTAATTGGCATATTTTGCAATTTATTAGTACTAATCTCACTCGCTTATTGATTGCTTTTATGTAACAATGTTCTGATAACGCTTTAATAACTTTGAGTGGTCCCATATGACCATATCTTTCATGATAGTCCTTTATTATTGCTACTTCAGTTACTTCAGGTACATACATTCGCCATACCTGATCCTTAATTGTAGGACGAATAAAAAGTATTTCTTCATGAACACAGAAAAATGCTGTGATTATAGAGTCATTTTGTAGTATCCTGTCTCTAATTTTGATTAATTTGGGGTCCGTTCTTTGATCTTCTTTTAATCTGCCGATTATTTCCTGTAACTCTTTCTTTGATTTTAAAATGTAATAGATTTTACCAATACTCTCCTGCTCTACTTCAAATGTTCCCTTCTCTAGGTTTACTCATGACAGGCTGTCTGCTATGATATTTTTTTTTCCAGGGATATATTCCCAATCTAAATTGTATTCTTGGAGTATCAACACCCATCTGGTGAGCCTACCGTGGTTAAGCTTACAGTTTTTCAAAAATGATATTGACCTATGGTCAGTCCTAATAGTTACTGGGTAGCCCAATATAAATGTACGGAATTTTAAACAAGAAAACACAACACTCAGTAGTTCCTTTTCAGTCACTGTATAATTTCGCTCACAACTACTCAGTACCCTGCTCGCAAAGCTGATTACCCAATTATTGCCTTCCTCATCTTCCTGATATAATTCACTTCCAAGACTAATATTGCTGGCATCACAATTGATGAAAAAACGTTTATTGAAATTTAGGTGATGTAGCATTATGCTATTTAAGAATTTATCCTTTATTAATTTAAAATTATTGTCTTCGTTTTCTTCCCACTTCCATTTGTTTTTCTTTGATAGTAAATGTTGGAAATTTGCTGTCACTTCTGAATAACTATGTTGAAATTTCCGGTAATAGTTGCATATTCCCAAAAAAGATTGTAATTGTTTTAAATTCTTTGGTTTCGGAAAATCCTGGATAGCTTTTACTTTTTCGGGCGATGGTGTTATCCCAGTAGCAGACAAAATAAATCCTAAAAATGGTAATTCATGTGTGATAAATTTCGATTTGTCTAATTTTAATGTTATATTATTTTGTAGTAGCTTACGTAATACTGTTTCCACTCTATTACAGTGCTCCGTCCAAGTACATGAAGTAATCAATATGTCATCGACATATACTGTTGTGAAATCTAAAACTTCTTTACCAAGAATTTGGTCCATCCATTGAATGAACACGGCCACAGAATTTACCAACCCAAAAGGCAAGCGTTTGAAATGATAATTTCGTCCTTCAAATATAAAAGCGACATATTGTCTACTGTTAGGGTGCAATTCTATCTGCCAATAGCCGCAAACGGTGTCCCAAGTACTCATGTACTTACATCCATAAAATTTCTTCATTATTTCATCAATCTCACCTGGAAATGTGCGGTCATTAATGAGCATCTTATTTAGCTCTCGAGCATCGAGGCATAATCTAACTTGACCATCTTTCTTTGGTATAGCTACCAATGGACTGGTATATGGGGAGTTGCTTCTTTCAATTATGTGTTCCATTATCATCCTTTGAATTTCTTTTCATGCTGCTTCTTTCAAAGCTTGAGCAATAGGATAAGACCTTTTATTAAAATTGACATTGTCCTTGAACTTTAACTCACACAGGAAGTTTTTAGCTTTTCCTGGTGATTCCGAAAATACCATTCTGTATCTATCATAAATTTCTATAAGTTGATGTTTCTCTTCTGTCTTATTGTTTCCTGGGCCTGCCTATCTTGAAACTCCATGATCTCTTCTATCTTCCTCTGCCACATCTCTGACTCTGTTACTTTATTATTTTTACCTATGGTTAACCTATTATTCTCCCTAATATAGTATGAGTTCAGACACTGAGGGGCACTTTGGCAACCAATTATCTCAGCCGATAACTCACCTTCTTCTGTACTCAGTGTAACCTTACCACTGGCCAGATTTATAACTGCAGTGTGTCACCGTAGCATATCATACCCTATTAATATCCTAAAAGGTAACCCTTTGGCTACTAAAAATCCCATAGGTATTCCTATTCCACTATTGGTAACATTCAGAGATACTTGTTTTCTAATCGTCTTATTTTGTTTCTCGGTGGCGCCAATAATTGTCAAGTTGTTAATTGGTAATGTAGGTATTCTTTTGGTGGTTAATTCCGTAATTCTGTCAAGCTCTAACTGGTCAATAATTGAAACATTTTGCTCCCGTGTCAATCATAGCTTCTGCTAATACTCCATTTAATTTTACTTGTATATAAACTATATTATTATTTAAGGGTGCCTCTTTAATTGCTCTTTCTTCAAGTAGTTCCGTCTGTAAATTTTTTAGATAATTGCTTTTGATAATTGTTATTGGTTTCTTTAATTTATTGTGAGGACCTTGGTAAATTCTGTGCCCGGTGATCTCTAGCAGTGACGGGCTGTCACTTCTTCTCACTGCTGGTACCCGTTTCCCCGACTTCCGTCATTATTAGTAGATTGTTCAACATTCTCACTGGGTTGATGTTCGTGTGAATGCCTTCTTTCTTCCTCACTGGTTCTGGATCTTGGTTGTTCTTCGCTCCTACTTCTTGGCGGAACTTCCTCTCTTTGGTACGAATTGTTTTGATAGTTTCTGTTATTAAAATTTTGCCGTCTTCCTTGGTATCGGTTATTGTAATAATTATTGTTTGCCCTTACATAATTTACTCTTTGTCGAGTGTCTCTGGATTGTTCATTCCTCCGATCCTCTGTATTTCCGGATCTCCATCTACTCCTCCTGTAATACGATTCTTGCTCATAGTTCTCCAAGAGGGTTTCCATACCTCCGATCATCTTTATTTGTCCACTCAATCGAGCACTGATAATCTTCTCCTCAAAATGATACACTATCTTGGTTACAAGACACTCCTCTGGAATTTTCGGGTTTAAATACTTTGCCACACACACTTTTCCCTAAAAAGTAAGCAGTAGGTGTCTGTCCTTTAATGCTGTCATACCTCCCATAACAGATATCGTCTCGAATAATATTTTGTACGGATTCAGACCAGTACTTCAGCTTGAACAACCTTTTAAAATTTTCATAATCACCCACTTCTTTCTAATGACTGTCCACCAGTTGTCGTTGATGTTTTTAAAACACTCATCTAGGGTACCTTTGATCATATTCCATCGGTTTTGTTTTGACCGGTTTAATATTTCGTCCACTCTTCCTAAAAATTCTAGTGGGTTCCTTCGATAGTCCCGAAAGTTTACACATTCTCTACTATCTTGGATGGTTTGTTGAACGTTACATGTTGATCTTATACCCATTCTATCTATCTCCCCTTGTAGGTTTGTTTGGATATGTTGTAAATTTTCTAGTTTCTCTCCCTGATTATTAAACTGGTTCTTTACATATTCTATTTTATCATAAATATTGGTTAATTTACCGGTTATGTTGCTTTTCATACTGTCCAATTGATCATTAGTTTCCTGGCGTATTGCCATTATTTGAACTTGATTACTTTGTTCATCTCGATCCATTCTGGCATCTATTTCTGTTCTGATTTGTCCGATGGTTTCTTCGGTTTTATCTAATCTTTGGTTGGTTTCTGTTATTTTCTTTTCTGCTTCCTCCTTATATCCATCTACTCTTTAGCTAAGTGTGTTACTGACCATTTCAATCTTCTCATGAATTTACTTTAAATTTTTATTATTTTCTTCAAATTTTGTGTTCATATCTTCCCTTTACCCGTTAATAATTTCTCTCAATTCATGGTTTGTCTTATATCTCCATGAATGGTCTCAATTTTTTCGTTTAGTTATTTTACTAAACTTTCCTGAATAATATTTATTTTCTCATTGGTTTGCTTGTTTTGTTCCCTTGAGTTTTCATCCTGTTTCCTAAAGTTTTCCTTATTTTCCTCATTCATTTTCCTCAGATTTTCATTAGTTTGTCTACTTTGTTCTTCCATAAATTCCATTATTTCTTGCCAATTTGGTTCTCCTCTGGCTTCCGCTTTGTCACCCACCTGTTGCTCTTTTTCCGTGTCTACTTCGGTTTCTTCTTTATCGCCTGTCTGTTGGTTCATTTCACTGTCTGTGACTAATTCTATTTCTTGTTCCTGTCCACCTTCTTCCTTCTCCGTGTCTTCTGCCCTCTTCTTTGACCTGCCTCTGGTATGCATTTCTTGACTTCTTACAGTTGCCGAGCAAAAATTAGGTTTTTTGTTACATTAATTACTTGTATATTTTGAAATTCTTTCCTAATTAAAGCCCTCTAAGTTGAGCGCCATTTGTAACGAAAAAATCCTATTCGGGTTATTTATGCACAGTTGTTACCATCATTTGTAACATCTTGTGAGTAAATCTCGTCTGTCTTGGTTACAAAGTTTGTATTTTGTGTGTGTAATTCTTTAGTATTAACAAATAAACCACAGTATTCTTTATTGTATATTATATCTTCTTATAGGTATTACTGTTCCGTTGTTTTTAAAAGTGTAGGGGGGAGAGAGAGAGAGAGAGAGAGAGAGAGAGAGAGAGAGAGAGAGAGAGAGAGAGAGAGAGAGAGAGAGAGAGAGAGAGAATTTCTCTCTTTGAGTACGATTTGATCGTTTGTTTTTTACACATGTTGCATCAGCTGCTTCCAATTTGCTAACCAATTACAGGTTATGTTGTCCGTAGTACTTCATAAGTTCTGATGTTGGAGCTAACTTTCTTACTCTTCTCTGCTATTAACTTGTTTCCTGTAACAAAGCTGCTATCTACAAGAAATAATACAAAGTCAATTACCTAAAAGAAAGGTATTTATTGATTGAATAATATTTATTTTTCTGGAAATTATTACCTCCAATTCATCGGTTTACAAATCGATTATTTTCGGAAATCACAACATTTTCCGATATTAGTTTTTTTTATATAACACAACAGATATATTCAGTTACAGTTACTATTAAAATTAATAAATTATGTATCTCAGGGTTATTTGGGGATTCTTTGAGCTATAAGAAAGTCAGAAATGCTTAGTTATTAGTATCATACTTTACAATAATTAATATTTGTTTTCTTAAAGTCTGATTCAACAAGTTCGTTTTTTAAACGCCAGAGCGCAGATTACGTATTCATACAGAAAGCACGAAAAATAAAGATGGCTGCAGTAGATTTATAATGAACCCACGTTTTGACTATTTTTGGTTAAATAAATTAAGTTTATAATGTTACACTAAGTTTTCTTATAAATTGAAAGATGTTGTACTGTTTCTAGTGTTCGTTACTTGTTGGTGATGTGTAATTTTATAGTTTATTAAGGTATGCGTTCTCACCGACGTAGTAGCAGTTCAAAATTTTCAGGCCATCAGATGGTGTGATGAATTTTCAATGTTCTTCGATTTTCTTGCATTAATTATTGTGGTTCAACGGATGTCTCAGATGTAGTGGCTTGTGCTGAATCGTTTCATTAATTTAGAATAGTGTTTTTTCTGAATTGTAGATACTAATTTTTTAAAATTTGCTGGACATTATTTTTTTGGTCATCTACTCTCTTGAAAACCAATTTAACAATTACTCATCTTGTTGATTATGTTACTCCTAGTAACCAAGAAATTGATGAGTTTTTATTGGCTAACCTAGGTACAGTTTTAGTAAATAGGCTAGTATTAATTATTATTAGTTCTTCCCTGTTTTAGGAAAAATACTCCTTTATAATGTTTAACTATAATTACATTTAATTTATACAATGTTTTTCTTCACATCTTTACATAAACTTAGAGACTTGTATTTTATAATTTACGGGTTTTTAACTTGGTTTATTTCTGACTTATACTTCTGTAAATGTATTATTGCTCTAGGCACTATTTTAATTTCCACCATCTCTTTGCTTTAATTAGCAATTAATAATTTCTTATATAACCCTGGATCCTTCAAATATAAACAAAATAATCTTTTAATTACATTGACATTGCCTTTGTGGCCTAACCATACAAAACTACAACAACTTATTACTAAACTTATAGTTTATTACTATAGTCCTTTATCTTCACTATTTGTGATTGATGTCTTTTTGGTTTTCAAATTTACACATATCATACTATGTTGCACTTTGTACACACCGCACTTTTATGGTAACACTTAGTACATTACGATTATTTTCTAAAACTTCCGGGCTGAAAGGCCGTGGTCGATTGCTTAAAATGCTGCTAAACGTTTCGGCCGCACCACCGGTGGCCATCTTCAGTAGCAAAAGAAAAAGAAATGTGTTCGAATAGATGTACGCCGAACACGTCTCCCAATGGACTGGGAACAAGCAACAGTGAGTACCTGCTACGATGCCTCTATTTATAACATTTTGTCCGCTTCAGGTGTATCGCACGGACCAATGAGAAGCCAGCTCGTCATACTCAATTCTGATTGGCCATGGAAAATAGACCATGCCAGACACTATTTAAGGAGATGCTTTCTCCTCGGCGGTTCATAGCGACGGACGCATTCTTATGAATATGGATGGACTCCAGATGCAAGCGAGTGAAGTAACCCCGGACAGAAGACAACACGCGGGCTTCATCAAACATCACCCGGTGATCGTCGTGGGACAGAGCGTGTTCAGCAACTGCGGACTTTTCCGGCTGGCCCAGGCGGCAGTATCTCCGATGTTCAGAGAGGCGCGTCCGGACACTACGCTTCGTGGTGCCTATGTAGACCTGGCCACACGTACAAGGAATACTGTACACCCCGCACGACGAGAGTGGATCCCTGGCGTCTTTCACCGGTCGCAGGAACTGTTGGATCTTTTTGGTTGGCTTAAAGATCGTCCTGACGCCCCGCTTACTCAGCAACCTGCCGATGCGATCAGTCACGCCACGGATGTAGGGCAAGACAGCAGAGCCAACAACCTCAGGCAACTCCGACTGGTCCGGCCTACCAGATCTTCTCGGCCGGGCAGCTCTCCTAACCTCCGCAGCAGAATAGCCGTTGGACTGCAGTGCTTTCTCGAGATGCCGAAACTCATCTTCGAGATACTGGGGCTCACAGATTCTTTTTGCCCGGTCTACCAGAGTCTTCAGCACCGCCCTCTTCTGCCTAGGATGATGATTGGAGGTCTTGTGCAGATATCTGTCGGTGTGCGTTGGCTTCCTATAAACTTTATGTCCCAAGCTGCCATCGGTCCTTTTCAGGACCAACACATCCAGAAAAGCCAATTGATCACCACTCTCGCGCTCCATCGTAAACTGTATGCGCGGGTGTACAGCGTTCAGATGTCCAAGGAAGCGTTCCAACTCTTCATCCCCATGGCTCCAGACTACGAAAGTGTCGTCCACATACCGCAACCAACACTTCGGCTTCAGGGGCGCAGATGAAATTGCCAACTCTTCAAATTTTCCATATAGAAGTTTGCAACCACAGGGCTGAGAGGACTTCCCATGGCGACGCCATCCAACTGTTCATAGAAGCCGCCATTCCACTGGAAGTAGGTCGTTGTTAGGACCTGCCGGAACAAAGCAGTGATGTCCGCCAAGAACAGGTCACCCAAATACCCCAAGACCTCCTGAACAGGGACCATGTTGAAAAGAGAGACCACATCAAAACTCACGAGAACATCGCCAGGCTCCAGCACCAACTCCCGGATCCTCCGAAGGAAATCAGAAGAGTCCCGGACGAAAGAATCCGTCTGCCTGATGTGCGGCTTGAGCAATCCAGTGAGGTGCTTTGCCAAGGTGTAAGTAGGCGAGCCAATAGCACTGACGATGGGCCTCAGCGGAACGTCTTCCTTGTGGATCTTCGGTAAACCATAGAGACGAGGGGGAAGGGCCTCCGAACACCGGACGGCCGTCTTCACATCAGGCGCCAGAGAAGATTGCTTAATCAAGGAATCCGTTTTTCTCAGAACAGTTGTAGTCGGATCTTTGTTCAGCCTCCGATAAGTGGCCGGATCTAATAAACCTTCAATCTTCCGCTGGTAGTCTTCGGTGTTCAAGACTACAGTGGCACTCCCCTTATCCGCCGGCATAATGACAATGGATTCATCCCTTTTTAATTCCCTCAAGGCTCGCAACTCCGCCGACAGAAGATTGCATTTTGGCGGAGCGGCCCTTCTAAGGGCCCTAGAAGCTTCCATACGTATTTTATCTGCCTGGTCTCGGGGTAATCCTCGGATGCCTGCCTCCACGCTCGCCACTATTTCCTCCACCGGTACTGTCTTTGGGGTAACTGCAAACTTCTCACCTTTGGTTAACACCGAGGTCTCATGTGGTGTTAGTTGACGGTTCGATAGGTTTACAACCATCCCGTCCATCCTGTCACCATCCAGTGTTCTTCCCCTGATGTTCTGGGAAGCGAACCGCTCGAATTTTTCACGCTGTCTCTGACTAGTACTGGCATGACACGACTCAAACGCATTATAAGTGAGCCCATCCAACATCTCCCAATCATGTCGTTGGAGGGTACTGCTGAGATGTAAATGCAGTTTAAACAGGTCTTGGTCATTTAATGCCAACTCTTTTCTCGTATAGTGTATGCGTTCACGCAGCATGGCATTTTCCATTCTTCTGTATATCCTGTTGGCCTGTGGTGTATTAAATAAGTGTCTATGTCGTAGGAACCTTGGAACGGTTCCCGAGTCTCTACATCGAAGTAAAAAGGCCAAGGAACACAGCAGACTGGCTTTCTTCTTGCGTAGCGTCTCCAGTTTTTTAATTTTCTTTAAAACCTCCTCCCCGTAGAGGTTCTTAATCTTAGTGCGTAGGCTTTCACGGCCGATGTCATTACGATTATTTTCTAAAACTTCCGGGCTGAAAGGCCGTGGTCGATTGCTTAAAATGCTGCTAAACGTTTCGGCCGCACCACCGGTGGCCATCTTCAGTAGCAAAAGAAAAAGAAATGTGTTCGAATAGATGTACGCCGAACACGTCTCCCAATGGACTGGGAACAAGCAACAGTGAGTACCACACAACGGGGGGTTGCGCGGCCCGCGTGAAGCGCGGGTCGCGAGTAGTGCAGTGTCCCGAGTCTCAGAAAGGACTCCTGCCACTGGGTCTGTTGGAGTTCAATATATACTTTTTATCTACTTATGGGGGGGGTCTGAAGCGACCTGCGATTGGTGGATTATACCACCGGGACTAGTAAATGAGGTCACTTCCAGGACTCACCTGGTTGCGGGGTGTATTTACCAAGTCCGGCAATGAGGGAATTGTGGGTCACTCTGTCGGAACGAAAATAGAATCGTCGCGCCAGGCGTCTCACGGTGTCATCAAGAGAGCGGACACCGAGTCCTCTCCTCAAAAGACGAGAAGAGTACCTCCGGGGGACTTTGCACGCGAGCTTCAGTCCCCGGTCGAGTACGCGCTGGAGCGTGATTCTATGACCACGAGCCAGGTATCCCCAAACAGGACAGGCGTAGGTAATCACCGGCAACACGTACGTGTTGACTATGAGCTTACCTAGCCGGGGGGTCATTGCCGGATTAGATAGCACGGGCCAGAGTCTACTGAGTTGCGCCGAAGCGCGTTGTCTGATGTAGTTTGCATGGGTTCGCCAGGTGAGTCGGGAATCCACGTGGAGCCCGAGGTACTTGACGCTGTTGGTCCAGGGCACCTCGACGGGGCCTACTTTAAGCGGCCGAGGCCGCTTGCGTTTTCGCGAGAATATTACCGCGGCGCTCTTGGAAGCGTTAACGGCAACTCTCCAGTCATCGGTCCACCCGACATACGCGTCGAGTTGGCGCTGGAGCTTAACTGCCGCATAACTCGCGTTCGGCTCTGAGGCAAAAGCCGCAGTGTCGTCCACGAACAGCGACAATTTCACTCCAGGAACTCGGGGCGTGTCGTTGACAAACAACGAGAACAGGAGAGGCCCAAGGACACTTCCCTGAGGGACACCAGCGGTAATACGCCTCTCCGAAGAGAGAGCGTGGTCTACTCTCACTCGGAAGCTACGGTCTCGCAGAAAGCTGCCGATCAAGTGAACGTAGCAGTCTGGGAGAAGGACTTCCGTTAGTTTGTAAAGGACACCCTCGTGCCACACGCGGTCAAAGGCTTTCTCTACGTCTAGGAAGATCGCAGCCGTCTGTTTGCCCTGGCAGCCAGCCTCGGTTATGCATTCCACGAGTCTCATCAGCTGATGAGTCGAGGAGTGCAGCTCACGAAAGCCGAACTGTTCGGGGATCAGCACGTCTAGTCTTTCTAGATGGTCGCGGATCCTACGCTGGATCAGACGCTCAAAAACCTTGGACGTCGCGGACAAGAGGCTGATGGGCCTGAGGTTTTCCACGCGAGAAGAATTCTTTCCCGGCTTAGGTATCACAATGACTGTAGCCGTTTTCCATTTCACCGGAAAATAGGCCAGTCTGAGGCATGAATTGAACAGGTCAGTGAGGAACTGAGTTCCTCGCTCCGGAAGGCGATGGAGGGCGGAATTCATGACTCCGTCCGGGCCAGGCGCCTTCCGAGGCTTGAGCTGAACAATCCTCTCAGAGACCTCCTCCGGGGAGATGGGCTCCGGCTGGACTGTGATATCGGCCGATAGAAAGCGCTCTACCTCGCGGCAGATTTGCTCAGTGAAGGCCGGGTTCTTGGATGGGTTGGGAGCGAACTGACGCTCTAAACTGTCAGCCAAGAACTCTGCCTTTTCGAGGGGGCGACCAAGGGGTTGACCGCCGGGTCCGGCCAGTGCGGGGAGAGGCGCGCGTTTGCGCTTTCCCGTTAGGGCACTAGGAATCCACCAGACATTACGGTCCTCGGCAGGGCCATCCATCTGTGTTACAGCTAACTCCCAGTTGCGTCTACGGAACGCCAGCATGTCGCGACGCAACTTGCCGGACGCTCTGTTGAACGCAGCCTTGTTGGCCGGGTCACGAGTCCTCTGCCAGCGTCTCCGGAGGCGATTCCTCTCGCAAGCGAGCTGAGACACCTCTTCGGGGATCCGCTGATAGTCGGGCGTAAGCCCCGGCTTCATCCGGGAGGACACGTCAACCGCCGAGACTACGGCTGTGTCGAATACGGCAACTGCCTCATCGACATGCTGGGTAGTGTCGAGCGGGATATGCTCTGGTAGGCGGCGACTGAACGCCGGGCCAAAGCGGTCCCACTCGATTACCCGCCGCTCATCGCGGACGGTGGCGTGCTGGGTAGCTATATGCACACTGATAGGGCAGTGGTCCGAGGACAGTTCCGAAATGACGGAGACGTGGACCGGGCAATAAACGCCCCTGACCGCGGCAATGTCCAGTACGTCAGGGCGGGAGTTAGCCCTCGAGGGATAGTATGTAGGCCCGGTAGGACCCATGACTGTGACCCGAGCCGTATCGGCATACCTGCGTAAGCGGGTCCCGTTTGGGTTCGCCAAGCGGCTCCCCCAATCGGGGTGCTTACAGTTCAGGTCGCCCGCCAGGACTACCCTCCTGTGTGCTCCAAAGACGGCCTCCAGATCGTTCGACAGGAGCTCCGTGTGTGGAGGCTTGTAAGCGGAAACCACGAGTAGACCGCCGAGAGCACCATAACAGTGAGTACCTGCTACGATGCCTCTATTTATAACATTTTGTCCGCTTCAGGTGTATCGCACGGACCAATGAGAAGCCAGCTCGTCGTACTCAATTCTGATTGGCCATGGAAAATAGACCATGCCAGACACTATTTAAGGAGATGCTTTCTCCTCGGCAGTTCCGTCTGATCACAATCCCCTTCTAATAACTGTTCGAGATGTGTCGGCTTCACCCCGACTTCCCGCTGGTCCTGCTAGGAGGGTCAACTGGCGCTCCTATCACGACGAGCTATCTCGAAGGTTACCATCTGTCCCAGCGGACCCGATCGCCACTCGTGACGATCTGGATCTCCGTGCCACTCATCTTCAGGAGTTGGTCCAAGGTGTCATGGATCGACACACATACAACGTAGAGGTGAATCGTAAATCGGCCCTTCAACCGGAAGTTATCCACGCCATCTGGCTTCGGCGCAAGCTCCGCCGCAGATGGCAACGAACCCGAGATCCCGCCGTCAAACGACGGTTTCAGGCCCAGTCTCTTTACGTCCAGCAACTTTTGCGGGACGTAAACTCTGATCAGTGGGACTCATACCTTGAGTCCCTTGAAGTCGACCCAGCCTCCGTCTGGAGAGCGACGAGTCGCCTTACTCACGAGAAGCGTACTCGCAACCCGCTGAATACCCCGAACGGCATTGTTTCTTCACCGGAAGGCAAGGCAGAGGTCTTCGCCGACTGCATGGAGACTCAATTCACCGTTCATGGAGGCGTCTCGGACCCTGCCTTCTCGGTAGTGGTTCGAGACTTCCTATCTGGATATTTTTCCCGCCCTCCACCTGACCCTCCCGCTCTCTTCGACAGGGACGAACTAGTTTCGTCTATCTGTCGACTGAACCGACGTCGCGCCCCTGGTCCTGATCGGATCGGGGCCGCTGCCTTGCAACATCTCCCGGCCTCGGGCGTTGAATTGGTCCTGGATCTGTTCAACTCCAGTCTCCGGCTGCAATACTTCCCCCGCCTGTGGAAAAATGCCAACATCAGCATGATCCCCAAGCCCGGCAAGCCTCGAATGCTTGCAGGCAGCTATCGCCCCATATCGTTGTTGCCAGTAATCTCAAAGGTGTTTGAGCGTCTCCTACTCGCCCGCATCTGGCCGCTGCTGGATAATTTTATTCGGAGCGAACAGTTCGGGTTCCGTAGAGAGCACTCGACAACTTTACAACTCGTCCGAGTTGTCACAGCATTGTCCGACGCCGCCAACAAGAGAGAGTCTACGGGCGCTGTCTTGTTGGACGTGAGTAAGGCCTTCGACAAAGTCTGGCACGAAGGTCTTCTCTACAAACTCGCTCACTCCCCCATCCCACCGTCCATTGTGCATTTCTTGCGGTCATACCTCAGTGATCGTACCTTCAGGGTTAGCGTCGAAGGGTCCTGTTCATCAGTTCGACCCGTCGCCGCTGGCGTTCCGCAGGGATCTGTCCTCGGCCCCGTTCTGTACCTAGTGTACACGAACGACCTGCCTGTTATTCCTGGAGTCACGTTATCTCTATTCGCTGACGACGCAATGTATTACTGCAGCTCCCTGTCCCCGCGAATTGCGTGTTCAAAGCTGCAGCGTCAGTTGAATCTGCTTCCGGCCTGGCTAAGGAAGTGGCGGGTGCTGATCAACGCGGAGAAATCCGAGGCGATCTGTTTCACCAGCAAGTCCACTTCCCGATGCCAGGCCCTCTCCCTCGAAGGGAGGCCTATCGCCTGGCAAAAGTCGGTGAAGTATTTGGGCGTTCGGCTAGACCAGCGCCTTAGCTTCAACGGCCACGTGACTGCTACCCTCAACAAAGCTCGAGGCGTCCGAGCCAAAATATTTCCCATGCTCTCGTGCCGCAACCGCCTGGCTTTGCGCACTAAAGTTACTATCTATCTTTTGTTTCTCCGGTCAATATTGACCTATGCTGCTCCCGCATGGTGGTCGCTTGTGTCGACCACTAACAAGTGTAGGCTGGAAGCTTTCCAGGCCCGTACCCTCAGATCCTTGTCGGGGTCTCCATGGTTTGTGAGAAATGATGTCATTCGTGGAGGCCTTCGAGTTCCTACCCTTGCCGATTTTGTCCGGTCGCTTGCCGAAACTCTTTTTGCTTCTGCAGCGACCTCCTCCTTTCCTTATCTCCGATCTATCAGCACGTCTGAACCACCTCCCGCTATACGTGTTAAACGCCCTCGGGCGATCTTAGACGACCCCCCGTAATTCTGTTTGCTCTAATTTAGGTTCCCGGGCAATTCTATCTCCTTGTTACCACCCTACCCAGTCAGATACCTTCCACAAGTAAGTTGATTTTCAGACTGCTTGGCGTTGTTACCGATGCCAAAGACACGGCGGATCCCTGCCTCGCGGGGAACGTCCGGCGCTACAAGGCGCCTGCATGCCGGGCCGGGCGCGTTCGGCATCTGCCGTTCGCCCCGCGACCGGTGGCAGTGTTACCATGACCCGGAACCTGTATATAACAAAAATTGAAAAAATTTTCCGCCGCCTTCTCAGTTAACTGGTTGGCGTGTCCCTCCCGAATATTTTAGGCCACCTTCTTTTGAAAGTCCAGCACTGTTTTCTTCTGGCAGCCATCGGGCACGTCCCGGAAGCTGCAATAAGCCACGGGTGCAAAGACGCCCCACTATTCAATGCAAAATGCAAAAATCGGCAGTTCATAGCGACGGACGCATTCTTATGAATATGGATGGACTCCAGATGCAGGCGAGTGAAGTAACCCCGGACAGAAGACAACACGCGGGCTTCATCAAACATCACCCGGTGATCGTCGTGGGACAGAGCGTGTTCAGCAACTGCGGACTTTTCCGGCTGGCCCAGGCGGCAGTATCTCCGATGTTCAGAGAGGCGCGTCCGGACACTACGCTTCGTGGTGCCTATGTAGACCTGGCCACACATACAAGGAATACTGTACACCCCGCACGACGAGAGTGGATCCCTGGCGTCTTTCACCGGTCGCAGGAACTGTTGGATCTTTTTGGTTGGCTTAAAGATCGTCCTGACGCCCCGCTTACTCAGCAACCTGCCGATGCGATCAGTCACACCACGGATGTAGGGCAAGACAGCAGAGCCAACAACCTCAGGCAACTCCGACTGGTCCGGCCTACCAGATCTTATCGGCCGGGCAGCTCTCCTAACCTCCGCAGCAGAATAGCCGTTGGACTGCAGTGCTTTCTCGAGATGCCGAAACTCATCTTCGAGATACTGGGGCTCACAGATTCTTTTTGCCCGGTCTACCAGAGTCTTCAGCACCGCCCTCTTCTGCCTAGGATGATGATTGGAGGTCTTGTGCAGATATCTGTCGGTGTGCGTTGGCTTCCTATAAACTTTATGTCCCAAGCTGCCATCGGTCCTTTTCAGGACCAACACATCCAGAAAAGCCAATTGATCACCACTCTCGCGCTCCATCGTAAACTGTATGCGCGGGTGTACAGTGTTCAGATGTCCAAGGAAGCGTTCCAACTCTTCATCCCCATGGCTCCAGACCACGAAGTGTCGTCCACATACCGCAACCAACACTTCGGCTTCAGAGGCGCAGATGAAATTGCCAACTCTTCAAATTTCTCCATATAGAAGTTTGCAACCACAGGGCTGAGAGGACTTCCATGGCGACGCCATCCAACTGTTCATAGAAGCCGCCATTCCACTGGAAGTAGGTCGTTGTTAGGACCTGCCGGAACAAAGCAGTGATGTCCGCCGAGAACAGGTCACCCAAATACCCCAAGACCTCCTGAACAGGGACCATGGTGAAAAGAGAGAGTCCACCAAAGGTCTCTGCCGAGACCAGGCAGATGAAATACGTATGGAAGCTTCTAGGGCCCTTAGAAGGGCCGCTCCGCCAAAATGCAATCTTCTGTCGGCGGAGTTGCGAGCCTTGAGGGAATTAAAAAGGGATGAATCCATTGTCATTATGCCGGCGGATAAGGGGAGTGCCACTGTAGTCTTGAACACCGAAGACTACCAGCGGAAGATTGAAGGTTTATTAGATCCGGCCACTTATCGGAGGCTGAACAAAGATCCGACTACAACTGTTCTGAGAAAAACGGATTCTTTGATTAAGCAATCTTCTCTGGCGCCTGATGTGAAGACGGCCGTCCGGTGTTCGGAGGCCCTTCCCCCTCGTCTCTATGGTTTACCGAAGATTCACAAGGAAGACGTTCCGCTGAGGCCCATCGTCAGTGCTATTGGCTCGCCTACTTACACCTTGGTAAAGCACCTCACTGGATTGCTCAAGCCGCACATCGGGCAGACGGATTCTTTCGTCCGGGACTCTTCTGATTTCCTTCGGAGGATCCGGGAGTTGGTGCTGGAGCCTGGCGATGTTCTCGTGAGTTTTGATGTGGTCTCTCTTTTCACCATGGTCCCTGTTCAGGAGGTCTTGGGGTATTTGGGTGACCTGTTCTCGGCGGACATCACTGCTTTGTTCCGGCAGGTCCTAACAACGACCTACTTCCAGTGGAATGGCGGCTTCTATGAACAGTTGGATGGCGTCGCCATGGGAAGTCCTCTCAGCCCTGTGGTTGCAAACTTCTATATGGAGAAATTTGAAGAGTTGGCAATTTCATCTGCGCCTCTGAAGCCGAAGTGTTGGTTGCGGTATGTGGACGACACTTTCGTGGTCTGGAGCCATGGGGATGAAGAGTTGGAACGCTTCCTTGGACATCTGAACGCTGTACACCCGCGCATACAGTTTACGATGGAGCGCGAGAGTGGTGATCAATTGGCTTTTCTGGATGTGTTGGTCCTGAAAAGGACCGATGGCAGCTTGGGACATAAAGTTTATAGGAAGCCAACGCACACCGACAGATATCTGCACAAGACCTCCAATCATCATCCTAGGCAGAAGAGGGCGGTTCTGAAGACTCTGGTAGACCGGGCAAAAAGAATCTGTGAGCCCCAGTATCTCGAAGATGAGTTTCGGCATCTCGAGAAAGCACTGCAGTCCAACGGCTATTCTGCTGCGGAGGTTAGGAGAGCTGCCCGGCCGAGAAGATCTGGTAGGCCGGACCAGTCGGAGTTGCCTGAGGTTGTTGGCTCTGCTGTCTTGCCCTACATCCGTGGCGTGACTGATCGCATCGGCAGGTTGCTGAGTAAGTGGGGCGTCAGGACGATCTTTAAGCCAACCAAAAAGATCCAACAGTTCCTGCGACCGGTGAAAGACGCCAGGGATCCACTCTCGTCGTGCGGGGTGTACAGTATTCCTTGTACGTGTGGCCAGGTCTACATAGGCACCACGAAGCGTAGTGTCCGGACGCGCCTCTCTGAACATCGGAGATACTGCCGCCTGGGCCAGCCGGAAAAGTCCGCAGTTGCTGAACACGCTCTGTCCCACGACGATCACCGGGTGATGTTTGATGAAGCCCGCGTGTTGTCTTCTGTCCGGGGTTACTTCACTGTCCTGCATCTGGAGTCCATCCATATTCATAAGAATGCGTCCGTCGCTATGAACTGCCGAGGAGAAAGCATCTCCTTAAATAGTGTCTGGCATGGTCTATTTTCCATGGCCAATCAGAATTGAGTATGACGAGCTGGCTTCTCATTGGTCCGTGCGATACACCTGAAGTGGACAAAATGTTATAAATAGAGGCATCGTAGCAGGTACTCACTGTTGCTTGTTCCCAGTCCATTGGGAGACGTGTTCGGCGTACATCTATTCGAACACATTTCTTTTTCTTTTGCTACTGAAGATGGCCACCGGTGGTGCGGCCGAAACGTTTAGCAGCATTTTAAGCAATCGACCACGGCCTTTCAGCCCGGAAGTTTTAGAAAATAATCGTAATGACACCGGCCGTGAAAGCCTACGCACTAAGACTTAGTACATTGTTTTTTAATTGCTACAGTGTTTTATGGTACAAATGTTTCATAGTATGATACTTATTCATACATTTCTGATTTTTGGAATGGGGTAACTACTGACTTTTTTATTATTATTATTTTACAAATAATAATAATAATAATAACAGGTACTTCTTGATTTGTATCAGTATTGATCACTGATTATGTAATGTTACAATATGTAAAAACTATGAATTTTTGTACAAATAGAGTGGAAGTTCTTTGTATAGAGTAGAGTAAATGAAATATCAGGTGACCATTTATGTATTTGTTACCTGACTTCGCAACACCTTTCACCAAATTTTATGTTATTAATAAATCTGTACATAGTAAATATAATAATTTTTATTTTATAGAGAGCAGTGGCTTCTGTAGAGCGAACACAGGCACTAAACCCTCTGGTGAAAATAACAGCAGATACTGACGATGTTGACAACAAAAACGATGATTTCTTCACCAAGTGGAGTGTAGTAATTGCTACAGAATGTACCAAGGAACAGCTTATACGTATAAGTAAAATATGCCATAAAGCAAATGTTAAATTTTTCTGTGCTGATGTGTTTGGGTTTTATGGCTATACATTCGCAGACTTGCAGGAGCATGAATTTGTAGAGTACGTACTATATTTATTATTTCAAATATATAAGTAAATTGTGTATCTGGTTTCTGATATTAAATTTTGTCATTTTCTGAGATGTATTAACAAATAATAGGCTAACATAATCTTAATTGTAATGGTTATACTGAGCAACCCACGAAAATTGTTGGCGTTTCCCACTCTACAGATACCGTTTCCCAGGGGGGGGAATAAAACTTTATTATTTAATATTTAGCATATACTGCTACATTATTCACTAGCCCAGTTTATATTCTGATAGTCTCTTATCGAGTTGAAGATGAAAAATAATTGATTAAAAATAATCAAGCTGGACTAGTCTGAGTGTTTCCTCTTGTGGCCACTAACATGGCGAAGTCCCGACGAGAAATACCATTTCACTATTGCCACACCAGGGTTGAAATCTTCTAAGGGTGGTCCATTTCCTGCCAGCTGCATTAGATCTCCTAATGAAGTGATGTCCAGGGAAAGTCTCTGTTTCACTTTTATCCTGTTAACGAAGCTAAATCCCCGTTCACAAGATGCTGTTGTTACTGCCATGCATGCAGCGCTGTAAAATACTTTCTTTAGCTCACCAAAATGCTCAGGAAACTTGTACAGAGTTTTTAATAGCTCACCCAGTCCTTTTGAAGTTATTTGCTCTTCTTTAACCATCATTTTTAATTGAAGCCATTCCGATAGCAAAACGTCCTCATTTATATCACCAGTAATAAAAAAATACGCCAATTGAAGAAATCTCCTCATTGCCATATGCAGTTAGGGTGTCATCTTGAGGAAGGCACAAGAAATCCAGAACGTGGCACTTGGTGCCTACTACAGTCTCAAGTGTATCAAGACGGCACTTCAGGTAATGAACTGTGCTTTCGATCAGCTTATTACGGATTGATTTGTATTCTTCCTCCCCTTGAGACGTGTTTGTGAGAACAATTCCTTGGTCGCCTTTGTATTTTGAGCAATTTAGTTTCTCTGAGTCTGAAGTGTCAGAAAGGAATTGTTTCACACTGGATCCTTCAGATGAAAGCAAGAACTGAACCATTTCCACCGTTACCATCATTGATGATCGTACCTGTGAGACCAGTAACTGTTTCAACTGTAAAACTTTACAAAATGGCTCTAGTTTCCCATACAGGTAAATCAAAAAGTTTAATGTTTGTACAAACTTGTATGATGTAAGGATTTTTAGATAGCCTTTTGCTCTAGCTGCATCCGTAGCTTCTCCTGTTGTAGCTTTCCGGTTCGTTATATCCTCAAGATGGATGACCAGAGGTACGAGATCACGCCGCAAAGCTTTCAAAGCGTCAGATTTACTACATAGCCACCATACATTGTGAATATTTCTGAGTTTTACTATCTCACTTTCTAAAGTTTTCGCGGTGTTTTTAAGCTCATGGAGGCGTTTTGAGGATTGTTTGTAAAATTTGTATATGTTCTTCACAGTTTTGTCAAGCTTTTCTAGGTAAGGGATGGAATTGGCAGCATCAAGTATGGCCAATTGTAGATGCACGGCGCAGTGAATGCTAATTAAATGCGGAGCTTCTTCTTTCAAACGAAGTACGAAACCTGACTTTGAGCCAATCATAGACGACGCCCCGTCAGTTCCCACACTAACCATGTACTTTTCTCTTCTCCAATCAAGCCCAAAGATATCCAAGAGCCCAGTAACAGCAGTGAAATACGACTCTGCCCTACCGCTCTTGAGAGGCATAAGGCCTAAAAGGTCTTCTCTTATCTCCCCTTCACACACATAACGAGCATAAACAATCACATGTTCCTCAGCACTTCGGTCCGTGGAACCATCAATCAAAATACTGAAACACTGAGCATTTTTTAATTTTTAAACCACATCTTCTTGTAACTGTTTAGCAATAAAATTAATGAAAACTTGGCAGTTTTTATCGTTTACATTATATAACATCACCAAATTCAGATAAATTTTGATAACCATAAGTATGTATAAAAAATGCTAAATGATATTATGTTTGAATAAATAAATTATGTGGATAGTAAAAAATAAATAAAAGGTAATTAACATGGAAGGAGGAGGTGTAATAAACTGAAAGTGATTAATAAAGAAACTCAAATAATAGACTGACAGACAAACGACATTGACCCAACCCCAGAGATTGGCCAGTTAAGAAACCAGTTAAGAAGTCAAAATAAAGAAAACAAGACGAATGAAGGAGAAGAAGAATGAAAACCAAGAGAGAACAAACCCATGAGGAAGAAAACTAAGAGGAAACGCATCAAGAAAACTAGACAAGTAATGAAAAATAGAGAAGGGAGAAATAATGTAACCCAAAATAATAAAGACAATGAAATTCGGTTAAGAACCAAAACTATTAATGAATGTTAGTATTGATAAACTGACAATTATAAACAGTCAGTAATATGAAACAATGTATAAAAGTACACTAACCAAAAGAATTAGGGATATATGTAATTTGTTAACTAAGAAAGACACAATATTAGTAATTTTATATAGATAGTGTGTAGAGAAAGAGAATAAAATGATGAGAAATAAATGGAAGTTGAATTAGTGAAAGTGATTTACACTAGAGTGATATAATACTAAAGAAACACTAAATAAATTATAATGAACACTAAACGATTTAAGAAAGTGCTAGTGAAAAATAAATACAAATATTGTCTATCATATAAATAGTAAGAGGAGAGTAGGCTAAGGTAAAGGCTTAGTAAAATTACTTATGTTTTAGTTTTAAGAGTGAACAATAACATTTAACAAGTTACAATGAATAGTATTTAGGATAGAACATTTATTCAGTGAATAATGAACACTAAGTAGTGATATTTACTGTGATGACTAGTAAATAGTATTGTTATAACTTAAAAATGTATTGTAAAAAATTTAAAGGTGTGTTTCACAAAGAAAAGTAATTAGATGGTGTTAGTATGGAAGGGAGAGCAAAAAGCATTAGAAAATAAGTTTGTATTAACATTAATTAAATACCCATGTTATAAGGGGAGTTTGATGGAAAAGTTCAATAGAGGTGAGATTGTTTAGCACCAGAACAACAAATAAGAAATAATGAATTGTATAAACTGTTATTTATGAATTGGGTATGGCTGTAAGAGTTATACAGACCATAGACCTAGATGTTATATTTTATATTGGAAATGAATAGCAAATAATTAGCAAGTAAGATTGAATAACACAGTTGTTACTAACAAAGACTAAATTAAAACACATCCAGAGACATTAAACCTAATTATAAATGCAAAATAACGATTTGGGACTAAATGAAATATGTTGTGTATGAAGCCACAAAAATCCAGTAATGGCTACTTAAATGTGAAACAGGCCTAACGGTCAAACATAAACAATTACTATTATTAGATAAAACTTCCGGGCTGAGAGGCCGTGGTCGATTGCTTGATGTATTGGAGCTATAAATCGACCACGGCCTCTCAGCCCGGAAGTTTTATCTAATAATATTGACACCGGCCGTGAAAGCCTACGTGATAAACAATTACTGATTGTACAAAAATCACCATGTAATGGACAAATCCAAGGTGGCTAATTCATCAAGGATGAATAGTAGTTATTAAAAACCAATTATTAAATTAAGGAATTATATAAACAAAGAAAGGTAATTGATAAGTATGAAATTAATTGTGAACTTAAAAAACTTGATAAAACCCAATATTGTGGGGTACCAAAATAATCTTTGTGAGAAAATATAAATGACAGTGCAGTTAGATAATAATCCCGAAGGAAGATAAGAGGAGGAAGAAGGTCCGAAGATATGGGAAGATTTGAAAGAAATTCGAAAATTGATAATGTACTGATGTTCAGCTCACCCAATGAGAGCAAATACGTAACCATGGAAACGACCGTTTAACGAGGTAATTACCGTTAAATACACTTACTTGGAAAGTGACGCTATCGCAAGCCAGAGGCGAATTTTCTGTACAACACATTTTAATATTTAAAACATCTTAAAAGTAAAACAAAGTGTAGAAATTGATAGTACAGATGTCTGATGGATGCCGAATGCCATTTCCAGAGGGAGAAGACGTTTTAACTCAATATGAAATATCTAAATACGTCCAAACCACTTTGAAAAAGATGCCGAAGCTTGAATAAAGAACACAGGAACAATATTGATGCCATAATCTTTCCTTCTCTGCATCCCGAGTAATTACGTACTGCATTGCTGTTAAGTATCAGTTAAATTATTTCAACTTCCAAAAAATAAACGCACTTTGAACATTTCTCAATGTATGTTGAATACCACTGAATCATTTTTATTCTCTTACAAGGATTGATCCATAAAATTATATCACTGAAAATTTGTTAACTAACCTCATATTTATGTACGACTTATAAACATCTTGTATGACACTTAAACAAAACAATTACCACTACACATTATCCTACATAAGGAAAAAATATTGTAAGGTTGTGTATTTTTAATGTTGTAACTGCATCTGAACCTTTTAACGTGATCCAAACAACTCACAACCATCGATCGAAATATTTGTTGATTGGCGTCAGAGAAAGCCATGCTGTTTATATGTATTCGAAATCGATTGGTTAACCCTTGAGTAGAGTCTTATAAAGAATTATCCGGTGCAGAATTATATATGAGCAAATTAATTACAACGTGTCTATAAAATATTAACTTCCAATTAATAATAAATTTATACTGTGTGTGTTAAATCGTGTCTTATTTCCATTAGCAAAGTGTATGTTTAAAAATATAATGTATAGTGAAGCTTTCAAATGCGACGTCTAGCGCTCAAGTAGCGAATCATGCAACCGCTATCTCGATTGACACGAAATTGAGAAAAGGCGGGACGGATTGAATTCGTCGCCTCGTTCAAATAGAACATTGATAAGTAAACCATTTTAATTGTTTTCTACAAACAATTTGGCGCCACCCGGAGATAATCCACTACGTTTGAACCTCAAATCGGGAACCACGATACCTGGTCCCCAGTACGTTCGCTACGGGCCCAAACATCGTGAAGTACATCGCCGTGTGAGGACGCAGTGGTAAGAAACACAGACACATTTTTACACTCAGACACACTGTTACATTTTACAGAGGTGAATAATAGCGACAGTCATAAAAACGTTACAAATTGGCGCCCAACGTGGGGCTTAAAAAAAAGGAAGATACGAAGTTCTAGCGGCGGTCACGAAAGGAGATCAGGATGCACACAAGAGGTTTATGGAAAAAGTTGGCGAAGGAGAAGGAGATGGAAGAAAATAAAGGGGAAGAGGAGGAAGGAACACCGATTGAAGAAGTGGAGACAGCAATAACCACAACAGAACCAACCCAAGACGAAGAAATGGAATTACAGGTGGGCGACAAGGGAGAATTTAGAGGGGACCCGAACATACTAAAATTAATGGAAATGATGAATAATATGAACAATAAATTTGACAAGAATGAAGAGAGTTTGAAGGAGATGAACAATAAATTCGACAAGAATGAAGAGAGTTTGAAGGAGATGAACAATAAATTCGACTAGAATGAAGAAAGGTTGAAACAGATGAAGAAAGAAACCAATGACCATTTGAAACAGATCAATGAGAAAATAGTGAGTACAAATGAAAGTACTAAGGAAGAATTGAGGAAAACAGTTAACCAAAATAATGAAACATTACAACAAAGATTGATGGAGGAAATTCAGCAAAGAAATGAAGAATTGAAGGAAGAATTGAGGGAACAGCTGAAGGAGGACCACGAGAAAAATAAAGAAGAAATGAAGCAGCAAATAAGACTAATTTTCAAAGGATGTCGTGAAGAAAGCGACCAGACAAAAACGGAGATGAACAAGAAATGGGAAGAAACAAGATACCCAGCAGATCAACTTAATGAAACAGTAGATAGTGGTTTCACACAGTTGAATGAAACACTAGACAACCCTTCTGGCGGTATCAATGAAGAAATAAAGAATAAGGAAAACAAAGACTTCTTTGTTTTCTGGGAATAAAGATAACAAAAACAATGAGAAAATTAAGCATATAAAAACCAACCGGAGAAGAGTAAAGAAGAATCGAATAATTAAGAGGATTAAGAAAACAAAGGAAATAGGAAAAATATATAAAAAGAAACTACTAAAAACAAGAGAAGTGGAGATGATGAAGAACGGACTAATTGATGTGTTCAATTTACCCCTTACCGACCAAAGCAAATTAATGAGATATAAAGATTGTAGGAGGACATTGAAGGAAATTATAGAGGGAATTCACAACCAACCAGCAGAGGAAAACTTCAGCAAATCAATAAGAAAATGGAAATTACACAAAATTGACAGGACTCACAACAAGATAGGGTGTCACAAATTAAGAAGGTATCCAACACACTTGAGTATACCAGAAATAGAAATGCTGAATAAAGAACCACATAATAAAATGATGGAAGCAGTCATGGATACCAATGAACACATGATATTCGAAGAATCATGGTACAAAATAGAAAAAACCTATATCACAAGGAAGAAAATAGTTCTATACACCAAGGTTAACCGAACCACAAATGCAGAGGAAATGATGGACGATGGGTAAACCAAGTGAAGATAAACGCCGAGAAAAAGGGGACTGATTTCATGATAACCTACCTAAGTAATTTAAAATAAAAAGAAAGAATAATAATCTCAGCAAGTGAGTTTACTGATAAATAATAATGAAAAAATATATATAAAAAATGAATTTCAAAATTCAAAAAAGTTATGTAAGGACAGCGTACACAGATATTTTGAGAATATTTTAGACCAATCATAAAAAATGGAGAAATAAAATTACCAAATATCCACATGAAGTAAGAAACAATAACTTACTATAATCTTTGAACAAAAATTAATAATAATGGAGTGAAGTTACAAAACATTCCTAACAAAATAAGATTAAGTTACAATAATCTTTAGCCAAAAAATGAGGCACAAAAAAGCAAAACATACTATAAAGAAACGAGCTAAAAACATTCCTAACTAGTAAGAAACACTAACTTACTATGATATTTAAAAAGTTATGAAAAAAAAATATCAATCAAAATGACCAACTTCCAATACTATTTAGAAAGAAATGGGAAGTAAGATTAAGAAAACCAATGATCAAAAAACAAAACAAATAACATAAACATTCTAGGAGTTGTAATATGAATTGAGATGAAACAAAAAGTAATTAAAAATGAATAAAAATGTGAGTTGTATCAATAAAAAGCAATGCTTCAAATATTACTAAGCAGTATCTATGAAGAAAGATGAAAAAATATATGACCCGAACTGAGCAATAATGAAATATAAAGTTAAAAGATTCCCAACAAATGTTATGATTATTATTATTATGTTGAGTCACGAGATGACTATATTTAAGATTCATTAATTGAGATTGACTGTTGAATAAGTCCAGCAATCATTTTACTGAGCAGGGATGATGTTCCCCTGATCTCAGAATAAGAGTAGTTTTGAACGACGGAGTTAGGTAAGCCAATAGAGCCCATCCGAATCGATTGCAACTACAAAGTAAAGTTAGTTAGGGAAAATAAGATTTATAGGGAATAATTTATAATAAAAAATCAATAAGCCAGTTCGTAATAAGAAAAAATGACTAAGAAAAGAATCAGGAGAAAGGAAATAAAAGATACAGAATTAAGAATAAAAATCGAGCGAGAAGCAGGAGAGTTTAAGAAGAAAATGATACAACACAATTGATAATTTCATCAAACTTAGAATTACGTTTTATAAAATGATCAATTTTGGTGGGAGAGCATTATATAACATCACCAAATTCAGATAAATTTTGATAACCATTGTTACAACACAAATAAGCCACCCCAGTACCAGGGATAAAAAAGATAATTCTTAATATAAAAATACTTCATATAAAATAAAATGTTTAAAAATAAATAAAATGTAAATATTATGACACGACGAACGACGATATTACCCAACCCAAGTGATTGACCCAACAACAGAAAAACAAAAGAAGGGAACCACACAAGAAAAAAAAGGTGATTGACCAAACAAATAGGAACTAACCAAAAGAAGATAAGAAACCAGAACTAAAGAAGAATCAAAGGAAGTGAACAAATTCCTATGACTATATAGAATTTAAACCAGATGAGAAGAGGAGAACCGAACCAAGATGAAGACAATTGAAGTTGAAGTTGAAGAAGAAGAGGAGACAGGTTAAACCCAAGGAGAAAATAACACACATATAAAGGGGAGAAATAGTAGACTCAAAGATAGTATACTGTAAATAAACCCCAAATAATTATCCATTATGTAACAGTACATAATGACCCAATACCATAATTATGGGGTTTAAAGGTATTTTTCAATGTTTTATATTGTTTAATCATTAAAGTACAGAATGGTTAGGTCCATTTTCCCTATATACGGACTAACAAAGCCAATTCCGCAAGAGTATGATACCAAGGTCACCGGTGGACGTGCTGGAATCGGAAAAGGCCATGGCGGTGTTTGTGACGAATGACTGTAAGTATGCATTGTGATTGGATCATAGCACTGTTCTGTCATAACCAAAAAACAATGACGCACTGACTACAATACGTACAACGAGGCGTTGTCCAGTAAGACAAAGCTGGATGACGTAAGAAACACACACAAGCGCAAATTTACATTTGCCTCGTTCTCAATTCAACGCAGTTCTTCAAAGGATACACAGCGATGTATCGCTGGGTGATCAATTTTATAACAAAAGTTTATAATAACTAGACTCAAAATTACCAGTATAATAGTGGAGCAATAAAGGCTCGAAATTAGTAACAGTATGAACTATAATATGTAGAATCAGTGCTTATAATTACTTCATTAAAACTCAGCAGAACTAGAGGCGAACACCGGCCATCAACATGGGCGTCAACCACCAACAGCGAAGGAACAACACCGAACAACAATAAGAGAAGTCCAATTTTACCATATTTCTTATAGTTTAATGAGCTCATTAATCAAGCATAATTAATTAAACGAATGTACTTGTTCAAGGGTGAATGTGTGTGAGAGTGAGTGAGTGAACTCATGGCCATAACTATATATGCCGAGGGCATTGGTTTGTGTGTAAATTAATTACCAAGTAATAAATGATTAAAGCTGCAGCAATATAAACGTTACAATGATCTTGATTGAGAAAACAAAAAAGAAGTATTAAGAATAATGTTGGATATTAAACTAACTGCCATTTTGTTTTAGGTCATCTTATATGACATCATTTGACTGCATGGTCGTGTATGTAAAGCATTCTGGAAAATTAAATTTTGATAGTTATTTTCAATAATACAGTGTTGTCATTTGTGTCATCATCTGTGTATCAAAATCTCGCTGTAAATGAATCCTGGCCCCCCTTAGGTAAAAGCACATTTAAAAAAGAAAAATATTAGCCCGGCAGTGACTGAAATTGGTAAGTACCCAGAAGTACCATATTATGGTATTTTGATAAATATAAATATCAATATATGTGTAGTAATAAATAATAAAGTAGGGGGAAAGTCACAAATGGCGCCCTTACTGTGGACATTATATAAAAATTAATTTATATAAAACAGCCAGATTGAGAAACACAGAGGATGATATAAGACGGGACATAACCTAATGAACGAGAGGTTATGTTGACGAAGTCAAGTAATTAGTAATTGCATAGTTAAGTACAAATAAAAAATAAACAGTCATTTAAATATTTAATTAACGATGGCAGAAAATAATAATAGTCTAGAAATGGACAATACAGACACGGAATCCATTTTATTAGGAAAACATGTTAGCTCGACACCTAGAGTAGCTGAAAATAAAATCTCGTTAGAAGATTTATTCACGTTAATCAGTGACAAATTTGAACAACAAAATAGTAAGTTTGAAGACAAATTCAATCAAATGAATAGTACATTTAATGTAAATTTAGATAGTTTTGAGAATGAGCTCAAGAACAAAATACCTTACAAAATGTCAAATTAGATCAAGTAGAGGAGAAATTAGACAAGAGAATTAATTAAATACAGAGACAAAATTGTAATATTGACAAGGTAAGTGGGGTAGAAAATTATGATAATATAAATAAAAGTATGATGTTAGAGAATGATTGTGTAAACAGGGGTAGTAATAGTGAGGTTTTATGGGGAATAGAATATAATAATGGTGGAATGATAATGTGTGTTAAAGGGTTGAAGAGAGTGTGTAGAGAGAGGATAATTGTAAAAGAATTGCAGGGGTTAGATTTTTCCCTTAATGGTGTATTTGGGGGTGATATACATGTTTTTAGGAAGGACAAGAGTGCCTTCGATGTAGGTTTTGGAGACAAAAGGTCTGCAAATAGTTGTCCCTGGATTTTTTGTGCACCTGATAGGTGGTGCGAGAATAAAGTTGTAGTGTCCCCTGCATATATTGGGAGAGAGAATGTGATTTGGGGTTATGATAGGAGTTATTGTGAAAGAGAGTTGTGTGATAATTGGGAGATAGAGT
Organism: Magicicada septendecula; assembly: GCA_034769895.1. NCBI lineage: Eukaryota > Metazoa > Arthropoda > Insecta > Hemiptera > Cicadidae > Magicicada > Magicicada septendecula. Next base: position 706,285,704 of record CM068368.1, read on the forward strand.
TATATAGAGTATGTAGAGATTATGAAGAGTTGATAGAAAGGTTAGGTGGTGAGAGAAGTGATGAATATAATAAAAACTTACCTTGTATTGAAACTAAAGTAGTAGGAGGTGATGATAACAATGATAATATAACTTACCGAATTATGACTGATTTTACTGAAGGTGACGGAAACATACCCGATCAAGAGTTATATGAATTTGTGGAAACGGATAAAAATTTGAATAATTGGTGCATGTATGAGGATGTTAGTATAAAATATCTAATATTAAACCATGTATATAGTTTTAAGGTTCGATTGCTATTTGACGATGGAGGGTAGACCTTTTATTGTGTTTATGAACATTTAATTATGTGAACAGTGTTTTTTAAGATGGACTGATTATGACTGATTTTGGTAAATGATTTAGTGATTATGTGGATTGTATATTTTTGTGTATTGATGTCTATGTATTTGTGTATTTTTGCTGTTGTGTATTTTAGGTATTTTTTTGTGTAAACTATGTACTGTGGAATTTTAAATAATTTTGAGAATGATTTTGAAATGATATTATGGAATTTAGATTCTAATGGTTAGTAAATGAAGCAGGTAATATATTTGGATATGGAGAGGTATTGTTGTTAGTAGATAAGTGATGGATTTTCTAGTGATATATTAAGGTGAAATGTTGAAAAAGAGTTTAGGTAGTAAGGATAAATAAGGGCATTGGAGTTAGTTAAATAGAGTTAATGGGAGTTAGGGAAAATAAAGTGTTGAGATGTTGATAATATATAAAGAGGTGTTAGATATTTTAGGGACACAGTGGTTAGTGATTATATGTAGAGTTGAGTAATGTGAATGGTAATTTTATAGTTGTTGATGGTGATATTTTGTAGTAAGGGTATTGGTGTAGGAGTCCGCAACGAGAGGTGTTGGGACAGGAAAGGACCGTTGTGTGCCGGAAAGGGTTATCTGAAAGGGTCAGGAACCAATGAGGGAATGAGCATAGATAGGGAACACACATACTAGTACAAAAAATGAGCGGTGCCAGAGGATTTAAATGGGATTTGTGAAGGGGGTTATTATAGAGATATTGGTGTCATGATATATTAATGGTTAGAAGCGGTTAGTAGAAAAAAAGAGGTGAGTAAGGTTAGATTGACAATGCCAAAATAAGATATAGAGAATAGTGAATAATAGAGTGTCACCCAAACGGATAAGGATTGAGAAAAGGTTAGAAAAGGAAAATTCATAACTGAAAGGTAATGTAAATGGAAAGGTAATGATAAATTTGAAATTGTTTTATAGAATCTAATGAATGTCAAATAATTAAAAGTTAATAGAGAATTGTTGATAGTAATGAGGTGATAAAGTTTTGGTACAAGTCATGTAAATGTAAATTGTTTAATGTAATGTAAATGTAACAATGTTAATGTGTAATGTCTAGTGTTTTATGATGTTTTATTGTTATTAGTAATGACGTTAACAAGTGTCAAAGAATAGTAGATTTTAAGGTTGGAAGTCCAAAGGTACAATTGAAGTTGAGCAAAAATATAGTATGATACATGTTGCAATAGATAAATGATTATAAGTCGAGTAATAAAATTTAAATAATAAAAGTGTCTGCCATCATAGTTGTCGGTTGAATTTACAGTAATAATTAGGTGAAGGTATTTTGGGGGGAATATTAGGGAATTGTTTATGTATTGTGTTATTTGTAGTTGTATACATAGTTGTTTTCTTACAAGGAAGAAATTGAGTTTGGTGGTGGTAAAAGAATATACATTTTAAAGTCTTGTTGTTATTATGTTAAACTTTTAAAATAGAACAAACCAATGCCCCAAACACAAACCAATGCGTCTAAAAGGGAACATATCAGTTGTAGATATGGAAGTGTATTAGACCACTAGTTTAAATTTTGTATGCAATGTTTCAGAGTTTTGTGGTGTTGTGACCGCGGTCCTGGGCTGGCTGGGGCGTCAGAACAGGAGCGTAGAGTGCCTCATGGCCTTATGGTGTAGGGATCTCTTCGGAGAAGTCCAGTAAGGTCAGAGGGTGCGACCAACATCATTGGACCAAGGGTAAGTGATGATAAATTTTTTTTATAGTAACATTACAGGGGGTTGTGGTGACATATCTAGACTGATCCTTTTAGGAAAGTGTGAATGAGTCAATGAAAGTTTTTGTGTCTCGACACAAAATCTTTCATTGAGGGGGTTTGTAACAGTACATAATGACCCAATACCATAATTATGGGGTTTAAAGGTATTTTTCAATGTTTTATATTGTTTAATCATTAAAGTACAGAATGGTTAGGTCCATTTTCCCTATATACGGAGTAACAAAGCCAATTCCGCAAGAGTACCATACCAAGGTCACCGGTGGACGTGCTGGAATCGGAAAAGGCCATGGCGGTGTTTGTGACGAATGACTGTAAATATGCATTGTGATTGGATCATAGCACTGTTCCGTCATAACCAAAAAACAATGACGCACTGACTACAATACGTACAACGAGGCGTTGTCCAGTAAGACAAAGCTGGATGACGTAAGAAACACACACACAAGCGCAAATTTACATTTGCCTCGTTCTCAATTCAACGCAGTTCTTCAAAGGATACACAGCGATGTATCGCTGGGTGATCAATTTTATAACAAAAGTTTATAATAACTAGACTCAAAATTACCAGTATAATAGTGGAGCAATAAAGGCTCGAAATTAGTAACAGTATGAACTATAATATGTAGAATCAGTGCTTATAATTACTTCATTAAAACTCAGCAGAACTAGAGGCGAACACCGGCCATCAACATGGGCGTCAACCACCAACAGCGAAGGAACAACACCGAACAACAATAAGAGAAGTCCAATTTTACCATCTTTCTTATAGTTTAATGAGCTCATTAATCAAGCATAATTAATTAAACGAATGTACTTGTTCAAGGGTGAATGTGTGTGAGAGTGAGTGAGTGAACTCATGGCCATAACTATATATGCCGAGGGCATTGGTTTGTGTGTAAATTAATTACCAAGTAATAAATGATTAAAGCTGCAACAATATAAACGTTACAATGATCTTGATTGAGAAAACAAAAAAGAAGTATTAAGAATAATATTGGATATTAAACTAACCGCCATTTTGTTTTTGGTCATCTTATATGACGTCATTTGACCGCATGGTCGTGTATGTAAAACATTCTGGAAAATTAAATTTTGATAGTTATTTTCAATAATACAGTGTTGTCATTTGTGTCATCATCTGTGTATCAAAATCTCGCTGTAAATGAATCCTGGCCCCCCTTAGGTAAAAGCACATTTAAAAAAGAAAACTATTAGCCCAGCAGTGACTGAAATTGGTAAATAGCCAGAAGTACCATATTATGGTATTTTGATAAATATAAATATCAATATATGTGTAGTAATAAATAATAAAGTAAGGGGAAAGTCACAATTAATGAAACAAATAGTATTGTTATAATTGAAATAACTTATGTACCTATTTTAAAGACAAAAGACAATTGTAAAGTAACGTAGTGTAGAGAAGTACACTAACACAATTAGAAAGGTTAGATTTAATGAAAAATAAATAACCTAATATTATTAATAATAAAAATTATGCTGTAAAGAAATAGTGAGAAATAATAGGAGAAAAGTATAGGGATTACCCATTAAGTAACACTCAATACAAACAGTGAACCAAAGTAAAGTGCAATAGTGAAAGTGTAAATACCCTAAAAATAGTGAAAGTGTATCAGTGATAAACCTCTATTAATTAAAGGTGAAGGTGATACAGGGAAATAGTTATGTTAAGCAGTAAAAATGTAATGATAAATAAGAAAACACTTTATAAAGCACTGATAAACAATCAATGATTTGAGTGATCTTGTGAACATTTATATAATTAAAAATAATTAAAAGTAATATTTCAAATAAATATAAATGAAGCATGTAATATTATTATTCAGGGAGAAAGCCCAGACAAAAACAGTTTGTATTAACATGGTATGGAGGAGATAGTAATATAGAAATAAGGTTTTGTTTTAAAATTAAGACTACAATGAATAAAACACCCCATGTTGAAAGGGGAAATAACTTTCATAAATTTGCAAGAAGTGATGATGTTTATCACTCAAAGTAGTAACAAAAGAAAGAAATTAATGTTAAAACTAACAATAACTAGTAACTTATAAAGAATAGTTTGTTTCAATGTTATGAAGAGGATATGGCTGAAGGGAACTTGCAGTCCATAAGCCTAATTGTTATATTTTAAAATATGTGTAATGAAAACTGTATTGAATAGTAATTAAAACACAAACAAGATCAACACACAACACAAACAATTATGATAACTAAGTGAAGCCCATCAGGCTGAATAAAAATGTAATTTAAAAGAAATCAACCAAAAACCATCATGGTTAAAAGAAATCAACCAAAAACCATCATGGCTACTCTTGGCTATGAAAACATCTAACTGTCAGACACACACAAATGTAAATTGTAACAATTTCACAAGGAACTTTTTTACTAATCTAAGACCAGTAAATGGCCAGTAATTATATGTAAATCATTTTAAAACAGAAATGTTCGTATAAAAGTTTAATTTAAGAGAGATATGTAATTTATCAAATGTCAAATATTTAGACTAAAGTTAAGGTATAATAGAATATGACCTTATGAGGTATCATTGTAAACTTTGAAAGGAAAGAAATATAATAGTGATATTATTTATTACCCCAAAGGAACGATAAAGGAATAAAACCATTAAGAAAATACATAATAAATTTGAATAAAAATTCAAATCTCTTAACAATGCTTTTGAAAGAGGTCTTAACCAATCAAAGGATTGATGTTACCATAGTAACGGGCCATTGAATAAGAATTTTCCGTTAAATTTATGAGACTTGAAGAAATGACGCGTGGGTAAGCGGCACGCAAAATTGTGATGATTGAAATTTTACTTTAAATACTTACGAAAAGTTTCGGAAGTTAACCACAGAAACCAAGGACGTATAGATGCAGACCTACTAAGATTTAACGATGTCCTGGAACCAAATACCAATAAATTAGTTAACAGAAATCCCAAGACAAGATTGAAAAAGATGTCCGAAGCCTAAAACCAGTCCAAATTTGCAGAATATCCACTACCCCAGATGACCACATCTCAACACTGTCTGAACTGATAAGTATCAAATAAATTCCTTTCTCCCAGAAACCAAATTACTATAAATATTTCTCAAACAATCAAATTTCTCACTATTGAACAAATATAATTTTCTTTCAAAGGTTTTAATGCATAATTAACTTACGTAAAAACATTTTGTTAACCAAAATATAACCTCGCATTAGAGTGCAACTTTGTAACAAAAATACGACACTACCGAACAATTTGTAAAACCACATTATACTTTCTAAGTACGTATAAGGTATGGTAGTGTACTTTATTAATGTAACCAACGTTTATGTCTTATTTTATAATCCAAAGAACCCCAGATTTTGAACAGATTAATATATTGTATGTAAACTGTAGCCATCTCGGCAACGAAAAGTTGTTTTAAAATCAATTTTGCCAACTCTGAGATATTTGTGTTTCATGTTATAAGCCGGAGCAATTTGTTATCAAACCATTTATAATCCTTTTGTCATATTAATTAATGACTGAATTTGTATTAAAATTACAGTACAGAGTCTTACTATCGTTTTATTTCATAGGACGTTGTAGAATATATGTGTGTTAGCAAGTTTTATTCAGTAACCAACTAGCGCTCGTCACGAGTGGACAACACGGTAACCTGTATAGCGGCGGGAACCATTTGAACGCTCCAGCTGTCAACGTTAATAACACTTATAAACTTGTAATTTACTATTTTAATTGTTTTGATAGAAACAATTTGGCGTCACCCGTGATTCGCAACCCCTATGAATTAACAGGTAGGTTGTACTGGTAATTTTGACAACGCTACAGACTCCAGTAGTGACTACGATTATTGTAACGACCGGTGTGAGGCAAACACACTACATTCACACTAATACACATAATAAACAAGTGTAAACACATTTTAACAGGTACGACCCAGTTTTCTAGTTACATATTGGCGACCAGCAACGTGAGGCTAGAAAGGATAACTAGCGGCGGTTATGAATAGACACGGTATACGAGGCTCAAAGGTAAGGCAGCATTAAACCAAGAAGAAATGGAAGAAGTTGAGGAAGTAGAAGTTGAGGAAACGACTGGAGAATTGCTGGAAGAGAACCCACAGGAGGACCAACTGGAAAATCCAAATCCACCTGAACCAGAAATAGAAGCAGAACTCATGGTAAACGACCAACCAGTCAAACCAACAGAAGAAACAAAATTAGATCGCATGCTGAAGTTCATGATGGAACAATTTGGACAAATGAACAGGAGCCAGGAAGAATTGAATAAAAAATTAGAGTCAGACAAGGAAGATAGAAGACAGGATAAGGAAGATTTGAATAAAAAATTAGAGTCAGACAAGGAAGAGAGAAGACAGGACAAGGAAGATTTGAATAAAAAACTAGAATCATTACAAAAGGGAATGGAATTCCTGAATAACAAAATAGAGAGCAACCATGAAAACTTGAAGAGAAGTCAGGAGGCATTGGAAAAGAAGAGCGAGGAGCTGAAGAAACAGATCAAGAAGGATCTGGAAATAGTAAATAAAAAGATGGAAAACAATAATGTTATTCTCCAACGGAAAATAGAGGAAGAAAGTGAGAAAACCAAGGAGGAATGGAAGCAACAGCTAGTCGAATGTCGAGAGGAGATCAGGTAAACGGTAACGGAGACCAACGAAACAGTGATCAAGTCCGGGAAGAATTGAACAATAAAATAAGCAATGTCGAGGAGGAAGGTAAATTGAGAGCGACAGAATTCTACCAAGTCCTTACCGAAGGATGCCAGAAGAACAAACAGGAGGTGGTCAAGGAACTGGAGGAGAGGCACCAAGAACTACAGATAGATGTAAACAATCGTATGGAGAAGGTATACACCGTCATCGATAAAATAGACGGACTAACCAGAGAAAACTGAGAGAAAATCCAGGGGATCAGTATACGGGAGAAACAAATGCAGGAAGAGCTGGATGCATAAGAGAGAAACCTTATAATAACACACAAATCATAACCAGCGAAAATCGAGAGATAATTAATTTCCGCAGCTACCGAAGGAACCCGATAGAATTCCTCAAACGGGTAGAAGAGCTAATAGAAAAAAATCGAGAAACTGGGTGGTCCAGTGTGAGAAGTATGATAGATGAAATGTTCCGAGACACCCATGACAACTGGTGGACGGCCACTCGACCCGAGATCAATGACACACAGGAGTTTAAGAGGCAATTCCGAGAGAAATATTGGTCCGAGTCCACACAATGTGGTCCGTAATGATATCAGCAATGGAAGATACGAGTCACAAGGAGGACACACTTTAACGTCCTACTTTTTGGGAAAAGTATGTTTAGCCCAAAATTTAGAACCCAAGATACCCGAGGAGTCTCTGGTAATACAGCTGGGTTATGTTAACATTACGAAGAAGCAATACAGAAGGCCAGAAGGCAAGGACAGATAAAAACAATTCAAGGAATGGTTAGTCTATTGGAGGACCTGGAGAATGATAGCCAGTATCGAAAAAACAGGATCACGAACCAAAGATACAACAAATGGAATGAGCACAATAATGCAACCAATTTCAATGTGCCATACAATCATCCACAAACCAACAACCGGAATAACTGGGGCCGAAACAATAATAATAATAATGAAGAACAGCCATTCAATAGAAATACCCAGAATCATCCTCCGAATAATCAGCCAAGTAACAGAGGTCAACAAAACCATCGTCAAGGGAACCAGGATAACAACAGAAACATCCCAAATAATAACCGACCAAATGATAGATACAGAGGAGCTGAACCGGAACAACGTAACAATGGTCACCCCAACGACCATAACTACTACGGCAACCGGTACCATCCTAGTTACCAGTACAACCGGGGACCCGGGGGTAATCAAAATAGAAGCGACGGGAGACGTCACGTAAATTTCATCAGTGGAAGAAGGCAGAATAACCATAGAAGATATAACCCGAGTTGGCACCCAGACTCATGGTACCACGCGTCCAATCATAATAACAATCAACCATCAGTGAGTAGGAACAACGAACCACTTCAGGATGGAAACAACCAGCAACAAGGGCTGAACAATGAAACGAACGACCAGTCAAATAACCTGGCCGTCAGCCAACAACCACCTTTAAACTAAACGGGTCAGTGGAAAAGTATGAACGCCCTTCACATGACCAATCACTTGGGTTGATACGTCGAACAATGTCAAATCAGGAAACCAAAGTAATTACAATCATATACGACAATTATTTAAAGAATATTTGAGAGGAACTTCTCGAAGAAGAGGCCAAACAATTACAACAAAATAATAGTGAAATTGTGCATATAAAGGCGACAATAAATGGCACAATAACCATTATCATGGTGGATACGGGGTCTAATATCTCTCTAATCAACCAGCCTGAATTAGAACGAATTCAAGCTCACTCTCGAACACCAATCCCTACACTGCCAATAAACAATATAATCATCATTGGCGCAACTGGTAAACAGAACAAAACGGTGAGAAAACAAGTATCATTAGAGTTAGATAATCAAGAATCAACCATCCCTATTATATTTCTCGTGGCAAGTGGGCTACCATTCAACATGCTTATCGGATGTGATGTATTAAGAAGGTATTCAGCAGTAATAAACCTGCAGAAGGGAGTAGTGTTGCTATCTTCGGAACAAGGAACCTGGTCCGCAAACATTATAAATTGTATGTCAACTCCAATTGCTCTGAGCCAAGACCCAGGATTGAAGAGTTATTATTGTCAAAGGCGTGAACCATCTATCACTATGGCCGAGGAGGAGGAACGCAAAGCCTTGTGGAAACAGAAATTGGAAGAGATCAGAACCTTCCAAAGAGAACGGCCTCTACAGGAAATTAGCGAGCAACAGTCTAAAAAACTAATTTCAATTTATAACGATTATCAACATGTCTTTTCAAACACCCCAGGAAAAGTTAAAGGATACCAGTGTAAAATTAATTTCAGAGAACCTGTAGACTTCCACAGGAAATCATATCCCATAGCACATTCCCTGAAAAATGAAGTCAGAATGGAGATAAATAGAATGATTGCTGAAGATATTATTGAGTATAGCCAATCTCAATATACCAGCCCCATAGTAGCCATACCCAAGAAAAATGGCAAGGTACGAATTTGCCTGGACGCCCGAGAAATAAATAAAATGATTATCAATGACCGAACCTCACCGGGAGAGATAGAAGAAATTCTGAAGAGATTTCTTGGGATAAGATATATTAGCACCTGGGATACTGTATGTGGGTACTGGCAGGTGGAGCTCCACCCACACAGTAGGCAGTACATGGCTTTCATATTTGATGGTAGAAATTACCAGTTCAAAAGGTTACCATTTGGACTCATTAATTCTGTAGCAGTGTTCGTAAAATGCATGGACCAAGTGTTGGGTCAAGAGGCACTGGAATTCACCACAGTGTACGTTGACGACCTGCTTATCACGTCAGCAGACTGGGACGAACACTGCAAAAGAGTCGAACATGTATTGGAAAAATTATCCAACAACAATATTACCCTTAAATTGGATAAATCGAAATTTATTGTAAAAGAAGTGAAGTTTTTAGGATTCAACTTGACTGAGAAGGGAATCTCTCCATCCCAAGAGAAGGTTGAAGCCATACAAAAATTCCCATCACCGAAAAACAAAAAGCAATTGCAATCCTTCCTAGGAGTATGTAATTACTATAGGAAGTTTCAAACCAACTACTCCCACCTAAAGCAAAATTTTCCAAACAACTCTCTTCAAAAGAAAAGTGGACTTGGGGAGCTGAACAAGAGGAAATGCTCAAATTAATTAAATAAAAGTTTGTTGATACGGTTATATTACACCACCCCAATTTTGAAAAACCATTCTACCTAAACTGCGATGCTAGTGATGTAAGTCTAGGCGCAGAGCTGTACCAGGAAGACGAGGATGGAAATCACCTGGTCATTAGCTTCGCCAGCCGAATACTAAATAGTTGCGAGCGTAACTACAATGTTACGGAAAAAGAGTTGCTCAGCATAGTATTCGCGTGCGGCAAGTTTAGAACATACATACTAGGATATCCTATCACGGTCCGAAGCGATCATAAATCAATATCGTTTCTCAAACAGTGTAAATTGAGTCATGGCCGACTTACTCGATGGATACTTGCTCTGCAAGAATACCACATTACATGGGAATATATTCCAGGACGAAAAAACATAGTGGCTGACGTATTATCCAGAATAAATGTAGAAAATCAGACATTTGAAGGAGAAAAGGGGAAGATAGCAAAAGTGTATTATATATTGAAAGATAGGAAAGACCTGGAAAATATAGTAAACCAAATAGTGTTGCAACAAGAGCAAGATACCAAAATATCAAACATCAGAAAAAGACTGATGGAATCCGAAGCAATTATTAACAAATTTTACTGTGTATACAAAGATATCTTATTTATAAAAACAAAAAAGAACCAAGACACATGGAAACTAGTAATTCCTCAATCATTGGAAAATCAAATCATCAAAGATTACCATGTGAGATACGGCCACATGGGAACAATCAAAATGGTAAAAGCTTTAGAGGAAGATTTGTTCATAAAAAATATTACAAGGAAAGTGAATAAAAACATAAAAACCTGCACATTGTGTCAGATGGTCAAAACCAATAATGAAAGGAAGAATGGAACGATGATACCCATCACGTCAAGTGCCAAACTAGAGAAGGTGTTCCTCGACATATGTGGACCATTCCCACGTAGCGGAGGAAGACACGGATACAAGTTCATTGTAATTATACTTGACCATTACACCAAGTACACCAAATTATACGCTGTAAACAGAGCCACAACAAAGAAAATATTAGATATTATTAAAAATAAATACATGTCAGAGATTGGAAAACCGTACATGATAATAACCGATCATGGAACGCAGTTTAAGGGAAAAAGGTGGAGAGAAGAATTACTAAAACTAAACATTAAAACCTATAAAACTTCAGTATACCACCCTAGCAGTAATGCAGCAGAAAGGATGTTGAGAGAGGTGGGACGCATTTTGAGAACTTATTGTCATAATAACCAGAGAGAATGGTGCAAATATTTAACTTCAACCGAAGTGTTTTTAAATATCAGCTATCACCAATTTACTGAAAGTACACCATACTTAATGATGTTCGAGAGGAAGCCAAATAGAGAGATACAAGAGATAATAGAATTCCCAAAAAACCCAGAAGACCCGTATGATAAAAACAAATGGTATAGCCTAATAATGGAAAAGATTGAGAAACAAAAGGCCAAATATGCAAAAAACCAACCCAAAATAATCAAATATAAAGAAGGAGAAAAAATATTAATCAAAAATCATGAACTGCCTAGTACAATGGAAGGTATAGCAAAGAAATTATTATTGCTATATACTGGTCCGTATATCATCACAAGAGACAATGGTAATAATACTTACCAGATAAGTAATATAAATACAAGAAAAATAAAGGGAGTTTATAACCAAACTTCGATAAAAAAGTTTTATGAAGAAGAATAAAATAACTAGAAATGAAATAATATTTCAAAATTCCAAAAGAGATTGTAAGAGCAGCTTACTACCCTATTTAGATGATATATGCGGAATAAAAAGAATTAATATAAATAAATAATAATGTAAAAAAACAAAGGAAAGTTACACAAATTCCTTTCAATTTAAATCAAATCACAGTCTAATAATAGAGTGATATATGAAGTATGAAATTAAAAAGTGAGATAATAAGGAATAAGTTACACACATTCCTATATAATATAAATGTAAGAATCACAAAATTACGATTATAATTAAACAAAAAATAACTAAAAAGGAATACGCTACAAACATTCCTTTAAAGTAAGAGAATTAACTTACAAAGAATTATCAAAAATAATATTTAATACAGAATGAAATAAACAAAAATAAAATCAAGCTCAAATTACTGAGATAAATACCTGAAATTATAATGAATCAAATGTATTCTAAGAAAAAAAAAAAATCTGAACTGGTACAAGGAGAGAGAGAAATTATGTATAAAACAAATATACGGAAATGGCTAAAGCAGAATCTTGCTAAATAACCAAGAAAAGAATCAAAATGTCTAAGACAATTAAAATGATCCCAATGAGCATTGAAAACAAAATAATGAAAAGTTAGATATGATGAAATTAACATATGAATAAATATAAAAACAATCAAGTGTATGAGCGAGTGATAGTGTATAGCTAAGGTATAGCGGAAGGAAGAATGAGTAAAAGGCCAAAGTGATCTAAAAACAAACCACAAGGTGGACAATCCCAAAGTATATTATTATTATTAATTTAAGTCACAAGTTGACAAAGAAGGTATTTAAGATTGACTGTTGAAAAGTCCAGCAATCCAAATAAACTGAGCAGAGATGATGTGCCTCTGGTCTCAGAAAAATGAGTAGTAATGGGAGAAACCAACTACTATAAAAGTTAGGGAAAAAATTGTGTATAAGGGAAAATGCACCAATGGAAATAAATAAAAACAGATCCAAATAAAATGGAAGGAATTAAGTAAGAAGAGAAATGAAGATTGGAGAAACAAACAAGAAGGAAAAGGAAAAAGATTATCTACAACTGATAATTTCATAAAAAACTATGCTAGTGTTTTATCAAAATGATCAATTTTAGAGGAGAGGCATTATGTTACAACACAAATAAGCCACCCCAGTACCAGGGATAAAAAAGATAATTCTTAATATAAAAATACTTCATATAAAATAAAATGTTTAAAAATGAATAAAATGTAAATATTATGACACGACGAACGACGATATTACCCAACCCAAGTGATTGACCCAACAACAGAAAAACAAAAGAAGGGAACCACACAAGAAAAAAAAGGTGATTGACCAAACAAATAGGAACTAACCAAAAGAAGATAAGAAACCAGAACTAAAGAAGAATCAAAGGAAGTGAACAAATTCCTACGACTATATAGAATTTAAACCAGATGAGAAGAGAACCGAACCAAGATGAAGACAATTGAAGTTGAAGTTGAAGAAGAAGAGGAAGAATGAAGAGGAGACAGGTTAAACCCAAGGAGAAAATAACACACATATAAAGGGGAGAAATAGTAGACTCAAAGATAGAATATTGTAAATAAACCCCAAATAATTATCCATTAATGAAACAAATAGTATTGTTATAATTGAAATAACTTATGGACCTATTTTAAAGACAAAAGACAATTGTAAAGTAACGTAGTGTAGAGAAGTACACTAACACAATTAGAAAGGTTAGATTTAATGAAAAATAAATAACCTAATATTATTAATAATAAAAATTATGCTGTAAAGAAATAGTGAGAAATAATAGGAGAAAAGTATAGGGATTACCCATTAAGTAACACTCAATACAAACAGTGAACCAAAGTAAAGTGCAATAGTGAAAGTGTAAATACCCTAAAAATAGTGAAAGTGTATCAGTGATAAACCTCTATTAATTAAAGGTGAAGGTGATACAGGGAAATAGTTATGTTAAGCAATAAAAATGTAATAATAAATAAGAAAACACTTTATAAAGCATTGATAAACAATCAATGATTTGAGTGATCTTGTGAACATTTATATAATTAAAAATAATTAAAAGTAATATTTCAAATAAATATAAATGAAGCATGTAATATTATTCAAGGAGAAAGCCCAGACAAAAACAGTTTGTATTAACATGGTATGGAGGAGATAGTAGTATAGAAATAAGGTTTTGTTTTAAAATTAAGTCTACAATGAATAAAACACCCCATGTTGAAAGGGGAAATAACTTTCATAAATTTGCAAGAAGTGATGATGTTTATCACTCAAAGTAGTAACAAAAGAAAGAAATTAATGTTAAAACTAACAATAACTAGTAACTTATAAAGAATAGTTTGTTTCAATGTTATGAAGAGGATATGGCTGAAGGGAACTTGCAGTCCATAAGCCTAATTGTTATATTTTAAAATATGTGTAATGAAAACTGTATTGAATAGTAATTAAAACACAAACAAGATCAACATACAACACAAACAATTATGATAACTAAGTGAAGCCCATCAGGCTGAATAAAAATGTAATTTAAAAGAAATCAACCAAAAACCATCATGGCTACTCTTGGCTATGAAAACATCTAACTGTCAGACACACACAAATGTAAATTGTAACAATTTCACAAGGAACTTTACTAATCTAAGACCAGTAAATGGCCAGTAATTATATGTAAATCATTTTAAAACAGAAATGTTCTTATAAAAGTTTAATTTAAGAGAGATATGTAATTTATCAAATGTCAAATATTTAGACTAAAGTTAAGGTATAATAGAATATGACCTTATGAGGTATCATTGTAAACTTTGAAAGGAAAGAAATATAATAGTGATATTATTTATTACCCCAAAGGAACGATAAAGGAATAAAACCATTAAGAAAATACATAATAAATTTGAATAAAAATTCAAATCTCTTAACAATGCTTTTGAAAGAGGTCTTAACCAATCAAAGGATTGATGTTACCATAGTAACGGGCCATTGAATAAGAATTTTCCGTTAAATTTATGAGACTTGAAGAAATGACGCGTGGGTAAGCGGCACGCAAAATTGTGATGATTGAAATTTTACTTTAAATACTTACGAAAAGTTTCGGAAGTTAACCACAGAAACCAAGGACGTATAGATGCAGACCTACTAAGATTTAACGATGTCCTGGAACCAAATACCAATAAATTAGTTAACAGAAATCCCAAGACAAGATTGAAAAAGATGTCCGAAGCCTAAAACCAGTCCAAATTTGCAGAATATCCACTACCCCAGATGACCACATCTCAACACTGTCTGAACTGATAAGTATCAAATAAATTCCTTTCTCCCAGAAACCAAATTACTATAAATATTTCTCAAACAATCAAATTTCTCACTATTGAACAAATATAATTTTCTTTCAAAGGTTTTAATGCATAATTAACTTACGTAAAAACATTTTGTTAACCAAAATATAACCTCGCATTAGAGTGCAACTTTGTAACAAAAATACGACACTACCGAACAATTTGTAAAACCACATTATACTTTCTAAGTACGTATAAGGTATGGTAGTGTACTTTATTAATGTAACCAACGTTTATGTCTTATTTTATAATCCAAAGAACCCCAGATTTTGAACAGATTAATATATTGTATGTAAACTGTAGCCATCTCGGCAACGAAAAGTTGTTTTAAAATCAATTTTGCCAACTCTGAGATATTTGTGTTTCATGTTATAAGCCGGAGCAATTTGTTATCAAACCATTTATAATCCTTTTGTCATATTAATTAATGACTGAATTTGTATTAAAATTACAGTACAGAGTCTTACTATCGTTTTATTTCATAGGACGTTGTAGAATATATGTGTGTTAGCAAGTTTTATTCAGTAACCAACTAGCGCTCGTCACGAGTGGACAACACGGTAACCTGTATAGCGGCGGGAACCATTTGAACGCTCCAGCTGTCAACGTTAATAACACTTATCAACTTGTAATTTACTATTTTAATTGTTTTGATAGAAACAATTTGGCGCCACCCGGGATTCGCAACCCCTATGAATTAACAGGTAGGTTGTACTGGTAATTTTGACAACGCTACAGACTCCAGTAGTGACTACGATTATTGTAACGACCGGTGTGAGGCAAACACACTACATTCACACTAATACACATAATAAACAAGTGTAAACACATTTTAACAGGTACGACCCAGTTTTCTAGTTACACCATAAGTATGTATAAAAAATGCTAAATGATATTATGTTTGAATAAATAAATATATGTGGATAGTAAAAAATAAATAAAAGGTAATTAACATGGAAGGAGGAGGTGTAATAAACTGAAAGTGATTAATAAAGAAACTCAAATAATAGACTGACAGACAAACGACATTGACCCAACCCCAGAGATTGGCCAGTTAAGAAACCAGTTAAGAAGTCAAAATAAAGAAAACAAGACGAATGAAGGAGAAGAAGAATGAAAACCAAGAGAGAACAAACCCATGAGGAAGAAAACAAGAGGAAACGCATCAAGAAAACTAGACAAGTAATGAAAAATAGAGAAGGGAGAAATAATGTAACCCAAAATAATAAAGACAATGAAATTCGGTTAAGAACCAAAACTATTAATGAATGTTAGTATTGATAAAATGACAATTATAAACAGTCAGTAATATGAAACAATGTATAAAAGTACACTAACCAAAAGAATTAGGGATATATGTAATTTGTTAACTAAGAAAGACACAATATTAGTAATTTTATATAGATAGTGTGTAGAGAAAGAGAATAAAATGATGAGAAATAAATGGAAGTTGAATTAGTGAAAGTGATTTACACTAGAGTGATATAATACTAAAGAAACACTAAATAAATTATAATGAACACTAAACGATTTAAGAAAGTGCTAGTGAAAAATAAATACAAATATTGTCTATCATATAAATAGTAAGAGGAGAGTAGGCTAAGGTAAAGGCTTAGTAAAATTACTTATGTTTTAGTTTTAAGAGTGAACAATAACATTTAACAAGTTACAATGAATAGTATTTAGGATAGAACATTTATTCAGTGAATAATGAACACTAAGTAGTGATATTTACTGTGATGACTAGTAAATAGTATTGTTATAACTTAAAAATGTATTGTAAAAAATTTAAAGGTGTGTTTCACAAAGAAAAGTAATTAGATGGTGTTAATATGGAAGGGAGAGCAAAAAGCATTAGAAAATAAGTTTGTATTAACATTAATTAAATACCCATGTTATAAGGGGAGTTTGATGGAAAAGTTCAATAGAGGTGAGATTGTTTAGCACCAGAACAACAAATAAGAAATAATGAATTGTATAAACTGTTATTTATGAATTGGGTATGGCTGTAAGAGTTATACAGACCATAGACCTAGATGTTATATTTTATATTGGAAATGAATAGCAAATAATTAGCAAGTAGGATTGAATAACACAGTTGTTACTAACAAAGACTAAATTAAAACACATCCAGAGACATTAAACCTAATTATAAATGCAAAATAACGATTTGGGACTAAATGAAATATGTTGTGTATGAAGCCACAAAAATCCAGTAATGGCTACTTAAATGTGAAACAGGCCTAACAGTCAAACATAAACAATTACTGATTGTACAAAAATCACCATGTAATGGACAAATCCAAGGTGGCTAATTCATCAAGGATGAATAGTAGTTATTATTAAAAACCAAATATTAAATTAAGGAATTATATAAACAAAGAAAGGTAATTGATAAGTATGAAATTAATTGTGAACTTAGAAAACTTGATAAAACCCAATATTGTGGGGTACCAAAATAATCTTTGTGAGAAAATATAAATGACAGTGCAGTTAGATAATAACCTCGAAGGAAGATAAGAGGAGGAAGAAGGTCCGAAGATATGGGAAGATTTGAAAGAAATTCGAAAATTGATAACAATGTACTGATGTTCAGCTCACCCAATGAGAGCAAATATGTAACCATGGAAACGACCGTTTAACGAGGTAATTACCGTTAAATACACTTACTTGGAAAGTGACGCTATCGCAAGCCAGAGGTGAATTTTCTGTACAACACATTTTAATATTTAAAACATCTTAAAAGTAAAACAAAGTGTAGAAATTGATAGTACAGAAGTCTGATGGATGCCGAATGCCATTTCCAGAGGGAGAAGACGTTTTAACTCAATATGAAATATCTAAATACGTCCAAACCACTTTGAAAAAGATGCCGAAGCTTGAATAAAGAACACAGGAACAATATTGATGCCATAATCTTTCCTTCTCTACATCCCGAGTAATTCCGTACTGCATTGCTGTTAAGTATCAGTTAAATTATTTCAACTTCCAAAAAATAAACGCACTTTGAACATTTCTCAGTGTATGTTGAATACCACTGAATCATTTTTATTCTCTTACAAGGATTGATCCATAAAATTATATCACTGAAAATTTGTTAACTAACCTCATATTTATGTACGACTTATAAACATCTTGTATGACACTTAAACAAAACAATTACCACTACACATTATCCTACATAAGGAAAAAATATTGTAAGGTTGTGTATTTTTAATGTTGTAACTGCATCTGAACCTTTTAACGTGATCCAAACAACTCACAACCATCGATCGAAATATTTGTTGATTGGCGTCAGAGAAAGCCATGCTGTTTATATGTATTCGAAATCGATTGGTTAACCCTTGAGTAGAGTCTTATAAAGAATTATCCGGTGCAGAATTATATATGAGCAAATTAATTACAACTTGTGTCTATAAAATATTAACTTCCAATTAATAATAAATTTATACTGTGTGTGTTAAATCGTGTCTTATTTCCATTAGCAAAGTGTATGTTTAAAAATATAATGTATAGTGAAGCTTTCCAATGCGACGTCTAGCGCTCAAGTAGCGAATCATGCAACCGCTATCTAGATTGACACGAAATTGAGAAAAGGCGGGACAGATTGAATTCGTCGCCTCGTTCAAATAGAACATTGATAAGTAAACCATTTTAATTGTTTTCTACAAACAATTTGGCGCCACCCGGAGATAATCCACTACGTTTGAACCTCAAATCGGGAACCACGATACCTGGTCCCCAGTACGTTCGCTACGGGCCCAAACATCGTGAAGTACATCGCCGTGCGAGGACGCAGTGGTAAGAAACACAGACACATTTTTACACTCAGACACACTGTTACATTTTACAGAGGTGAACAATAGCGACAGTCATAAAAACGTTACAATATTGTTTTGTCTCCACATTTACACCTAATTTAATTGCAAGGGCAACTTGCTTAGGGAAGTCGGTAAATGGTTTTTCATTGATGCCTATAAAATAGGCTATGTTGAATAAAGTTGTTAGATGCTCAAACATAGAAGACTCTTTTTTCTTAATACTATATGTATATATATATACAAACTTTCACTATGAACACTTACTTATTGGTTTTATATCCCAGACGTTTTGACGTGATGTCCGTCTTCCTCAGTGGGACTTGAATACAGAATGTCGGCACAAAGTAACCGTTATGGGTAGTACATGTGTGTGGTGGGGGTTGCTGGTGGGAGGGAATTGGCGCTGGGATTCAAAGTGTGTGATGTGTGTATATTTCATATTGTTCTACTGTGTTTAGTTTTCTACTTTTGGGTAAGTAGTGTAGTATTTCCATGTTGTGTTCTATGTTTGTGTAACCGTGGTTTTCATTTTGTAAATGTGTGGCGAATGTGGAGTGTATGTAGTTTGTGGTAAGGGCTTTTAAATGTTCAGAGTATCTTGAGGAAAAATATCTTCCCGTCTGGCCGATGTAGAAATGGTTACAATCACTGCATTTTAATTTATAAACACCTGTTTTGTTGTATGTTTCTGTGTCTTTGTTAGTATTATTTTGTGTTTCCTGATGGTGTTATTAGTTCTGTAGGCTACTTTATAATTGTGTTTCCTGAATGTGTTAGCAATTTTGTGTGTGTTGGAATTGTAGTATGTGAGTGTGATGTATTTACTGGGTTGTGTACTGTTGGTTTTATGTGTTTTACTTTTTGTGTTTAGGATGCGTTTGTGTAGTTTGTTTATTAAATCGGGATTGTATCCATTTTTGACTGCTATATATTTTTGATTGTGTTGAGTTCTTCTTGCCAGTCATGTGTGTTTTGGGGTATTGAAGTGAGCCTATGGAGCATGTAGTTGAAAGCTGCATGTTTGTGTTGAGTTGGGTGGTTGGATGAGTTATGTATGACCATGTCTGTTGTGGTGGGTTTTCTGTATATTTTGTATGTGTGTGTGATGTTTGTTTTGGTAATTGTAAGGTCCAGGAAGTTTATGCTATTGTTTTGTTCTAAATCTAGTGTGAATTTTAATTTTTGATGTATAGTGTTAATGTATTTGTGGAAATTTTCAATTTGTCGTTTGTTGCCGTTGTATAGGAGTAAAATGTCATCAACATATCTGTGCCACTATATGATTTTGTTGGTGTATTTGTTATTGTTTAATATGTATTCTTGTTCAATGGTATGTACAAATATTTCGGCTAATATTCCTGATATAGGGGAGCCCATGGGTAGTCCATCTGTTTGTGTGTAAAACATGTTATTGTGTGAGAAATTATTTTGTTCGGTGATAATTTTGGTGAGATGGATGATCTCTTTTATGTGTGTTTCTGGTGTGTTATTTAGTTTTAGTAACTGTTCTAATGTTGTTATAGTTTCTTTTATGGGTACATTGGTGTATAGGTTTGTTATATCAAAAGAAGCTAGTGTTGAATTGTGTGGAATGTGGACATGTTGAGTTTTTATTCACCAGATCTAAATTATTTTAACGGTGGTGTTGTTTGTTAAATTTATGTTGTTTCTGATTAATTTATCTAAGTGTCTAGCTATTTTGTGTGCGGGTGCTTGTGTGTTGTTTATAAGAGGTCTGATGGGGATATTAGGTTTGTGTAATTTTGGCAGTGCATTCAGTCTAGGGGGGTTTGGTTTGATTTGTTTCACATATTTGATGTTGTCAGGTGTGATTATGTGTTTTGTGTTATTTATGATTTTATTTATTTGTTTGTGATATTTTGTGGTGGGGTCTTTATTTAATTTGGTTATGTTGTTTTCAGTAAAAAATGTTTCGATTTTGTTATTTAGATCCTGTTTTTCTATTATGACGTTTATGTTACCTTTATCTGCTTTGAGTATGGTTAGGTTGTGTTCTTGTAATTTACGTTTTATATTTTTTAGTGTTTGGATTTCGTTTTTATGGTGTTTTTGTTCGTGTTGTTGTGTGTGTTGTAATTTGCGTTTTATGTCGTGTCGTATAGTGTCATGGTCATTGTTGTGCGTGTGTTGTATGGCCGTTTCAGCGTCTATGACTATGTCGCATATATACCTATTATTATTGTTGTTATTGGTTGTATTGTTACTTAAATTGTGTTTTAGGCCTTTATCTAATAGGGTTATTTGTGCTTTAGTGAAATTGGTCTTTGTTATATTAACTGTACGTGTGTGAAATTTGTGTGTCGGTGTAGGGACTGTATCTTTTCTGCGTGTTAAGATGCTATTGATTTTCCTGTTTTGTCTTTCTTGTATTTTTGATTGGAGTTTCTCTATGTTATTCCGTGTATGTTGTATTCTTAATGCATTTGGCAAGAGGAGCTTTTCCTGGTTCTGACTCTACTTCAACCCGCGTTAAATTGTCCATATGTACTAGGCTTTTACCATGAAACACAAAAGTTTCCTTTTTCATAGAACCAGAAAATCCTGCTACCCATTTTGGGTCACTATTTTGAGGGTATTTAGCACATATAGTACATTTTGTGCGGTCGGAATCATAAGCTAGCCAGAGGAAGATATCCAGCCAAGCTCTTTGAAATTTTCGTTTCCCAGAGGAACCGTGAGTAGGCCTAAGTCCACTAGAACTCACGTTTTCCACAGTAGGCATTTCAGTTTCCCTACTAGCCCCGGCACTTACATCTCTAGCAGTAGATGTCGCACTCGCAGACTCACTAGGCGTCGTTGTACTGACAGTAGAACTTTTTTTAAAGAAATAATTAAGTTTAATCTGTTTCATTATGAATAAAATAACACACAAAAAATAAAATACATGCTGAACACGATCTTAGAAATTGAGAATACTCTTAGTACACGAAACAATAAATCACACGCGTAACATATCCGGTCAACTCAACAATAATTAGCAGACTGACAACTTGGAAGGAGTGACACAGGCCGGCGGCCGGCGGCCCGCGCAGAACGGCGTGAAATTTCCACTCCCCTCTCTCAGCAACACTATTTTGTTCGACGTGTTTTAAGATGTTTATATCCAACAGAGCAGTTTTGTTTATAAAATTGACACGGTGACAGCTAACTGACGGCCTGACTTCAACACGCGCCTTTACTAAAACAAAAACATGACGTGTTTTGGTTTAATAGACGTCCTTCTTTTTTCCATTTTTCATTCTTTCTCTCCTCTTTTCTCCTTTTTTTCATAGTCAAAACCCACTCATCAGTGGTGAGTGGGCGAGTTCAATTTTCGAGGGTTGATACTGAGTATATGTAATACATTTTACACACAGGCAATTCATTAAGTATACAGTTTATTTAGTTCAAAAGAGTAAAATAATTTGTTGAAAAGGTATTTTGGTGAATTATTTTCATTTCATTTAAAATCAGGTTTAGTAGTGTGTTATATCGTTCCCAAATTTTACTTACAAATTGAGGAAGTGATAACGATTAATTTTCAGTAAATCACTGAATGCAACAAGTACAAAATAAAAATTTGGTGAGTTTTATTTGAGGGCCAATATAATAATTGTCTCATAATTATGTGTACTGGCATGCATATATTTTATGTGAATATATTTGAACATTTTAAAAATGCACTAATTTACCTGTTGGCTGTCTTCTCAACCACATAGCTTAGGTCTCTAAACGAGTCAAGATACTAAAGCACATCCCATAGTTAGGGATCCTCGAATCCTGTGAATTGATTTTTGCACAGATGTTCCGACAAATACTAAATATAGGGCTGCTCTTTTAGTTAGCAGTATATTGTACACCATCTTTGTGTTCACAAAACTCATAGACGTTTTATGAACATTTTCCTTTCCACCTCTTCCATGCCAGTCATTATTAACCCCCTTGACTCCCAGGCTATTATTTACATGTTACCTTGTATATACCAGGCTATTGATTCAAAATAAAAATATAACAATTACAAAAATTAACCAAACCTTCATGTGAACATGTGTCTTCCGTATTTACCAAAATTATTCCTGTGATTTAGGTTTACTCCTTCCTTTTATTACAGCTCCAGAAGTCCATCTACTGCCTCAAGAGAACTGTGAAATGAGAAATAATCTTGTAGCCCTAAGAACTTAGGAATATCAGTCTTACAGAAGTGGCTAAGGAAGGCTGGCAGGACCTCTTACAAACTAGTAGAAGCAATACAAGGGGAAGGAGAATGCTGGTAGTTTTGTAGCATAGGATAGTTACCACCCCATCCCATGAAGAACCAAAGTTATCTTTACTATTCACTGTGTGCAGAGTCGCCAATGGGGGTTCAGAATTTCCACTCAGAAGCAAACTGATAAGTGGCTGACGTGATCTGGTGTGACCAAAGGTTACTCTGCATTGGCACAACTGAAGAAGGTCCCACAATCAATACGGTGATAGATAAAAAAGAGGTCAAACATCTTAATTAAATGGTTTGGACATCATTGAGAGTACTGGGTTTATGATGGCTGAAAAGGTTATTGCCATGGATGGCTGGAAGAAAATTTCCAGAAAGAGAATGTCAGTATGTCCTCACAAATTCTAATGTGATGGAATCTATAATGCTGCACTAGGAATGAATACAAAATCCTGCGACAAAGAATCAGCTGATAACAGAGCAGCTTAGCCAAGAGGGTTGGGTGAACAACAATTTGTACAATTAGTATATTGTATGGTATACTGCATATAATTACCTCATATGTTCATTCCACAATGTTTCTCCTTTTCTGGCCATATTATGTTGTGCAGAATAATAGTTTTTTTTTTAGACGTTACTGTGTCTTAAGGTGTAGGGTAATGCCATAATACTCCATCCAATGCTAACAAAGGAGTCAATGGAAGAACTAAGATCAGTCTGTATTAACCAGTTGTATCACTAGATCGAGTTTCCATCTTTAATAGTGCTGTAATGTTGCAAATATCACTAACAGTGTCAGTAGAACAAATTGAGATTGATTCATATCACTAGATAATGTTTCAGGTATATGTCAATATGAAAATATTATACTGCATGTGTTTAGTGCACTAACATTCGTTGCTCTGTTATGCAGTTTGTGAATGAGATTAGAATCTCTGTGGTTATAAAATGCTGAAAGCTGTGAGTATATATGAATGCCAAAAGGCATTTGAAAGTGAAGGGTTGTGTGTATTTGGTTCTAAGAAGAAAATATATGATGTGCAAATTCTGTAACATAAACATCGATCGGAGCAGAAAAGATTTTTGTATCAAATATGTGCAGGATAGCACTAAACACCAACACAATAAATATAGAGCTAAGGAACCATGAAAAATAAATAACAGTTGTCTTTTCTGATACTGCAAAAAAAAAAGATAAAACCAGAAAAAGAAGAATTTATATGTAACATAGGAAGTAACTTGATGGAAGCTAACGTACCACTGGATAAGTTAATGTGGCCTGAGTTTTCAGTTGTGGATGAAGACACTTATTGTGTATACTTTTTTTATTCATTCATCTCTGTAGAACTATAGAAATGATAGATAACAGTTTATCAAACGTTTTAGGGGTCAAAATAGTCAAATAACTGGTTGGCCAGTTGGTCTGTAATTCTAAATAGCAATATCTGGCTTTCTTTAGCACTACTGAAGTAGTTTAGGATGTCCAAGACAGGATATACTGTCGGCGTAAACGTATGGCATTCAACGGAGGTATTGTGGTCAGCATTACATATCAGCCACTTATTTTTACCCCAGACTGTTATCCTAGGTACTGATTAATTGACTACATGACTGAAAAACTCCATGCATTTTATGGTGATGCTAGGAATTGAACCTGGGACCTCTACATTAGTATGGAGTGACTATGGCCACTGATCTAAGCCCCTTTCTTAAAATAGCTTGTACCTACCTGAAAAAAATTCCCAAAGTACTTCAATTTCTTATTTGATGCAGGGGCAGATGTGTGAATAACATAGATACTTAGAGAAACATACACTCCACATGTTGTTAATTACAGGAAAGATAAAATAAAAGCATCAGTTAGGGCCCAGTAAGTTGGAGGGTGGGCAGGTGGGGTTAGTGTGTTTTCATAGTTCCACATATGTAAGGACCAATGCGTCTCCAGAAACATCTATATTAATAAGTCTGTAAGGGAGGGGGGTTCGGCCATGCTAATCTCAGAAAGTACTGGGGCGATCTTAATGAAACTCTGCAGGCTTATAGTGACTACTTTGAAGAAAGTTTTAGACTTTGTTTCATTTGTTATCACAGAAAGAAGCAGAGTTATACAAAGTAGACAAATCATGTGTCTCACAGAAATGGTCATGGGTTTAAGTCTCAGCAAGATATTCAATATTCTTTACATAATGTGCGTTGCTTACATAATATGCATAATATAATATTTGAAATGTTTACATATGCAAACTAATCTATGACAGATTTTCGATCCCTCTCCCATCCTCATTACCAAGTTATTAAGAGTCGGGAGTACTTTATTACGACTAAAAGGCATTTTAATGTTTATTCTCAAAGTGTTTCTTAGTCGTTTGACATGTAAATATTTTGCTTTTCATTATTTTTGTCAGCGTTGTTCATTGGTAAGTAAAATAACTTTTGAAATAATTGTAATTAAATGAAATAATATAAGATTAATTAATGTGTTTGTGGCAATTATTTTTATTTTCGTTTTCAGTTATTCATACTTCACAATGCTAAAGAGAAAATTATCTTTAGAAAGGTATACCATAAATGCAAAACGAAAAAGACTTTTATAACATTGGAAACGCAACAATAACATGACAGAAGGCTTACAGCTTAACGAAGTAGGCTAATGACTGCTAGAGTTACTGCAAGGGCTGAACAAAATTTTTGAAGTGGAAAAATAAATTAATTAGTGGTTTAAATTATAATCCACTCATTAACTACACAAATGAAACTGACATAGCATCGATTAATATTGTTTCTCCTCACTAAAGCTTTGAAGAGGAAGGCGAATCAGCTAGTTTATGTTGCTCTTCTGGAAAAGTATGATTAGATCCCATACTTGCACCTTCAGAACCTTTAAAATCATTATTGAATATATAATATCCTTTATCAAAGCAATTGTTAGATGCATTATGATCTTACAATTCAGCTTTTCAATTTACATCATTCGGAGTCAGTAAAATAGTCAAAGGAAATTTCATGCATAATTTTAAAATTTAAGGACAAGTATATCATGTCATAGGGTTATTGTAACCAGTAAACGATGTTTATAAATTTCATCAAGTGTACTTCGTTGTAGATTATTTGCAACAGGCTCAAACGAGCATGTATCATAATTAGTAATTTAGATTAAACATTAGTAACAGTGCTTCAAAATTTACTTCAAAAAGTAAACTCATATTCAGACGAAACACTACGCAAAATTGTGGTAAATATGATGTTAGATATACGCACGATAATTATAATAATGATAATTATAACTGTAAGTGTGAAAACTACAGAGGTTATCATAAACGACGTATGAAAAAACCGTCGACAGCTGTTTATATGGGCCTCAAGCAGACTGAACATATGGAATGCATTCATGATGAGAGAATTATGGAATGCGACCGTTACGAGAGAAAGAGAGGCAAAATGAAAACGTTGCACTATAAACAGGTGACTTATACGATCCAAACAAACGTTCACAAGGTAAGTACGCACACAAACGAGGGGGTAATACAATGGAAATTTGTCGCGAGGGTGAACACAATGAATTTCCTGTGTACAACAACCTATTGTTATAATGAGGGGTGTCAGTTCTAACGACACACCGAACCGAACTCAATACCCTAAAATAAATAATTATTTTTAAATGAGAAAAATAATATTACTATTAATGATTAATAATAATATAAGAGAGTATAATTAAGAAATGTTATAAGGAATATTATTTGAAAGGGTTAATTAAGAAATGTATTATTGATGGTAAGGAATGCTATTGTAGAGAAATATTTAAGAAGAAATGGTAAGGAATGTTATTATTGATATGTTATAAATATGAAGAAATGATTAAGATGAGCAATAATTGCCATAATTGTTAGAACGACTGATCAAGCGAACACTTATTGAAGATACAAGGATACAGAAGAAAGCGAGAGTGAAAAGTCATAAGGGCAGAGACTACTTAGGATTAAGGACTTCGAGAAAAATATCGTTGTTTTCCAAGACAGTTCCTCTGTAACCGATCATGCGACACACTACAAGCTAAAAGAGTATTCTGTTACGGAAGTGTATTTCAAGAAAGTAGTAGCGATCAGAAAGGTAATGTTAAAGAAATGTAATAAAAGGTAATGAATGTTAATGTAGTGTATAAGTAATGTATTAGATAAAGTAATGTCATGTTAAGAAAAGAGCTAAGGAAGATTAGAAGCGAAGGTAAGAATGTATGAGTAAGATAATGTAAAATTAAGGACCGAATTTACACACATATGTAGGAATGCAGAGTATACAGAAGGAGAACAAAGGAGAGCTAATTGCAGTGGATTTTCTGGGACCATTACCACGATCAAGTCGAGGTGTGAAGCACATATTAGTATGTATCGATGTGTTTTCCAAGGCAGTCCGACTGTACCCAATTATGCGACCCACAACCAAAGGTGTTCTAAAGATACTACTGCAGAAATATATTCCGTTATATGGAAAAATGAAGAAGGTACTCTGTGATCAAGGTGTACAATTCCAAAGTAAAAAATGGGAGAGGACGTTAAGGGAAAATGGAATACAACCAGTACTCACATCCATAAGACATCCTCAAGGAAACCTTGCTGAGAGAGTTAACAAAGAATTAGGTAAATATTTACGAATATATTGCCATGATCAACACAATAAATGGGCAGAATATTTACCATTTCTTGAAAAAGCCATTAATGAAAATTATAGTGAAGCAACAGGATACACTCCAATGGAATTAGAAGAAGATAAGAAGCCAAACAGATTTTGGACTAAGTATATAAACAAACCTAATAACCAAAATGTACCTGTACCAATAAGTGTGAAAATTGGATACGCAAGGCAACGGATAATAGAAAGGGGTAACAAGAGAGTAGAGAGGTTTAATCTAACTCACAAGCTACAACAATTCAACGTGGGAGAAAGTATACTACTCAAAGCAAATCCAGTGGGAAAACGGAGTGATAATACGGCGAAGAAATTCTTCAGACTTTATAATGGACCGTATACGTTAAGACAGCGAGTAGGACAGAACACTTTCATCGTATATGATGAGATACAGAAGAAAGAAATTGGTAAATTCCACGCAACGTCATTTAGGAAGTTCTACACATGAAAACAACGAGGTCAATGAAACCAGTCAGATCAGCTGTTTGTTGAAGCCACCCTACTACAAGGTCACGAGCAGTGAGCGTACGAAGAGGGGAGGTAAGACATTTATATACACTCCAATTAAGGGTGAAATGACGAATATTATTCTTTATTATTTGTTACATTTTTTTTTGCAAATTATAATAAATAAATAAAAAAAAAATTATAATAAATAAATTTATTAAATTTTTTTTTGTTACCAAGCAGAGGAATAATGCGACAGTACAAATAAGTGATGTACTGAGCATGGAATATAAAAATTTAAATTTACCTAATAAACTGTAAATAATTAATAATATATTAGAAATAAGCATGTCAGGGATTGCAAGCTTGGCTCAGACAAAAATATGAACAGGTGTTTCGACCTGAATCGACGTGCACACACACACAATTGTAACTGAAAGTGTGTACACCAGTATTTTGCTAGTGTGTGTGAACGCAGGTCTCTGCAGGCGAGTTTGCCACCCCAAGATGAATAATTGCACAATTACTGTTTTTCCGTAATTATTCATAAACTATAATTAAGAATTAAAATTCAAAAGCACAATAAAATGTAATAAAATTTACTAGATACTGTGTACGAAAACCACGCGAAAGTGACACACCGTACGAGTGTAATAGTGAAATAACTGTGTACAAATCGAAAGGGTTAAGTTGCAATGTCCAAAATTACAGTGAACATGTGTTGTAAAAATAGTTATAAGATAAGTATAAGAGTATACTTACAGGACTCTGCAATTCGCAGAAATATAAAAACTTGCGAATTTGACAAAGAGTGGGGGAACTGAATCCAGAGACAGTTTCTAACATGTCGATTTCGTACCACTGCAGGTGTCGACCAAGACATGGGTATAAATAGGACACGCAAGCTACAGTGGTTCTCTTTCTTAAATCATCCACGGTGCAGCGGGAGCTTATGCCCATCAGCACGGCGTATTTATTTTTTTTAAATGTTCCAGTTACGTACAACTATGCAACTAAGTTGTAAAGACAATCATTTTAATTAATAACATCAGTACATAAGAAGAAATACATAAGAAGATCCATTAACGTCAGAAACAGCAAGAGGAGAGTTCCAGAGAGTGATACGACGCTGGACAAGAGGAGTGTTCCAGAGAGAGAGAGTGATACGACGCTGGACAAGAGGAGAAGAGAGACAGCCGACGCTGGACAAGAGGATAAGAGAGACAGCCGACGCTGGAGGCGAGACGAGGACGAATACCGATGGATAAAAAAAAATGATCGAGTATGATTGACGACAATAAGGTGATAAACAACTTATTTATATCTTAATCATACAAAGAACTCAAAGACAATTAAAGACATTTCTATTTTATTTAAAAGTAAGAGCAATGTTTCTTGTAAAGTAGAATTAAAATCATAGATGTTTTAGAAATACGATTAACGTAACAAGAGCTCAAATTAATATGATATAAATGATTACAAAGCATTTAAATGAAAACAATTAGTATTTGAGAAAACAGTACTGAGAAACAAAAGATAAATTCAATAACTATTAATATTTTGAGTACATTACAATATAGAAAAAGAGATTCAAATATTGATATTTTGAGACACATTAATTGACTGAGTAGTCTGAAAATGAGATTTTTCTTTTATACAATAATTAGTAGAATAGAATATTTAGTCAGTAAGGATGTATATAGCTTAAGTCTTACGGCATAACAACAAATAATAACGAATGTTTTAAATCGAAGTCAGTGCCATGTGCACATTTTTTAATAGTATCAAATAAATTTTAATTACCGTTTCAAGTTACATAGAGATCTTATTGCAGATACACCTGACACCCAATTTAAATGTTATATTGTTAAATAATTTGTCAATCTTGAACGTGAGACCGGTCACACCTATTTTATGTATATGTAACGTTGCATAAATTTGGCGCTCCAAGATCATGGGGCTCCACAAATTTAAATTATATTAAATTTGCAATTTGTTACGTTGCAACATATATATATATATATATATATATTGCAATGATACAGCCATAGCTGTATTAGGCATTAATTTAAATAAATGTAAATTTTGTATAATTTGTATAAGTTACGGGTAAATGGACAGGTCTGAGATTGCAGAAATATTTCATTGTTAGATTAGGGTAGCAATTAACCTGTTCCGACATGCAGTGAACACCTGCTCAATTGTATGTGTGTTACACGTGTATCTTGTGTGTGTGAGTGAAGCAGGCATAGACAGGAAACTCAGCAACCCGCCCCAAGTAATTAATAAAATAATTGTTTTAATTCACTATGAGAAAACTAATTAATGTATGATCAAACCAAAGGTACCAAAGTGTGGGTAAAAATTATAGTTATCCCCAATGAAAAGATGACGTTAATAGAACATGTTATGCGAAGACAGTGCAGAATAAATGTGCTAAAAAATACGCAAATTACCCTAAGACGCTCAAATTAATATAGTGAGTGATTAATCGAAGTAGCTACGATTTGTGCTATCTCGATTCTGTGCAAAACAGTGCTATTTGCTAATAATTGCAAATACAGTAGATGAAAAGGTTCGGTAGTGGGGGCTGTCACGAGATACGCAGGTATCGACAGGATGATTTTGGAGCCGACCAGCGCAGAATCTCGAGAGGGTATAAATTAAGGGTTCGACCAAAAACCCTTCTCTTTATTTCAAGACTCAGTTGCAGCCGGACATGCTGTCCGTCGGCAAAACAGTTTCTTTTTTTTTATCCTATTACAAGTCGCAGTAACAAACAAAATGACGTTTATTAAAGTTACGACAATATTATGGGAAAAGTAAATACAGCAATAGTTAGTCTATCAAGAGTATATCCAGGAAATATGCTGTGGATCGACGCTGGACTCTAGACGTATCCAGGGAAGCTGCCGTGGATCGACGCTGGACTCTAGACGTATCCAGGGGACACAAAGCTGCTGTAGATCGACGCTGGACTCTAGACGTATCCAGGAAAGCTGCCGTAGATCGACGCTGGACTCTAGATGTATCCAGGACCACGCCAGGACAAGAGGAATGGAAAATTAACTCTAGACAACGCTGGTACCCGGACAACAGTCGTAAGATCATCAGAAATCGAGGTGACATGCTTAATCCATTTTAAATGATTTATAAAAACAAAAGAGCTCATAAAGACGATTTCAAAAGACAGTAAATTGAAACAAATAAAGTTTATATTTAGTAATAATATGTTAAAATGTAAATAAATGTTTAGTCGTAAGAATGAGCGATCGCATATACATAAAAGCAGTAATAAATGAAAGAGAATTTAAAGTAAAGAGAGTAGAGTTTATTATCAAAATAAATAGTAAAGTAATTAGATATTTGAAGTATAGAAAGATTAATTTAAAGTTGAATATTAAAACAAAAGCCAGTCTACAAGAAATTAATATAAAGTTAAATTGAAGTCAAAACATTGGTATAGACTGAGCGAGTAGAGGTCAGATCTGAAATAAGACAATTTATTTCAATATAAGAATATTTTAATTTTATAATAAATTAATAAAAATTATTTAACATGTTTAGATATCAGAATTTTTTAAAGATGTGTAATGTTGCATATCGTAAGATATAAACATTAAATAATGAGCAATATCGTGACCGACAAATTAATGATGTTTATGAATAATTTTAATAATGAAAAAATAATAAATATGAGTTTTTAATACTGATAATAAAAATACTATTATTATATTCACACCTGAACCCCAAATACACGTACATGTTGTTAGTAATGTTATATAAAGTGTATGAGTTCAATTAATGTACCAATTAAATTGCACAGAATATATATCTTGTTACATTTTTGTTGCCCTTGACGTGTGGCACGACACGCTTACATTTAATAACATTGTATCTTGTATAAAATGGCGCTCCAAGATCGTGGGGCTCCACAAATTTAAATTATATTAAATTTGCAACTTGTAACGTTGTATATAAAAATGGCGCCCAACGTGGGGCGAGAAACGACTACATTTAATAATTAATGTATGCTCTATGATTACCAATGTTTGATGAGTTATATGATATAGCTAATATTATATGTAATAATTATTTATAGTAAACATTAACTGTATGTTATGTTAATTGTTGTGTACTAAAACACAACTGGCGCTCAACAAAATAAACAGGTGTAAGTGTAACATGAGTAAATAAAAATAAATAAATAATAACAGTTCAACAATAAATAAATAAAAGCTTGCATACGGTTCACTAATAATAATAAATTATAAATAAATATTTAAATACAAAATAATTCAACATGACGACTCCAGGAAATTTAGACATGGAGGCATTTCAGACAATGATGCGTGCCTGGGTTGATGAATTAAGCACAAAACAGACAGAAACTTTAAATAAACAGACAGAAAATTTAAATGCTAGAATAGAAGAATTAAAAGAATTTAATAAGAACCAAACAGAAAGTTTAGAAAATAAACTTGAACAACAGACAGAAAATTTTAAACAGGGCCCATAAAAATCACGGAGAGTTTAGAAGAATTAACAGAAAAAATTGTTGATACTAACTTACGTATTGACACGCTAGAGAATAATTTCAAACAAGCCTTACATGAACAAGTTGTACGGATTGAAAATAAACAAAAAGAATTACATCTCGAGTGGAGGAAAAATCTAAAAGAATCGCATAAACAAATAAATGAAAATTTAAATCATACTTTAACTACTATGATGCGAGAGCAGGATGATAAAATTCAAACTGTTAGTAATATGTTGCAAGCAAATACCAGTAAACTTGTAGAGACATAGAAACGCGTACTGTAGTCATTGAAAATAGAATTGAAGAAACTACAAAGAACTGTTCGGGAGACGTCTCACATATGAAAGAAGAAATCCAAGAGGAGATGAACCAGCTACGAAGTGAGTTGAGAAGACGACAGAACCAAATGACTATGTTTCCTACACCAATGGAAGAAAGGACCAGACTTAAATTCTCAGGTGGAAAATGGGAGAACAGTATGGAATTCCTAGCTAGAGTGGAGAAGGAAATAGAGAAGATTGGCAGTGCAATAAATGATGACGAAAAGATAGACTTCGTCACGCGATATCTTAAAGATTCAGCCAGTCAGTGGTATTCTATTATTAGAGATAACGTCAGTACATATCAGCAGTTTCGTGAGGCATTCGAAAACAGATACTGGAATGTGCATACCCAACGACAGGCGAGGGATCAACTCGAGTATGGAAAATTCAATGCACAAGGACAACAGAGTATTGAACAGTACGCAATTGTGCAAATCGAACGTGTAAAACATTTAAAACCAAAATTTTCTGAATATGAGATAGTGTCTAAGTTGTCTTACCATTTTCATAGAGATATCCAATTAGCTGTATATACGCAGGGTATCAAAACGATTGAACAATTCTTAATACTTGTCACTCAATCACAAAATATTAACAAGAGTAACACAGCGCCACTCTATCAACAAACACGGATTAATTATCACAATAATTACAAACGTAGTGATAAAGCACGAGAACGTGATGATACGCAAAATCGTGATAATTATAGGCGAAATTTCACACCGCCAGCGCACAGTGTAAAGCAACACACAGCTGTGAATAACACGCGAAACGTACAGCAGGAACCACACACAGAGAAAAACGTGCGTGATACAAATTGGAAGCAGAGATTTAAGAAAACACATGGTCGCTTCGTGTCTACAGTGCAGAGCAAGAGAGGGAGTGCAGAGGGAGAAATCAAGGCAAAACCGCGACACAGCTCTGTGCAACCATCCTGTTCCCATGACACAGAACAATGACTGAAAAACAGGACGTACGAGTCCACAATGAACAATATATTTCTGTGCGATGTGAGAAATGAATTATTAGACACCGACAGAAGGGTGACACCAAGTCAACCAAAAATAAAATGTCCGCTAATTAATGTACAAATTAACGGAAGTAAAATTAAAATGTTAATCGATACAGGTAGTCAATTAACTGTACTAAGTAATAAGTGGGTACAACAAAATAAAAAATATTTTAGATAAACGGCTATTTTACCTGTCAGTAATATGAATGTTATTACAGCCATGAATAAGAGAGAAAAAGTTAGACAGCAAGCTTACGTAACTTTAAAGTGTAAGGACTTAGAAATAATATATCCTATGATCATAATGAATAAACTTATTTATGATGGAATTATTGGAATGGATTTATTAAATACTTTAAGTGCAAGAATTGGTATCAATAACAATAAGGTGTTATGTAATTATAAGAATGTTCTATATGAATTAATTATGAATGAAGATGAAGAAAATGGTGAGGTAAGTGAAAATCCTATTGTCATATCCAAGCCATGTATACGATATGCACTCAGCATGCTAATTCGGCTGAAGAAGGAATGTCATGTCAGGAAGAAGTGAAGTTATTTAAATTAATAGAAGTGTATAATGAAGTATTCAGCGAAGTACCGACGCAGACCACAGTCTATGAACACGCTATTATGGTATCAGACCCTACAAAATTTGTCAGACGAACGTATCCAATACCCAGGAAGTACGAGGGAGAAGTTGAACTGGAAATACGACGGATGATAGAAAATAATGTTATTGAGCGGTTGAACAGCAACTTTCTTAATCCTCTAGTTGTAGTAAAGAAGAAAAGTGGAGACGTACGTTTATGCCTGGACATGAGGAGTTTGAATAGCGTTATTCTACGTGAATTCGATTGTGCTCCACTTGAGGACGAGTTATTTGCCAAGTGTGAAGGAGCACGATATTTGACTAAGTTGGATTTAAGGTCAAGTTTCTGGCAAATTCCAATTAGAAGAGAAGATAGAAAATACACCGCCTTCCTATATAAAAGTAAATGCTATCAACACAAGGTAGTTCCATTTGGTTTGAGAACGAGTTTGGCAGCAATTGTAAAATGTCTGGAGAAAGCATTGGGACCAGAAGTGGAGCCGTACACCATAGTGTTCGTGGATGATATCCTGGTAGTGTCAAAAACACTTGACGAACACATTGAACATCTTAACATAATATTTCACAAGTTTAAGGAAGCCCATATATCCCTTAACCTAGACAAGTGTGAATTCATAAAATCCTCAATCCAATTCATAGGTCATATTATTTCATCCTCAGGTATTCAACCCGATCCCATGAAAATATTCAGTATTACCGATTTTCCTATACCTAAGAACATTAAAGGGTTACGAGCATTTTTGGGACTCAGGGTATTATAGAAGATTCTCACAACTATACGCAGAGAAAACCCAACCATTGCTGGAGTTAACAAGGAAAAATCACAAATGGAAGTGGGAGAAGAAACATCAAGATGCCTTCGACCAAGTCAAGAATTTATTCATGGAAAACATAATGCTTCATCATCCACAGCGAGATGGAAGATTTGTTATCTACGCAGACGCTAGTGACTACGCGTGGGGAAGTGTACTGTATCAACAGGATGCTACAGGAGAACACCGTGTCATTGCATATGCTAGTAGAGTATTCAAAGGAGCAGAGAAGCAGTACTCTACATCGGAGAAGGAGATACTTGCTATAGTCTACGCTCTGAAACAGTTTCGATACTATATTTACGGAACGCATTTCGAAATACATACGGACCATCAAACGTTATCATTTCTATTAAAATGTAAAGTAACCAATGCTCGATTGTTACGATGGATCCTAGCAACCGGTGAGTATTCCTTTACTATAAAATATTGTAAAGGGAAAGATAATATTATAGCCGATACTTTGAGTAGATACGTCACAGAAAAGTGTGAAGAGGTCTATGAAAAGAACCATAATGAGTTACAACTGTTACCTATTAAATTTACTATTGATAATGATATTAAACACATGTTGAAGAATCTACCTCAACAACAAAACTTAGATGATGCTACGAGGGAATTTAAGCTACGAGACCACCTACCAGACAATTACAAGGTACAAAATGGAGTTTTATATAAACTAATGAGGCAAGATTGGAAGGTAGTATTAACAAATGATATGTTGCATAAATTAATTCGACCAACACACAAAAGTTTAGCACATGCTGCTGCACTTAAATGTTACTTAAGCCTACGTGAAGATTTCACCATCAATAATATGTTCAGGAAGATTAAAAACGAATGTAAGAAATGTTATGAGTGTCAAACAGCAAAAGGACCGAATCTACATACCTATGTGGAAATGCAGAGTATTCAAAAGGACCAAAAAGGAGAGCTAATTGCAGTGGATTTTCATGGACCACTCCCGAGATCAAGTCGGGGGGTGAAACACATACTTGTTTGTATAGATGTATTTTCCAAAGCCGTCCATCTGTATCCAATTATGCGACCCACAACTAAAGTTGTTTTAAAAATACTCTTGCAGAAATACATTCCTGCATATGGTAAAATGAAGAAGGTACTTAGCGATCAAGGAGTACAGTTCCAAAGCGAAGTATGGGAGAGAACTCTTCGTGAAAATGGAATCCAACCTGTACTCACATCAGTACGACACCCACAGGGAAATCTGGTGGAAAGAGTAAATAAAGAGTTAGGTAAATATCTACGAATCTACTGTCATGATCAACACAACAAATGGGCAGAGTACTTACCTTTCTTTGAGAAAGCAATAAATGAAAATTATAGCGAAGCAATGAGTTATACACCAATCGAGCTAGACAAAGACAAGAAACCTGTCAGATTCTGGACCAAATATGTAAGCAAGCCAGAGAATCAAAATGTACCTATTCCATTAAGTGTAAAGGTGGAGTATTCTAAACAACGCATCTAGAACAAGGTAACAAGAGGATAGAAAAGTACAATAGAACACATAAATTACAACGATTTGATGTAGGAGAACATATTCTGTTGAAAGCTAATCCTGTAGGAAAACGCAGTGACAACACAGCAAAGAAATTATTCCGATTATACAACGGATCTTATACGTTGAATCAACACGTAGGAAGACACACATTCATCATATACGATGAGAGAAAGGATAAGGACATTGGCAAATATCATGCGACGTCATTCAAGAAATTCTACGTATGAATAATGAGAAGAGAGTAAAAGTGGGACAAGGCCACTGAAGCAAGACAAGGTCAACGCACCGATCAGCTGTGTAATGGGGGTGAATATTACATACCACCACGGTGAACGTTAGGCTGACTTACTCATTATTATGTGTTTGTTTAACAATGTAAACTTAAGTTAAGTTAATATAACATGATTGTATTTGTCTAGAACAAATAGACAAAAATTTAATAAATAAATATTTATTAAATTTTTTCTCTCAGGCAGAGGAATAATGCAATGATACAGCCATAGCTGTATTAGGCATCAATTTAAATAAATGTAAATTTTGTATAATTTGTATAAGTTACGGGTAAATGGACAGGTCTGAGATTGCAGAAATATTTTATTGTTAGATTAGGGTAGCAATTAACCTGTTCCGACACGCAGTGAACACCTCAATTGTATGTGTGTTACACGTGTATCTTGTGTGTGTGAGTGAAGCAGGCATAGACAGGAAACTCAGCAACCTGCCCCAAGTAATTAATAAAATAATTGTTTTAATTCACTATGAGAAAACTAATTAATGTATGATCAAACCAAAGGCACCAAAGTGTGGGTAAAAATTATAGTTATCCCCAGTGAAAAGATGGCATTAATAGAACACGTTATGCGAAGACGGTGCAAAATAAACGTGCTAAAAAATACGCAAATTACCCTAAGACGCTCAAATTAATGTAGTGAGTGATTAATCGAAGTAGCTACGATTTGTGCTATCTCGATTCTGTGCAAAACAGTGCTATTTGCTAATAATTGCAAATACAGTAGATGAAAAGGTTCGGTAGTGGGGGCTGTCAGAGATACGCAGGTATTGACAGGACGATTTTGGAGCCGACCAGCGCGGAATCTCGAGAGGGTATAAATTAAGGGTTCGGCCAAAAACCCTTCTCTTCATTTCAAGACTCAGTTGCAGCCGGACATGCTGTTCGTCGGCAAAACAGTTTATTTTTTATCCTATTACAAGTCGCAGTAACAAACGAAATGACGTTTATTAAAGTCACGACAATATTACGGAAAAAGTAAATACAGCAATAGTTAGTCTATCAAGAGTATATCCAGGAAATATGATGTGGATTGATGCTGGACTCTAGACGTATCCAGGGAAGCTGCCGTGGATCGACGCTGGACTCTAGACGTATCCAGGGACACAAAGCTGCTGTAGATCGACGCTGGACTCTAGACGTATCCAGGGAAGCTGCCGTAGATCGACGCTGGACTCTAGATGTATCCAGGACCACGCCAGGACAA
The DNA here is from genome assembly GCA_034769895.1 of Magicicada septendecula. Classification (NCBI taxonomy): domain Eukaryota; kingdom Metazoa; phylum Arthropoda; class Insecta; order Hemiptera; family Cicadidae; genus Magicicada; species Magicicada septendecula. The sequence continues at coordinate 706,324,202 of CM068368.1, forward strand.
GAGGAATGGAAAATTAACTCTAGACAACGCTGGACCACGGACAACAGTCGTAAGATCATCAGAAATCGAGGTGACATGCTTAATGCATTTTAAATGATTTATAAAAACAAAAGAGCTCGTATAGACGATTTCAAAAGACAGTAAATTGAAACAAAGAAAGTTTATATTGTAACGGTACATATAACACTACATCCACCAACGTACCGAAAATTAATTTGAAAGCCACTACTGTTAAGAATACATAAAAGGTCAAGAATACCACCATAGATACAGAAGGAGAAAGTATCATATGTTAAAATAAGTGAAGTATCATGAAAAAGAAATTACAGTAAACCCTCGATTTAACGGACTAATTGGGGCTGAGGGGTGTCCGTTAAATCGAAAGTCCGTTAAATCGCAAATTTTGTTTTTTGAGGATATATTTAAATCAAATAGGCCTATAACACTTGAAATTTTAATACTATTAATATCATGCAAATACCGTATTGTTCCGAATACAAGCCACACTTTTTCTCCTAAAAACATGGTCGCTAATTTGGCCTGCGGCTTGCATTCGCCCGCTAACGAAATTCGAAGTTATACCTGACTTCTGGCGGGACGAATGCTTTTGGTATCTATGAGTTGTTTACTGCCTAAGCAACAGCAGTCTGCCCGGCTGTAGTTAACTCTGGCGTTATGATTTATGACTACAACCGAATGTTTTAACAGCAAACTGAAGAAAGAATAGGAAGATAAAGTGTAAGTGCGTGCGCATTCGCGCGTGCTCGCACCCTTCTGTAGGCAGCAAGACAAAGGATGAGTAGAGGGGGTGTGAGTAACATGTTTCTAAATAACGGGTAAACTGCCAGTGTGGTTTTCTATTGTAACAGCGACAACATCGCTTATCTGTACTTTGTTTTCATTCGGCGTTTTTATAGTGCGTTTGCGGTATGAGTGATATCGTGGAGACTAAAGGCACGCAGTCAAATCAAATTAAACGTAACCCGTACAATGCGAATTATAAATTAATTGTGATACAAAATGTAGAAAAAACATGCAATCGCGAAGCCGCAAGGAAATTTGATAACGATGAATCGTGTATTCGACGATGGAGAAAACAGAAGGAACGACTTTTAAATGCAAATACTGTGCGACGAGCATTCGCGGGACCTCAAGTTGGGCGTTTTGTAGCAGTAGAGTCCAGCGTCTGTGAATACGTACGGCTTTTAAGAAGGCAAGGACTCCCCGTCACTAGACATGTTTTAAAATTAAAAGCTTTAGAAATCGCAGAAGAATTAAAAGTCTCCGGTTTCAAAGCCAGCTTCGGGTGAATGATGCGGCGAAATGGATTTGCGCTTAAGTGACGTACATCACTCGCGCTAAAACTACCTAGTGACTACGAAGAAAAAAAACTTCTACAGTATCAGCGATTTGTCATTCATTTACGCAAGAAGCATAATTACAGTATTCACTTGAACACATGAGAAATGCCGATGAAACGCCCGTATTTTTTATTTTTTATTTACGTATATTTACGTTGGACCAAAAGGGAACCAAATCTGTAACAATAAAGATTACGAGAAATGAAAAATTACGTGCCAGTGTAATGCTTGCTGTATTAGCCGATGGACGAATATTTCACAGTGAAATAAGATATTATACTGATCAGTGTATATTGTTCAGTGTTAGTCGTTGTGATGTCTTCCACTGAACGTGTGCGACGCCTGCGTCAACGACAATGCAAAGGCAGGGATTGTGAAGAATTTAATGAATTCTTGATGAATACTCCGTTCTCATCAAATACAATTGAAGATGAGAAAATTTGCGTGTTTCAAAACAAGAAGAAAAGAAACGAAAGAATGCTGCGATAGCCAAGCAATATCGCCAGAACAGGAGAGTCTGCAGTTTATGCACATTATACGTTTCAAAAGCCTAATATGCTTTGATGTTGAAGTTTTTTTTCCTCTTCCAAATTCTGTCCGTTAAATCCGAAGTCCGTTAAACCGAGGTCCGTTAAATCGAGGGTTTACTGTACTAGTAAATGTACCAATAAAGAAGAAAAGAAGACTAAAGACGAGACGACTGACATACCTTACCCAACAGATCAGTGAGAAGAACAACGGAAACAAAGGAAGAGAATTAGATCAGTGAGAAGAACACAATGAAAACCCAAACAAAAGAAGAATGAAGAATCAGTGAGAAGAACACCACGATAACAACCTCAAGAAAGAAGAAAGAAGAAACAACGCGAAGGAGACAAGTGAAGACAACATCATGTATAAAATAAATAAGAGTGAGAAGGAGATCAATGAAGAAAAGAAGAAGGAAGATATCCAAATATCACTATAATATTGACGACTCGGAACACTAAGTTTTTTATAAGTAAAAACGTAAAGTTTTACCTTACAGCCTAAACCGGCTTTCACCTATAGAAGGCTTCATCAGAGGCTGTCGTTAGTAGCGCTGTTCGTCTTGTTGTTGGTGACGAGATAGTTTTTCGAAAGATCGAAGCTGTGTGTGTGTGGTGAGATGTGTTCGAATAATGCATGTGATTTGAATTGTGTCTGTTCGTTTAGGATGTCGTTTTTATTTGTTTTTGTGTGTTTGTATATTTCTAATTGTTCTAGAGTGTCTAGTTTTCGGCCTTTTGTGTGTACGTGTAGTATGTTCATGTTATTGTCGATGTTTTTATATGTGTGGTTTGCTTCAATGAGGTGGTTTGCGAAGGTAGATTCTGTAGTGGTGTGGAATGCTTTTGTGTGTTCAATGTTCAGTGTTCAAACACACAAAAACAAATAAAAACGACATCCTAAACGAACAGACACAATTCAAATCGCACGCATTATTCGAACACATCTCACCACACACACAGAGCTTCGATCTTTCTATCTCGTCACCAACAACAAGACGAACAGCGCTACTAACGACAGCCTCTGATGAAGCCTTCTGTAGGTGAAAGCTGGTTTAGGCTGTAAGGTAAAACTTTACGTTTTTACTTATAAAAAACTTAGTGTTCCGAGTCGTCAATATTATAGTGATATTTAGTTAAGTAACGGACACGTCATGGACAACGAAATCCAAGAAGATATCCAGACCAGACACAAGAAAAAAGGGAAAGAAATTGAAATATAACAAACTAACATATACCTTTAAAGGAATAATTGTACTAAGAAGAAAGAAGACATGTTAATTAATTACATGATATAAATCCCTAAGCTGTATGGTAAAGTCAACACTGACCACAACTCATTTGATGAATACATTCCTTGTCCATGTAGAATAAACGGTAATCAATAAGGACTAAGTATTGTAAATAAAGAATCACCAACAAACTGAATAAGAATAGGATAAGTTTATATTAGCTAAATGATGTGTAGACATAAAGAAGAAGACTAGGTTCCAAATATAAATGACCAATTGTACAGTGGAATTGATGTTAGTAAAAACCCACTAATTAACAATAATTAAGACAATAAAAGAGTAAACCAAAGGTACAATAATAATAACCAATAACCAATGTACAAACATTGAATGAAAGTCAATCTACCAGATTAATGCAGAAATACACAGCCAGCAGCAACACATTACTGCTTACCAAACATGCAACATAACCTAATCTGGGCAACCAGTTTTCACTAAAATTTAAGAAAAACAAAACCAAACCAATATCAAACCAGAATGTATTGAGCTAGGAAGTAACTAGATGATATAAGGAACGTTTTGTACACAATAGATGATATAATAACTAAATATAAAAGCTATATTAATGTAATCCAATATAACTATATGCTTGTAATAACAAAGATGTATGATGCAACCAAATTATGTTATAAACTAATTATACAAAAGTAGTAACTCAACTAACAACTTGAAATGGGACAGAATACTGTTCAGATGAATAAATTCAACCAAGATAACTATCTAAATAAGCAAAATAACAATAATAACAACAAAACTATAGTAACAACTAGCTGCAAGCAATGTTGATAGCTACAAAACCAAGGTGATAACAAATTCAAATGCAGAATGAACTGCAGCACATTGATAACAATGTCATTGAGACCATTATAATTATCATTGGAATAACAATAAGAATAATATGTATAGAGTACCAAGCCTACAGTAAGGTAACTCCATGAAGTATGACAAGCCTACTTAACAAACAACAATTAAGGCAATAAACTCATAATGTAGGGAAAAAGAACACTGTCAATAGTGACTAAACCCATTAATGTGTAAATAGGCCATGTTAGAAATTAATTAAATGTTAGTATTATTAAAATATAAGAAAAAACAAATATGTATAGTCATAGACCTAGGATTGAATCTATGAAAACGGACATAGTATTAATATTAAGGCATAGTTTTAAGGGAAAATTGTACAGTAAGTTAAGAATACGTTATTACCATCGAATATGGAATAAAAACAATGTATTAATAATAATTAATAGCTTAATGGACACTAAGTGTATATACCAAGTGTGATTTCAGCAACCCCGAATCCGAAATATATGATGAGGGGATTCAAAATAATCGTCATAAAAAATTAGAAACAATGAGGGTAATTAAAATGACATCAGTGCAGTTATAAGTAAGATATTGGACTTATAAAAATAATTGTATGATGCTGAGCCCTTGCGCGTGGGTATGTTGACCACAAATTCTTAATCTCGACACCAGAAAGTGACGCGTTTGTAAGCGTCTGTTTTGACGAAGCCCGCCGAAAATAGACGAATTCAAATATATTGACCAATCAGATCCTATAAAAAATATGAAATGCATCATTCCGACAGAGGAAGCGAGGACAGTCTTTTACCAGCAACGAGATGAACTACATGCACGCCGTTCATCCAGAAAAAACGTGCGTTTGACAGCGGCCAGATGTAAACATACGCTAACCTCAAACCATGAGTGGAGGTTATGTCTACTGAAGAAAAATAGTGCAGTATATTTTTAAGTGAAAATAATTCGGAGTACATGCGCATAGGAGTGAGTGTAGTGCAGTTATAAAAGTTTAATTAATTAATTAAAGTATTTTAATTAATTAAAAAATTTAAGAAAAAGTGTAAACACTACGAACGACCAGTTACGCAAGTATCAAATACCCACAACTATTATATTATGATTGTATAGTTATATATATATATATATATATAACAGAACGCTAATAGCGTATTGAATTAACATCAGTTAATCAATTAAATAACCAATTCCTAAAGGAAGGGAACTCCGTAATACAGTTAAACAATGTCAAAGTTGAACGCTTTCATTAACGACAATTTTAGCTATTTGTATAATTCTAATGTTTAGTATAAGCAAAGACATTATGTAATCAATGAAGGGAGTATGTGCCCTAACCATTAATAAGATAAGAGTGTTCAATATTTTGTTTCAATAATTAAGTAAGAGTTACACCAGAGGGTGGCATAAATATATCCAATGAATTACAAATACCTGAATTATGTACATCCAGTCTAGGATATGATAATAATCCATGACACTGAATTCTAATAATTATTATCACTTGTTAACAAATAATTAATATTAAAAACTAATATAATTAATATTAAATAATTAAAAATAAATAATAACTTTTAAACAAACAAGGTTGCACAAACCTATCTTAAATTCAATGTTTAACCATGAACAGTTGTTCATACTTTATATCCTTTCAAATTAATAATAAATGAATTTATATTTTATCTACTTATTATAACCGTAGCAATTTTATTAAATATGTGTATTTTGCAGACTCAAAGAACCTACTACTACTATTATTACTACTACTACTAATAATAATATTAATAACATTACAAGTTTAATAACACTTCATAACCTATTTGTTTACCAACAAAATTATTCGACTAGCCAAATGCAGTCATACCAACCTGAGATTTTTAAATGTTTTAGAGTCCATGTTCGAATTTAACTGTTAACCAAAAGGAAAGTAAATTTTATTATTGTACTAAATTTTATTGTTCTAGAGTTGAATAAATCATTATTGTCATTTGAACCTTTGAAAGAGTTGGCTTTTATTGTAATCATTAGATACAGCTTAGTGAGAAAAACGAGACGGTTGGTACAGACTTCCAGAACGAATCATTCAAAAGGAATGATTTTTTCCAACCGCACCGACCTATATATATTATTACACAGTATAAATTATCGTAAATACATGTTTGTGTATGTTTATGTTAGTGTATAGGCAGGACATTATGGATCATCTCATCACCGCTGATCAACGGAGAGCCAACAGAACTTCAAGTGAATCAAATCTAAGAAGTGAATAAAAAACATTTTCTAAACCAAATAAACCGATAATTAAAACGACGATAAAAAGTGTAAGTAACCGATTTATTCACTACCGGATTCATCAATAGGTTGAATTGGGTGGAATAAATCACTAAACAACAACTTAATAATAAAGTACGAGCTTTTTGAATAATAATAATAATAATAATAAACAAATTACAAGACCCCATATTAAATAAATAACCCTGAGACTAATATTTAAAAACACGGGAGCAATCGTCCTCTTATAATATTTAGTAATAATATGTTAAAATGTAAATAAATGTTTAGTCGTAAGAATGAGCGAGATAATAAATGATAATAAATTTAAGCTGTAATAAATGAAAGAGAATTTAAAGTAAAGAGAGTAGAGTTTATTATCAAATAAATAGTAACGTTGTAATATACTATTTCTTTAAATCCCCATTTAATTAATAGCTTTTTCAGAATTTAGTAGATAACAGCTTAAGAGTTTGGAGCATCTTTAATAAATATATAAAAATGTTTATGAGTTACTCATCCCTTTTCCTGCTTCTCCTCATCGTCGCGTCACTGTTTTATAACCACTTTTTTCTCCGTTTAACTTCCGAACTGTTTTTACAAATGGTCACTGCTTTATATACACTTTTCTGTCCGAAATATTTATGAAAAACTGTTTCTATTTAAACTTGTGAAGTACTAACTTCCTTCACTCTTTGTTATTGTTTTATTAATTCACTCATTATTAGTCGGCCGACTTGATTGATAATTTGCTCGTGAGCACTGTTTTCTGACCGCGCGGTTTGAGAACTTTTGTCGACTGTAGATTTTAAAAATGGCCAGAGATCCTCTGTGTGCGGCAACTTGTGTCGGGATTGGTGGAACGCATCTCGAGGAGCTTACGTCATCGAGCACCTGGTGGGAAGGAATTCTTCAGGCGTGCTTTTTATCGTGTGACCGTTGGCTGACTCGCGCGCGCATACGCATGAATTCGCACCCCTTTTGACCATTTACATTTCCAGACTCTTTAATTGCTTTTGTGCGACACGTACGGCTTGGTACGTGGGGGACTGCAAGGTGTTCAAAATGTCATGCGTTTGTGATCAAAACGCTGTTCAGCCTGAGTGGCTACTACTTTTTATAATTATTAAAGAATAAAATAAATCCCAATAGTTTGTCCCGTTACATTGGTTAGAAAAGATAAGTATAATCATTTAATTTATTTCAGTGCAAATGTTGAATCAGTATATTGTAAATATGTATACCCAGAAACGGAAAGACTCATCTTAATAAGAAAGCGTTGAGAACATAGCCCATTTGATTATTCCACCATCGAACTTTACTGGTAGACCACAATATAATGAACGCATTTTGCTATGTTGATAAGTATTCCTGTCCTTACTTATTCATAACGTTCACTATAAGTTCACTACAAATTCTAACTTATATCAGTGTCACTCATCTGAAGATCAACATAAGTGTTTTATTTGAAATTGAACAAAATTAATGGATCTCTTAGTCCTACTCAGTCTGTATTGAATATAGACATAGACAATTCAAATTTTATTAAAATACATATTTAATATTATTGAAAATCAAATTCTTGTGTGTGAAATCGCGAGTAACACCTAGTTAGAAATATAATTAAATATTACTATGTCAAGATGAAAGATAACAAATGTGGCTTCATGACACTTCACATGTGTTGATTATGCAACACTTGAAATTGTTCTAGACAGGCATTTCAGATATTTGTCTATTATTCTACCGGTATTTGGTTCTAGCAAGTTCCAGAGCGGCTGTAACTAATCAGTTTTTCTCAATATGTCATCTGGAAAGTATAAATAACTTCATCAGGGTATAAATAAGCATCCAGTGGCAGGCCAAATTCAGTTTTGGGACCTAGCCATGTTCGAATGCATTTTGGAGTGATTGTTGTTGTGACTTGTGGTTACTGAAGAGTGATAATTGTGTCACTTAGTGCAAAACTGTATAAGGTGACATTTATTGTTGTATGCTCTAACAATTTTTAACTTGAAGAATTCTATAAGTGTCTTTGTTTATTTATAACTATAATTAAAGTTCTGATTAGCAATTTCATGTAGTGTCAGTTATTCTGGTTCCACTGTACAACATGACAAACTGTGCAAGTGTCATAACAATATGTAATTTGAGTCTGCTTGTGATTAGAATTAGCTTGTGTAATTTGTGATGTGTGTGTGTGTGTGTTTTAGATAATGTAAATTATATTGTGAAGTACATGTTAATTTTAGCATTAACTTAGATTGCTGAGTATTTTTTTTTACCTTTTTAGTAAAAGTCATCTGATATGTAAATCTGTTAAGCAGGTTTATTGTCACAATTTATCTAAATTTCACAGTCAGTTATTATATCTAATGATTTTAAATTTCATTTTTAAGAATGTAAGTGATAGGGCATATTACTTTATTACTTCAAATTACTTCTGTTATCATTACTTCTGTAATGACGCATTATAAGAAAGTATCCATTATGAACATACTTGCATTGATGATCTCTGGAAACACTGTCAGATATTTACAGTGTTTATAACTCTTATCTGAATGCGTTTTCGGAAATAGAACCATGTGTGACCAGGAATTACCTCCACTGAAGATACTTGAAAATTCACTTTATGAAAAATTTGTATTTGTTATTTGTTGAATGACAATTTCCAGTTACATATAACTCTTTGTTTAGTTTACTGACACTGCGTTTACACACACACACACACACACACACACACACACACACACACACACACACACACACACACACACACACACACACACACACTACTGCTGCTGTATTGCAGACTCTTTCTCTTGGTTAAGCAGAATGATATCTTTTTACCACTTTCCATTTTAAAAAAATATAATAACGGAAATATTTTCTTTGTATTGATTATATAAACATTTCCCCTTCCATGCATCATTTTTGCTTTTCATTAATTCTTCTGACTTTTTTATTTTGAATTATTAATGGCTCATTACAAAAATGCAGCAGAAGAACGTGATGTATCAATTTAAACTTGCTGTAATAGTAATCAGAACAAGATAGTTGCAGTTTCATAGCTCTAAAAGAGTTAACAAGTGGTGGAAACATCTTATACATGTAATCAGACTGTTCAGCTGCCATGTTTTGGTTGTGACATTAAATTTCTTTGTAAAATGGAACAAATATTACAGGAGGGGTATTCCAAATGTTTATGTGTATTGTATCTGAATTTGAACATTTTGTCTCAAATGGAATAAATAAAAACTGTTTCAGAACTTTAGTGTTTAATTACATTGTACAGATTAATTAGTGATTTTTTTTTGTTATTGTTGTTTTTACTCATATCTAAGCTATTTGATTTCATTATGATTGTTATTATTTTTGTTCTTTTTCAGGGAAAGAGTAGTCCAGAAGCCAGTTGTTGAGGTAGATGGTAAACAAAAATTTGAGAAAACAAAAATTACAGTTAAACAGTCATTGTCTTTTAAACCCATACAGAATGCTTTAGATATAGATTGGAAAAGTGACAAATACAAAAAGCTTCTGTCATCGATGGACTCACCATACTTTCTACTTAAAGGTATTTTTTTGTCATTATAATGAACAGCATATTTTTTTTAATATCCACAAAATTATCAGGGGACTGAACTGGCCCTCTACCCAGTATTGGACTTAACTGTACATATTAATGGAGAACATTGTGAATATGCATTACTGTTGACTGAGTTTAGCATTATTACACTGATTTGTCAGTATGGTATTAGTTCAACTTAAAATCGCTGTTAAAACTAAGGTTTTGGATGGTTTATTTGTATCAGGTTTACTTGCAGTTGCGATGTGAAAAGTTTAAATTGTTACCAGAAATGAAACTTGACTGATGTGCTTTTGCTGTAGCTTATTTTTTGCCAGTTATCATTTGACAATCATTTACTGCTTGACAGAGACTGTAGATTTCCTTTGCCTTCTTCAAAGTAGCTAAAGACTCATTTCTTGTCCAATCCATCTCGGTTATTGATTTTTGTTCATGTTTAAATGTCAGGTTGATTCAACGGGTTCTGATTTCCTCACTTTTCTACTTTCTGTTACTACTCTTATGACGGTCACACTGGATCATCATGGGTACAGTGGAAACAGTAACTGGCACCAATGAAATCACTAATTACAAACTTTAATTAAACACAAACAACAGTTAAAATTCAACAAAGGCAATACAATAATTTGAGTTTAATTCGTCCAACTGCTACAATAAATGTCATCTTATTACAGTTTTGCACTGAAGTCATCTTTTGGTATGGAGTACAGCTGTCTCATCGTATTTTGTATGATCTCTTCTCTTGACTCAAATCGGGTCCCCTTCAGCGACATTTTCAACTTAAGAAACAACCAAAAATCACAGGGAGCCTGGCGTAGCTGAGGAGTGCTGTGTTTCGCTAAGAAAGTCTGAATTATATTAGATCAATGGGCAGGTGCGTTGTTGTGATGGAGTTGCCAAGTTTATGCTGGCCACAGGTCTGACTTTTGCACTGCACAGCATCACGGAGGTGACGCATAACCTCTAAATAATATTCTTTGGTAATTGTTTGGCCTTGTGGTACATACTCATGATGCAATATCCCACATGAATCAGAAAACACAATCAGCATGACTTTGATTTTGCTGCGCACTTGTCTTGCTCTTTACGGCCACGGGGATAATGAATGTTTCCATTGTGAAGACTGAACTTTCGTTTCGGAACCCATATACCCACATCTCATTGCCAGTGATCACAGTGTTAAAAGGAAGCTTGACTCAGTTTTTACACAGTCCAACATGTCCTGCAAAACTTTCAAACGAACTCCCTTCTGCTACATCGTTAGCAGCTTTGGCACAAATTGTGCAGACACTGTTCCCATAGCCAGATTTTCGGGCAAAATGGAATATACTGAACCAATGCTTACTCCCACTTCTGCTGCAATCTCTCGGACAATAATTCCACGACCCTCCATGACCAAAGTTTGGACTTGGTCAATAATTTCATCATTACCAAGCTTGTTGAGGGCCTGCCAGAACACAGTTCGCTCTCCACTGATGTGCAGCCATCTTTGAGGCGATTATACCACTCCTTAATATTTGTGACACCCATAGCATCGTCCCCAAAAGACTCCTGAATTTTTCGAATAGTATCCGTTTGGGTATCACCAAGTTGTTGGCAAAATTTAATGCAGTACTGCTGCTCTGACACGCAGCAAGACAGTGAGATGGTACGCATTCATTGTAGTGAGATGGTGGCAGTCAGCGTTCACACGCTAGGGTTCACTGCATGCCTATACTTAAGGTCAACACCAGTGTTTCATTTGATCATAAAACATCTGTAAAACAGTACAGTATCATTAGTTGATAATTACAAATTACTGATGAGGCAATTAGCAAGACACTGGTATCCCACACACGGCCGTAGTGAACGACAGCATCCACAGTACACTGTCTTTCTGTCCCTTTCACTGTTTCTGAATACTGATACGACGGTCTAGTGACTATCATATGCTACATTGGAAAACAAAATACATGACACCAATTAAGTCAATAATCACCAGCTTTAATTATCACAATTAAACAGTTTGTAATCAACAAGATAGTCTCTTAACAACAAATCAAATAAAAATTTGTCACACGCAATAAAAAAGTTAACTAATAGAGTCCTGCACAATTATAAAACACATAACACTTCGACACACTACTTCGAATCTCACTGGAATAAATCAACACATCAACTCAACTGACCATCGCTGAATGCCTATATTTATACCCCGCTGATACTCCAGAATAATCCATAATACGCCTCAACACTACACTAGAGCGTAATTGCTTGCGGCCTTGCACACAGCGCACGCAGACCGTTGAGTCTGAAACAATCTCGTTAACGCCTGTTAAGAATCACGTACGCACCCAACATTCCAGCTGGTTCCACTAGAATAGCCGAGACACACATAGAATACTCTGTAATGTCGTATCATTGCCCCCTCCTTAAGCCTGTTCGTCCCGAACTGGCAAACCTTCTCTGAAGTAATACTTATCCAAGCGATTTAGGTGGACGACCTTGAACTTTCGTTGTCCTTCCTGTTGAATCCAATAAACAACATCGTGGATTCTTTTTTTCACAGTGTAGGGTCCTTCCCAGTTAGTCTGATGCTTATGTGAGTGATCACGATGGCACTTTGGGTTGAACAACCAAACCACATCTCCTTCTTGGAAACCCACACTATTGCTGCGAATGTCATACCGAGTTTTCATTCTGTCAGTGGCTATCTTCAGCCGTCTTCTTATCAAGCGATTCATTTCTTGCGGTTGGTTTTCTGATTGTGAGGAATAGTTCTGTGGTTCTTGGGACTGAGTCTCAGGTGATCCGAACATCAAGTCCCCAGGAAGATGAATCTCCTGCCCAAACACCAATTTTGCTGGAGTCATGCCAATTATGTCCTGTACTGATGACCTATATGCCATGAGGAATAGTGGTATACGTTGGTCCCAGTTTGTTTGGTTCTCATCAACAACCTTCGAAAGATGCTGCTCAAGTGTCCTATTGAATCTCTCAACCATCCTGTCCGACTAAGGACATCTGTCACAAGTCATGTGTTCTTGTCAACAATCTTGTGTCGTCCAACCATCTGCCAGGAAATTTACAGTGATGGCTTGAACATTTTGCTTGCATTTTGTTCTTCCTTTCTGTGGCAATGTTGGCAGAGATCCGAGCACGGTCTTTGTGATAAGCCATCTGCATTACCATCCAGGCGCCCCTGCTGAAGTTGTACTCTTGCAGACGTTCGAGCCATCTTGTCAACTGCCCTTCCGGACTTTTAAATCTCAAGAGCCATGAAAGTGCGGCATGGTCGGTGCGTAGTGAAAACTCCCTGCCATAGATGTATTTATGGAAGTGCTCCAAAGCTCTGACAATTACCAGCAATTCTCTCCTTGTTTATTTCTAAACGCAATCATTTCTCTCTGGTTTAGAGAGCGTCTTGTTGTAATAAGCTATTATTCATTCTTCACCATTTTCCACTTAAGACAAAACTGCTCCTAGACCAGTCTTGCTTGCGTCTGTGCCTATGATGTACTTCCCTTTGGAAGCTGGGAAAGCGAGAATTGGCTGCAAACATAATGCAATTTTCAAAGTCCTAAATGCTTGGTCACACTCTCTCGACCACTGGAAGTATCGCTTATTTTCCATTAGTTCATGTAGTGGTTTAGCAATAGTACCGAAGCCTTCACAACATATCTGTAATATGAGCATAACCCCAGGAAACTCCGAACTTCGTGTTTACTCTTCGGAACTGGCCAGCCTCTTATGGTGTCTACTTTATTAGGATCCATGCTAACACCCGCTGCTGAAACCAGATGCCCCAGATACTGTACTTTCTTCTGGAATAGAGAACACTTCTTTGGGCTCAGCTTCAGTTGGACACTGTGAATTCAAGTTAGAAGCTCGTTAAGTCTCTGAAAGTCTTCCCGATAACTATTATGACATTGTCTAAATAAACAACGCAAGTTTTCCATGTCAGGCCTCGGAGTACCAGATCCATCAATCTTTCAAACATTGCTGGTGCATTACAGAGTCCAAATGGCATAACGTTAAATTGGAATAAGCCACTTGGGGTCGAGAAAGCAGTCTTTTCCTGTCTTCTTAATGTCTTCTTGTCCGCTTGCCAATATTCACTCTTCAGGTCCAATGTGGAAAACCACTGTGCTCTGGACAGCGTGTCGAGTGTATCATCAACACAAGGTAATGGATAGCAATCTTTCTTTGTCACGTCATTCAACCTCCAGTAGTCTACGCAAAAACGTAATCCACCATCCTTCTTCGCTATCAGCACTACCGGAGAAGACAAAGCACTTGACGAAGGCTCGATTATTCTCTCTGTCAACATGTCCTGTACTAATCAAGATATTTCTTCTTGCTCAGATAATGGAGGCCTACGAGGAGGTTGGCGTATCAGTGTTGTGTCTCCGGTATTGATGCGATGTTGTACAAGAGAGGTTCTTCCCAATGGCTGCCCCCAAACTGCAAAAGAATCTTTAAATTCATGTAAAAACCATTTGAGTTCATTAACCTCACCACTTGAGAGGTCTTTATAAGATCTGTTCAATAATTCCTGCAGTTCTTCTGGTAATTCGTAAGTGTCTGTAGTACTGCATCTTCTTTGCATCATTCTGGCTACCCAGGCCACAGGAGTCAATTTGCCTAGGAGTGTATTGCTTTATAAAGTGACAGCTTGATCCAAAATATTTGCTACTCTAATAGGTACATTTCCGGTTTCATTAGGTTTTACTAAACTTCTGGCAATTAGTATGCCCGGTGCGCTAACTGCTTTGGGTTCGAATATAGATCACTGGTTGCCCCTTATCTACCTCGGTTCTAACCATAATAATCTTTTTGGAGTTTGGCGGAACAGTTACAGTTACTTGATTTATCATGTCCATCGATTTTTCTGATGTGGAGAGCTTTACCTCTTCCTTTCCGATTCTCTTAAGACATTGTTTTTGAAGTCGACTATAAATCCATATGCATTCATAATGTCCACACCAAGAATTCCTGCATCCACAATCTCTGCAACAAGTACTTGATGATTAAACTCAAGTCGACCGAGGCATAAGTGTATCTCCACTTTTCCAAACACTTTTACAGGTCGTCCAGTAGCTGTTCACAAGCTGCAAAAGCACCAGATTGGCTTGACATTTTTCACCATGTCGGGGGGCCCACAATGGAAACTGTTGTGCCTGTGTCAACTGTAATCGAGGTTGGCCTAACTTGAATGAATCCAGTAACCACCAAGCTCCCACTGTTTTTCTGAAGTGTAGAAATTGCTTATTGTTTTAGGGGCTTCGTTCCGTCAGTTAGTCAGCACACTCCCCGTTGTACTGACTACTGCTCGTTTCCCTGCTGCTGAAGTCTTATCCCGACAAACTCATTGTAGTTGTCCAGGTTTTCCACATCGATAACACTTTGGTCTTCCATCCTTTCTTACTTTACTCTATGGCGCCGCTTGTTGGGTATCTGTTCCTTCCTCTTCTTCTTCATCGCCTGTGCCATCGTGATCTTTTAGCGCGCACTTTATGACTTGTCCAACCAGACACTGACTTGGCAGCCTCAAATTGCAAAGCATGTACCAGGGCACTATTCTGGTGTCTTGCCATTCATAACACTTGCTGTAGTTCATTATTTCGGACACCATCAGTAATGTCTGCATCGCAAACCTCGTTCGAAAATCTTGTGGCGCTTCAAGATATGCCAGTCTAATTAGTCTGTCGATACTTGCTTCAAACTCTTGAAGACTGTCCCCGGAATGCTGTCGCCTTGCTCTCAACTGAGTGTAGTACACATCTCGCAAATGTTTATCACCATACCGTAATTCTAGAGCTTTTATCAATTCGGCATAGGTGTTCTGGCTGTCAGGTGGCATTTTCTGTAGTGGCTCTGTAGCAGGTCCTTTTAAAGCGAGAATGAGTGAAACTGCCTTCTCTTTATCTGTCCTATTATTTGCGCATGCGGCGGCTTCAAATTGCCTAAGGTATATTGCCCAGTGTGTGCTTCCATCAAAGGTTGGAGCCTTGACATGAACTGTCCCAACCGCAGGCAAGGTGACTTTCTCAATTGTCTTTTCTGTCTTTGTCATTGGTAGAATCTGCTCAGAAATTTGTTTTGGTTGTGTCTTCATGAACTGCTCGACTTCATTTTCAATTTGTTCTCTGTTTGTAACTGAGTCTTCTACTGCAGATATTTTATTTGACACGGATTCTTCTATGACATATTTTTGTAGACATCGATTCTTCAACACTCGAGACAGATTTTTCTACTTCAGCTATTTTTAATGTCATTGATTCTTGTACCTCCGATATTTTAGTAACTTGTTTATTAAGCTCACCTCGTATGAGACCGAATTCTGCAGTACTATGTTCTTGTATCTGTTTCTGCTCCTGTATTAATGCTTTCATGTCTTCTGTTTCACACGTCCATTCCTCTGCCTCCTGCTTACATTTTTCGTGTCGTTTTTCTGCATCTTCCGCTTCCTGTCTGTGTTTCTCATCCTGTTGTTTTACTGCTTCTTCCGCCTGTTGTCAGTATCCTTTCTCTGTCTGCAACAGCAGCGCCTGGAAATTTTCTGACTGGTAACCATTGTTTACCGATTAATTACAAATTACACTAGTCTTGTACGAAGTGTCTACTGTTTCCACTGTTAACAGTTCTGTCACACTTCTGACCCACTGTTATGACGGTCTAGTGATCGTCATAGGGTACAGTGGAAAACAAAATACAAGACACCAATTAAGTCACTAATTACCAGCTTTAATTATCACAATTAAACAGTTTGTAATCTTACAACCAATCAAATAAAAATTGTTCACACAAAATAAAAATGTCAACTAATAGAGTCCCGCACAAATTATAAAACGCATAATACTTCGCCACAATACTTCGAACCCCACTGGAATAAATCACCACTTCAGCTCAACTGACCATCGCTGAATGCCTATATTTATACCCCACTGATATTCCAGAGTAATCCATAATACACGTCAACACTACACTAGAGCGTAATTGCTTGCGTCCTTGCACGCGGACCGGTGAGTCTGGAACATCTTGCTCACGCCTGTTAAGAATCACATACGCACACAACATTACAGCTGATTCCACTAGAATAGCCAAGAAACACGTAGAATGTTCTGTAGTGACATAACAGTACCTTCAGCAAAGGAAGAAGTTAGATTACAGCTGCAGCTTGTAAAATTAATGTGCACCATGCTACGTCAATTATTCTGATGGTATACCTAATAATTTAAAAAAATATGTTTCGCTCAAAAATTTTCATTATAAATTATCTGGGAATTATATTTGAATACACCAGGAAGTCATATACGAGGGGGTACCCAAAAATAACCGGAATAGCGCTGCGATTGTCGAACCTTACGTAGTACGCATTTCTCCCGCTAGGCGAGCGTAGCGCAACTCGTTCCGAGTTCAGTGCCGTCACTGATGTCGCCTGGGAAGGTTGTGTCCGGTCACAGTAATTCGTTTTGTAAAAGCAGTTTCGCTTGCTCCTCATTTTTTGTCATGGCGGATTTAAGTGAAATTCCCAAGCTGCTGTGAAAGTTTGCTTCCTGCTTGGGACAAAACGCCGCAGAAACTGTTGTGATGTTGAAAACAGCTTACAAGGATAGTGCTATGGGAAAAACTCAAGTGTACCAATGGTTTTCTTGTTTCAAAGAAGGTGAAATGTCAATTGATGACAAACCTCGTTCTGGACGTCCGTCAACTTCCAGAATTGACGAAAATGTTGAAAAAGTTCATGCAATCGTGCTTGAAGACCGACGACGGACCATTGAAGAGATTAGTAAGTTATCTGGAATAACTTGGAGCTCGGTTCAGCGAATTTTGTCAGAAGATGTGCGGATGAGAAGGGTCACTACAAAATTTGTGCCTCGGGTCCTGACTGAACAGCAAAAAGAGAATCGAGTTGAAACATGCCGTGCATTGAAAGACCAGCTCCGAACCGAGCCAGATTTTTTTTCCAAGGTCATTACTGGTGACGAGTCATGGTGCTATGGTTACGACCCCAAAACTAAACAACAGTCAGGCCAGTGGAAAACTTCATTGTAGCCTCGCCCAAAAAACGCTCGTCAAGTGAAATCAAACATCAAGACGATGCTCATTTGTTTTTTTGATGTGAGAGGGGTAGTGCATTCTGAATTCGTCCCACCAGGTCAGACTGTTAATCAGGCTTTCTATTTGGAGGTTTTAAAAAGATTGCATAACAATGTGCAACAAAAAAGGCCCGATTTGTGGCAGACGAGGGACTGGTTTTTCCACCATGACAATGCACCTGCTCACGCAGCCATTTCAGTGCGCCAGTTTTTAGCAAATAACAACATGACTCCCACGCCTCTTACTCACCTGACCTCGCTCCGTGCGATTTCTTCTTGTTTCTGCGGATGAAGAGGGACATGAAAGGACAACGTTTTGACGACGTGGAAGCGGTAAAGAAAAAAACGAGGCAGGAGCTGTCGGCCATCACAACAGACGAGTTTGAAAAATGTTTCCAGGAATGGGATCGCAGATTGGACAAATGTATTAAGTGTAATGGAGAGTACTTTGAAGGTGATAAGGCTGTTTTGTAAAAAAAATTAAATACATAGCTTTAAAAAAAATTTCTGTTATTTTTGGGTACCCCCTTGTAATACATGTCAGAATATTGTAGGGTGTGTGGCAAACACAAATTACGTATGGCACATACACTACTAGTTTTGTAGAGTGAATCTTATTAATTCATGTTCAGTAAAGTGTAGATATATATTGGAAAAATTATTCTGCTGTTAACAGTGTTACTGAAATTTCGAGGACAGATGGGTCGAAATCCACAACCGTCAACAAGAAATCAAGATATTGAAGAGCTGAAAAAAGTAAGAGACTTGGAATTATTGGAGATGTCTGTGCCATTAGAAAAAGTTCCTGACCAGTGTTTTCAGTGAGTATTTTCTTTCCCCATAAATATTATCTCTTATTAAAGGTTTTGATCACCTGTATATAAATGAACTGTCTACCTCAAATTCACCTTCAGAATTTTCCTTTGTATCTTTTGTTCTAAAATTAAGCTACTATATTAGACTGTAATACAAATTAATAATAATAGTTTTGTACCTGCTAAAAAATTTGTATATCAGACTTTTTTTTTACACTAAGATTTAATAATTTAACACATTTTGTGAATGTTGTTTTAACACATTGTTGAATCTACATCATTGTTCATGGTATTTTGGGTTGGTTGTAGGTCTGTATTTTCACAACTAAGTCCAGTTTGTGCAATAGTGGGCGGTGTACTTGCACAGGAAGTCATCAAAACTGTGACACAGAATGGAACACCACATAATAATATGTTTTTCTTTAATCCAGAAAATAGTTCTGGTAAAGTTGTGTGCCTCGGAAGTGATGTGTAATAACTGATTTTATAACTGAAAACTGAATTTTGAATGTAAAATGTGTGCCGTGTTCATTTTATAATAAACTATTGATCACTAAATATTGTCAATTTTTATATAAACATATGCAGGTAGAACAGCAGTTTTGTGGGAAGACAGCTGTTTATTATACATTTGTGAGCCTTGTATTGAATGTCAGTACTTCACATTACGTAATTTCATTTGTATGAATGAACAGTTAGATATGGTTGGTTATTTTAAATAATTCAGGGTTACTGTGCCACATTTGCTCTTATGGGAAGTCGTGTTTGAATCTTTTTAAAATGTTTTGTATCGTTTAATATTGTAATCTTAATATACTACAAAAAATTTATTTAATCTTGTAAATTTAAATATAAACTTGTTAGTAGCCAGTCAATGTAACTGAATGGAAATAACATTTTTGTATGGATTGATGGATGGATGGACTAAATGCATACTGAATTTGTATATCCATTGCAAAAGTACTATAAAAAAAATGTTTACAAAAGTAATGTTTGAAATAACAGCTCGTTTATTGGTATAGTTTGTGAATAAACAATAACTGTACTTGAGAACAGTTGTAACTTTATTATTAGTCAATAAAAGTTTCTTCTTTAGCACAACACCCCATTGTGAGCCCTGGCTTCTCCAATGTCTCCTATCCTGAGGTCCTCCAGAACATCATCCAACCATCTTAACCTTGGTCGACCCCTTTTTCTGGTTTTATAGACTTGATCCCTCAGGATTTTCTTTGGCATATGCTGATCGTAGCTGACGTAACCATTGTATGCTTTAAACCTTTACAAATCATACAATGTCTTTATGCTTCAATGGCTCCTTTATCTCCTGGTTATTTCTTATTCGCCACTCATCTTTCTTGACCGGTCCATAAACACATCGTACAATGTTTCTTTCAAACCTTCTTAATGATTCTTGATCAATAAAAGCTCTAGCATAAAAAACTGATCTTCATATTTTTTTTTAAAGAAACTTGATGGTCCTCATAGTGTTTTATCATTAATTTTCCTTCGTATTAATTGAAGTAATAATAAATTAGAAAGTTTATTATGCCTTTAACAGTGTCACCGAAACTTCAAAGTCAGTTAACGTACTTTAGATACCCAGTCCCTAAATATAAACACAAATAAACAATAAGTGTAAATGATAAGATACCAAAATAACATTCAGTATGAAGTCAGTGAAATCTATGAAAGACAGAAATGATTTTTCAGAACTGTAGCAGGAAGAAGAGAATAGCAGTCACAGTATATCTTTTAACCAGCGTTTGCTGTTTAGTTGACAGCATAAGTGCAGTGCATTGAGCCTGCACTACTACTCAACATTAAAAACATTGACTAACTTAATGAACATCATAACACAGTTTATAATAGTTATTTGTTTTTATTGATTGTAGTTCATCTGTTGAATATTATTTTAAACTAATGAGTGGATAGAATGTAAAAAAAGTTAATGCAATCTGTCTTCTATAAATAAATGGGTTTTATATCTCATAGTTGCGTACAATTACCATATTGTCCTGAATACAAACCGCCGCACATCTCCTAAAAACATGGCTGCTAATTTGGCCTACGGCTTGCATTTGTGTGCTAATGAAATTCGAAGTTATGCCTGACTTCTGGTGGGATGAACACTTTTGGAATATGAGTTGTTTACTGCGTAAGCAATAGCAGTTTGCTGCTGTTAACTCTGGCATTATGCTGTATGACTGCAGCGGTATGTTTTAACAACAAACTGTACCAATAATAGGGAGGAAAGTGTATGTGCGTGTGTGGGCATGTGTGCTCGCACCCTTCTATAGGTGCCAAAACAAAGGATGATTAGAGAAGGGGGTGCAAGTCACATGTGTCTAATAAACTCTCAGTGTGGTTTTCTTCCTAACAGCAACAACATTGCTTATCTATACATTTTTGTTTATTCACAGCATTTTTGTAGTGTGTTTGTGGTATGAGTGATAATGTGGAGACTATAGGCACACAGTCAAATCAAATTCCAAAAAAATAAATGTAATACATATGATGCAAATTATAAATTCATCGTGATGTAACATGTAGAAAAAACTTGCAATTATGAAGCCGCAAGAAAATTCGATATTGATGAATCTTGTAATCAATGATGGAGAAAACAGAAGGAATGGGTTTTAAATGCAAATACTGCATGACTAGCATTCATGGGATCTCAAGTTTGATGTTCTGTAGCAGTAGAGTCCAGTGTCTGTGAATATGTAAGGCTTTAAGAAGGCAAGGACTCCTGTCACCAGACGTGTTTAAAACTTAGAAGCTTTAGAGAGCACAGAAGAATTTAATGTCTGTAGTTTCAAAACCAGCTTCGGGTAGATAAGATGAATAATACAGATAACTGGATTTGGCCTCTGAGCACTGAAATAAATAAATACTGATCAAAAAATAGAAAATTTCCACACCTATCAACTTTTAGGAATTTGAAGTCTAATTCACTTCATGTAAGAAAAAGTGTGTCTAACATTGGTAAAATGATACAAGTAATAAACCCTTGTTCATTAGTTTATCCTGTTTAATTTGATGTAAATAATATTTTTATCTTCTAACCCAACAGCTGTAGCATGTACAGGCATTTGATCACATGGCACTGTGTCTGGCAATGGGCTGTGCCGCTTTTTCATCCAGGTTGCTAGCAATGAAACGTCGATTTGAATTAGATGGGTAACGCTTTCCTTATACTGCCAACCAATCAATGAGTGCAGAGTAGTAGTTGACATCATGTGTACTTACTTACTTACTGCCTCTTATTGTGTGTGTGTGTGTGTGTGTGTGTGTGTGTGTGTGTGTGTGTGTGTGTGTGTGTGTGTGTGTGTGTGTGTGTGTGTGTGTGTGTGTGTGTGTGTGTGTGTGTGTGCATACCAAAAGCAGCGCTTTGTCCCAGATGATAAGTTTGGTAAGAATGTCTTACCCTGTGGTTAAAATAATAAGTACACCCAGCAAACTTTGGTCTACCATGAATTATAGTTGAAAATTGTTGTGTATATTTTAATTATGGTAGTTATATTTTCACTGAACTTTTGGAATATTTCTGTATTTAGTATAGAATGACTATTATTATTAATGACTATATATTTGGAATATATAGTGAACCAAGTTTAATGGTTTTAATTGTTATTGTTATTAAGGTAAACGCTATTTAAATATGCGTAGTTGTTTTAGTAATATACTGTGTTTTTATAGTAATAACGTGTGCAGTGAAACCCCTCCTCTGTAAAGAGTTTTGGGTCCAGATATGATGCAGGTATTTCATGTCTGCCCCAACAAAATATTGGGCTTTTTATTAAAATTTAAAATTTCCATATGTGTGAAATTTTCATGTATCCTAGACACGAAATACTCATATAGCAACTATGAGAGGACATGTATATTAACTTATACAAACTTGTCAAACAGATTTATTCAGTGTTACGCATATATTTATAAAAATAATTTTGAAAGATATATGGTAAACACTGTTTTGCAATATTTAAAAACATTTCGTACCAAGTATTAAAAATATGATTATATAATTTTATCTGTTATATTATGTTTTATTCATAATCACTTACTTGGTTCTTAAGGTCAGGATCTCAAAGTCTTTGTTAAATTATTGCCCTATATGTTCCCCAAAATGCATCATTTATCATATCACTCATATCATCAGTGGGCGGATATACAGCCGAAGATTACTATTTTCATGGCAAATATAATTCTTTTCTAAATGAACTAGACTGGTTTTATATTTTTTTAAACATAACTTTTAATGTACAGTAGGCTTAGGTTAGCAAAATTAAATATGGTAGTTTAGACATAGTATGGTATTTTTCAAAGTGTGTGTACAGTTGTAATAATCTTAGAAATGGCACCAGAGAAATATTTACACCACTTGCTGTTTGCTGCCGACAAGGTTGTTATTATAAAAGACAGGGAGGATGCTAATTATATGTGCAACAACTCGATATATAAATATCAAAAAATGGGGTTTGAATATGAATTAAGTAAGATCGAGTACATGACAACTGACATAGATAATTTATATATTGATGGAAATGTGATTAAAAACGTGGAGAGCTTTTGTTATTTAGGATCAATAATGGAACTGCATGGATCATCTAATATTGTAACGGTACAAACTGATGGGGGTTTGTAATTTAAAGTTTTTTCATTTTATTTAACCAGAGTATAATAATGGGCCACCGGCTATAGCTCCGTGTGAGGTACAGGAATGTAAGTTATCAGCAAGGGTGCGTATTCACGCGTATGCATGCACAAGTCGGCCAACGTTCACACAGAAATGTCACGTCTCAAAATTCCTTCTCACCTGGTACTAGATGACGTAGACTATAACGTCTCCCCTGTCTGAGACATTATAACAGAGGGAACCAGTTTAATTGGTTACTTTCAATCAAACCGGCTGCCGTTGTTAGTACAAATTACTTACCAACAAATCTGAAACTATGTAGAACAGGAATTAGGATTAGGTTACGCAAATTTACTCACTCTCTGGATATTTAGCAAAAACATCTCTTTATTATAGTTTCTTGAATAATGATTTAAAAATAATTGTTATTTTTGTTTTATTACTTAAATAAAAATAAACTTCTCAAAGATTCTGCATCAAATGCTCTTATGCCTTTTTAAAATGTTACTCAGGTGAGCAAAAATAAAAAAATATATATATTTATTAACTACATTAAATACCTCGGATCCGGGTTTTAACTTAATAATACTCTAAAATAAGTCAACATTATGCAAGCTATTAGAAGATTAGTTTGCTCAAATTTCGAATTACCTTTTACCTTTAACTATCATCAGATTACTATTTCATTATTGTAATTACAGACATTACTATGTTAACATTTACATGATTAGAATAAGTCTTTGCAAAAATGTACTGTTTTTGTTGCCATTGTTAGAAAGATAATGGTTTGGTTTCACCTTGATATAATGTGTATCAGCGGCAGGTTCTCTTGTTGTTACTCTTCAGTTGGGTTTCCTGGAAGTTCTACGTTGTCGTTCGGGTTCCTCCATTTATTTTGTAGATTCTAAGTTGCGATCATGACGAAAGGATTCTGTTACCTGGAGCTCGTGAGGTTGTAGTTGTTGCTACACTCCTGATGTACGGTGTTCACCTTTTTACATTTTACTTTTAACTGCACTAATGTTACTCTTTAATATTTGGATAGAACATACTTTACAATTTAAACATTTCGTTTCTTTTTAAAGAGATGTGTCGGCTAAGTTAGTTACTTTTAGTTATTTCACTACATTTCAACTACATAACTCGTTTTACTTTTCACCACCTTTCAATTACTTGTGGAGTCTGTCACCACGAAAGATTACTTTCAGTTACATCGTTTGTTTTTTTTTTATATATTCACACGTTTTTCTTCACGGCACATGGTAAAGCTGTTACCTTGTCTGAGATTCTGGCTCGACTGGGGCTGGTTTTGCAGCGGTTAGTAGTGAAGAGTGAGCAGTTCACGCGGAGAGAGAAAAGTAGTTTGTACTTTATTATTATTATTATCATACTAATTAACTACTATTAATAATCCTACATTTTCTTTATTGAGTTAGGTATTTTAATTATTATTATCACGTCTTTTTATTTAATTATCATAATTATTAATTTTCGTTTCAATACAGAGTAATTTTCATGTCCGTACTAGATTTTTACAAGTTGATACAGGTACACAAGGGAGGGTTAAATATTTTCTCACATGTTATTTTGAATAAAAATTATTTTGTGCTATTTAAATTCCTTTTAAATCGTCACAAGACTCCTCGAGAGGTGCTCGTCCAATGAAAACGCAAGTTGCCACGGGCAGGACGGCATTTGGCCATCTTGAAAAAGCGTCAAAGTTTGGCGTCAGTCGGCTAATAACATCGAACCCGCACAGTTGCGTGTGCGCGCGGTCCACCAAAAACTTAATTAAAATGTAGTCCGACCGGCAGACAAGGGAAGAAATTAAACCTGAACAGTTCGGCAGTGATCAAAATTTAGTGAGAACGTAATTTGAAAGAACCAGTGAGCTAAAGTGAAATCAGTGCAACACGTGCACTTATGTACGAACTGATGGGGGTTTGTGATTTAAAGTTTTTTCATTTTATGTAACCAGAGTATAATAATGGGCCACCGGCTATAGCTCCGTGTGAGGTACAGGAATGTAAGTTATCAGCAAGGGTGCGTATTCACGCGTATGTGTGCACATGTCGGCCAACGTTCACACGGAAATGTCACGTCTCAAAATTCCTTCTCACCTGGTACTAGATGACGTAGACTCCTCGAGAGGTGCTCGTCCAATGAAAATGCAAGTTATCACGGGCAGGACGGCATTTGGCCATTTTGAAAAAGCGTCTAAGTTTGGCGTCAGTCGGCTAATAACATCGAACCCACGCAGTTGCGTGTGCGCGCGGTCCACCAAAAACTTAATTAAAATGTAGTCCTACCGGCAGACAAGGGAAGAAATTAAACCTGAACAGTTCGGCAGTGATCAAAATTTAGTGAGAACGTAATTTGAAAGAACCAGTGAGCTAAAGTGAAATAAGTGCAACACGTGGTCTGCAGGGATAGCCACAGCAAAGTAACAGTATAATATAAAATCATCATCATGAAAATTTTAACAAAAGCGCTGAATCTAAATTAAAGGGAGTAAAAGTGTGAAAGTGTGTGTGTGAGCAAAATGCTGGGTTGCCTTTATATAATAATTAACCATTTACTTTAAGCATAATAAGAAAAAATGTAGAGTTTTGTTTGTCGTAGTTAAATTGAGACTGTGTCTCTATATTAAAATCCGTTTGATAAATACGGAAGAATACAAAAGAAAAGTTATATCGTTATTTCAGAAACAAAAAGGAGAATATTAAACAAAAATATCTAATAAAAGTTGAGTTAATTAACAATTACAGTGAGAGTTGAGTATATTAATAACTTAAACCCTAAATCACGTTTATAGGCCACGAGTTCGAGTGAAACCCTGGAACCCTATGAAGGTAAGAACTGTGTATGATTAAATATTATGTGGTAGATTGTTTGAACGATTACAGTTGGCTCCCGAACTTGGACAGTTTGTGCAAATAAATTTGATACAAACCACACCTACTCGTGGATATAAACGTGACTTAGAGGTTAAAGTAAAGTACGTAGAAATTATGTGCAGGTTATGTGATGTTATACTATATTTAAGAAATACTTATAAGATTAATTAATACCGAGTACATGTAAGGTTAAAATTTTTTATAAGATTAAAATCTCATAAATAAAATAGAAATGGCAGGAAATAACGAAGATAATATAAGTGAAATAACCGACTTTAATGAATCAGCTGTCATGAGTGGCCTACGAGTTCATTCAACCCCAAATATGGGTCAAGACGATAAAACAATCAAAGTAAGTGTTACAAATGAAACAGATGTTACAGAGGATTCGGGAGTTCAATTAACCCCAACCTCAATGAAAGTTAGTAGTGAATCCGATGTAAATCCGAATGAGTTTTTTACAAAAGAAATTTGATGAACTAAATATTAACATGAATGAACAAAAAAGTGAAATTAAGGAGATAAAAAGTAATTTTAATGATAAGTTTGATGAACAAAAGAGTAGTTTTAATGCTAGATTTGATGAAGTAAACACTAAAATGAATGATCAAATTAATGAAATAAGAAATGAAATAAAACAACAAAATTTTAATATTAATAAGCAAATGAATGAAATTAATACATGCTGTGATAGTATGAAAGAACAGATAATAGAATCAATAAGTAACAATTGCAAGGAGAAGATTAACGAAATGAATAAAAGGTTAGAAAGGAAATTAAATCAGGTAATGAATAAGAAGGTAAGTGACAGTGATAGAGATATGACAAATAATAATAATGGTAAGATAGTGGAAGTGGTAGCATTAGAGAATAAAATATTGAATAGTGATGATAACTATGAAAGTATAGTGGGGGTAGAAAGTGGTAAAGAGACCAAGCAATTAAACGAAAATAAAGACGATCAGTTAACATATAATACGGTAGGTAGGGGTGAGAAAAATGACAATATAATTAAAAATGTGGTGTTAGAGAATAAGGTTGTAAATATTGAGAGTGCTGATGAAGTTTCAGTGGGAGTAGAATTTAATAATGGAATGTTAGTGAGTATTGATAAGTGAGAGAGAGAGAGAGAGTTTACAGGTAGAGGGGTTGCAGAGGGTAAAATTTTCCCGTGGTGTTGTGGGGGGGGGGGTGAAGAAAGGTCTTCACGAATGTATTGGGTAGATAAATGGTCTACAAATAATTGTCCCTTGATTTTTTGTGCATCTGGTAGAGCCAGATGGTGTAGTAACAAAGCAGTACCCTCTGCATGGATTAAGAGGGAAAGTGTGAGATGGTGTAATGATGAGAGACATTTTGAGAGGGAGTTGCATGTTGATAGGAAGATAGAGTTATTTGAGATTGGTAGAAGGTATAAGGAATTAGTCGAGAGGTTAGATGTAGATAGAACTGATAATTATATTGAGTACTTACTTTTGTGTTGAGACTGATGTAGCAGCAATAGATGATGTTAATGTTGATGATAATATAACTTACCTGATTTTAACGGAAAATACTAACGGAGAATTTACCATACCAAATGTCGACGGGAATTTTGAATTAGTAGTATGCAATAAGGTTTGTACTTACTATATTGATACAATGGATGAAATTAATAGTGATGGTTATTATAATTGTAATAACAATATGTCTTTAATTGTAAATGAATGGTGTACTCTTAAGATAAGACTAATATTCGATGATGGTGGTTGTTGCGTGCTGGAAGCTCTTGAAGTTTCTCGAGTTGTTCCAAAGACGCTAAATGAAAAGGGCTGGTTTTGAAGTATAATGAAGTGGACTGTATTGAAATTATATAATATTCATTTATTGACAACTTTATATTTTTGATGCTATTGCTGACACGTGCGGATGTTTTCTGGCCATAACGCCCGTTAATTAAGTTTTAATAAAGTCAAACGCCATAATAAATAGACGAAAGTCACCTGATTAAATTAGTGCAAGTTGCACATGACGAATAATTGAATAATGATATCCAGAAGCCGCGACTGGAAGAGTAATGTTAACGAGTACACAGCTCGGAGTATCTAAAGTAACTGAACTAAAATTGACCACCGTGAGCCCAGCTGACGGCTGGCGGCGGTAGATAAGCAAAGTGACATCATCCGCGCGTGCCGCAATGCGGTGCTTACAACACAGATATAGCAATACAGTACAAAGTTCGAACAGTGGTTAAATAAACAGTGAATGAACATTTAATTATTTTAGTTTATGGTAATTATTTGGCTAAATTATGAAATTAAGAAAGGTAAACAATAATGATATGACAAAAAAATGGTAGATAAATTTATAGTGATGTAAAGTGCGTTTATGTAGTAGGTTATGTTGTACTCAGTATGTCATGTAAACAATGTATGTATGCAAGGAGAATTGATTGTATAATGATGGTATTAATAATAGTTGATCAGACTAAATAAATCATGGTGAAGTTTTTAATGCAAATGAATTGTAATTGTTTTGCAATAAGGTGATTAAAATAACTTTGTGTGTTTTTAAAAAAAAGATTGAATTATACAAATTTGAGATGAAGGAATTAATTAATTAATGTTGTATAAAGGTATTGGTAATGAATTTAAATGATTTTTATAAGATTTGAACTTGATAATAAATAGTAAATGAGTAAACGTAAAATGTGTGTAGTTGTTGAGTCATATGGTTGTAATAATGTATCAGAAAGTACATAGGGTTTTGTACATTATATTTGTGGTGATAAATGTTTATATTTTTTGAGTTTATGACAGTAATCATGTGTTTATTTGATTGAATGATTGACCATATGTAGGTAGGAATTTGATAATGACTTTGAATTAAAATAAAAGTGTTTGAATAATAAATTTTAAATGAGTTTAAAAGGTTTTAAATTAGGTGATTTGAGATAGTTATGAATTTTCTAGTGTAATTTTCAATGATCATATTAATCTAAAATGTTGTAAAAGATGGAGTTTGGGTGATAATAATTATTTCAATAAGGCATTGAGTCAATCAGAGTTAACCTCAAATGGGTGTTAGACAAAATAAGAGAGTTTGGAATAAAAAGTAATACAGAAACAGAGTATTAGTAGGGACACAGTAGTGAGAGTGATTGACTGTAGAGAAAGAGAGAGTGATGAAAGTGGATAGTAAATAGGCTAGCAGGGTACATACATTTTGTAGTGAGGGTGGAGGTGTAAGGAGTCCTCAACGCAAAGCGTTGTGGCAGGTAGTAGAGGGTTTTAGAGGAGTGTTTGCCGAGATACCCGGGAGGGGCAAGAAATTATGAATGTGAATTAAAGGTGAGGGAACACACATCCTAGGTACAAAGAGGGTATCAGGTATTTTGTAATAAGAGGAGAATTTAGTGGAGGTAAATATTATTGAGAGATCGGTGTCACCCTATGTAAATCCGTTAGTGGTTGTTAGAAGAAAGAAGGTGAGTAAGGTTATTTAATGCCCATTCAATAAATCAAATCATTGTGAATGACTGAGAATCACCCAAACCAATTGATAATGAAAATACTTAATAGAAATTGATGTTTGAAATGTAATAATAAATGTAACAAGTTAAAGAGTTAATAGAAATTTAAACCAAACTTAAAGTTGAAATGTTTGTAAATTGTAGTCTGATGCAAATGAGATGTTTATTTTAATGAAATGAGTTTTATGTTCTTTATGAGTGTTTATGTTGTATTATGTTTGTTTGTATTTAGTATACCTAGAGTAAGGTTATGTTCTCTATATGAGGTTCTGCCAAGTTGGTAATGTATCAGCTGATTTACAGTGTTTATATTATATTAATAAGTTGTTTAGTTTACAATAATTGTCAGCATATAAGTATGAGGAGTTATAAGGAAAATTAAATTCGTTTAAAAGATTTTTGAATTTTGAAAGTTGCAATTAAGATGATTAATTAAAAGAGATGATGTAAGTTAACTTAAATGTGGATTTTTGGTTATGAGCTTAGATTTATTTCAATAAATGAATGAAATTCAAATAATTTATTTTTGATTTGACATGATATTGCCAGACCAACAAGTAAAAGTTGAGTAAAGTAAGGGAATTGTATTTATATGTAAGGATAAAATGTTTATGTTAATTTAAAAATGATTATACTTGTTGGGAGTTTAGGATTGTGTAGAATAAGAAATGTTTATTGGATTTAAGGGGGTTATGTTTAAGATAATAAGGCACATATGTACGCACCCAGTACTTTGCTAAAGGCAATCCAGTATGTATAAGGGGAGATATATCGGTTGAGGATCTGGTTTGGGATAAGACCAGTTATTGATTTTGTATTGAATGTTATAGGGTTAGGTGATACTGTGGTGAGTGCCTGTCTGATGTTATGGTGTTGGGATCTCGAACAGAGAAGTCCAGTAGAGTCATTCAGGTACAGCTGCAGTCGCCGAACTAGGGGGGTAGTTTACCCATGATTTGTTAAGGGATTAAGGGGGGTTGTTGGCACCATATCCTCACTGATCCTCTTAGGTTTTTTAACAATGAGAGTTTTTCTGCTTTGGCAGGAAAGCTCTCATTGGGGGGGGGTATTGTAACGGTACAAACCGATGGGGGTTTGTAATTTAAAGTTTTTTTCATTTTATTTAACCAGAGTATAATAATGGGCCACCGACTATAGCTTCGTGTGAGGTACAGGAATGTAAGTTATCAGCAAGGGTGCGTATTCACGCGTATGCGCGCACATGTCGGCCAACGTTCACACGGAAATGTCACGTCTCAAAATTCCTTCTCACCTGGTACTAGATGACGTAGACTCCTCGAGAGGTGCTCGTCCAATGAAAACGCAAGTTGCCACGGGCAGGACGGCATTTGGCCATCTTGAAAAAGCGTCGAAGTTTGGCGTCAGTCAGCTAATAACATCGAACCCGTGCAGTTGCGTGGCCGGCAGACAAGGGAAGAAATTAAACCTGAACAGTTCGGCAGTGATCAAAATTTAGTGAGAACGTAATTTGAAAGAACCAGTGAGCTAAAGTGAAATAAGTGCAACACGTGGTCTGTAGGGATAGCCACAGCAAAGTAACAGTATAATATAAAATCATCATCATGAACATTTTATCAACAGCTCTGAATCTAAATTAAAGGGAGTAAAAGTGTGAAAGTGTGTGTGTGTCAGCAAAATGCTGGGTTGCCTTTATATAATAATTATCGATTTACTTTAAGCATAATAAGAAAAAATGTAGAGTTTTGTTTGTCGTAGTTAAATTGAGACTGTGTCTCTATATTAAAATCCGTTTGATAAATACGGAAGAATACAAAAGAAAAGTTATATCGTTATTTCAGAAACAAAAAGGAGAATATTAAACAAAAATGTCTAATAAAAGTTGAGTTAATTAACAATTACAATGAGAGTTGAGTATACTAATAACGTAAACCCTAAATCACGTTTATAGGCCACGAGTTCGAGTGAAAACCCTGGAACCCTATGAAGGTAAGAACTGTGTATGATTAAATATTATTTGGTAAATTGTTTGGACTATCACAATATGGATATAAAGAAAAGACCTTATGAAGGCTGAAGAGCAATGAGAATGTTAAATTCAATGTTATGGAGTAGAAATGTAATAAGTAGAAGCAAAGCAATTATGTACAAGATAATTGTTGAGAGTATAATGCTATATGGAGGAGAGATGTGGATGATGAATATACAGCATCAGAAAAGGTTGCTTCAAACTGAGAGATGAATGACTGGTGATGAGCGGTTAGGAGATCCAGTATGGAAAGAGTGAGGATGAAACAAGAGATTGGGCTTTTCATTAAAATTTCCATGTGCATGAAATTTTCATGTATCCTAGACATGAAATAATCATATAGCAACTACAAGAGGAAATGTAAATTAATTAGTTATTGTGGAAGACAGGGAGGATGGTAATTATATGTGCAACAAATTTGTGTAGGAATACAAAAATGCTACATCAATGCCAATGTTCCAATTCCTAATGCAAATAATGGAAGTGTAAAACACAGTTGTGGAAGTGATAGAACAAAAAAGACTGATGTGGTACAGACAGCTGAGAAGCATGGAAGAAGGTAGTATCCCCGAAACAGTGGTAGAATGGGAACCAGAGGGAAGAACAAGGATGGGAAGTCCAGGAAAAAATGGATTGACTGTGTACAGAAGGATATGGACAAGTATTAGCTTCGAACAGAAAATGCTGAAGATAGAGATGAGTGGAGAACCATGATTAAAGGAGAATGGCAGGGGCGTATTGGGAAATTCTTTTATATGTTTAGTGTATAATGTAAATTGTTTAAATGATAAATACATCGTTTTTTTAAACATACATTAAAGGTTGTTGTTTCCATCTGAAGATGAGCCGAGAGGCTTGAAAGTGCTCATGGAAGTGTAAGTGAGTATTAGCGGTAGCAAACAAGTTTAGCATAAGTAAATTGTTTAATGTATTGAATATGTAATTTGTCTTTGTAGTATATTGATAGGAGAAACCCTCACCATTAAGGAAATTTCTATAATAAAAAAAATTAATTATTTGTCAAGTAGAATGATGACTGTTTTTTACTCAGCTCTCTAGTGACTGAAGATCCTATTGGATCTTCTGTACCAAGTTAATCATTCATTGTAACAACCGTTATTCGTAGGAACTTATGTGCTCATGAGTGACAGCTCACTATTACATACTTCCATTAAATTTAGTTTAAATATATGTAAGTTATATTAATACTTCATATTATATCCATTAAAATATATTTATCAGTGCTAGCTAGTGGGTTTGTGGTGGCAATTGCTGGATTATTTTCCATAGTAAGGCACAGTCTAAATATTTACAGTATTTATATTATTACTTATTTATCCACCTGTTCATTGTTCTTTCTAATTAACACTAGATATATTACATTTTAGGTTAGTTGTCTCCAAGTCGCTTATATTAATATAATAGATATTTACCATATATCCGTCGTGCGACTTCGTTTTTCTCGTCTTATTTTGACGCGTTTCGGCAACGAATTGCCATCTTCAGAATCTTAATCACTCATATGAGATCGTTAAAAAATTAAAAACATTAAAATCATTACGGTAAAAGTGCACTTTTACGATATTGGAAACTCACAGACGCGAACATGAAAGTTTATGTTTCTCGAGTGGACTATATCGATCGACTGCTTTACATAGGCCAAACAGGCAGACCATTTGAAGAAAGATATAACGAACATCTTCCCAGAAGGGAATTACATAAAACAACATCTAATTTTGCCAGGCACCTGATACTATGTAATCATAACTACAGTGATTTTGAGACAAATTTCCAGCCTTTGCATTGCTGCAGGAAAGGAAAATACATGGACGCGCTTGAGGAATACGAAATATATAAAGCCGTCAAAATCAACAGTGATTATGTCTTGAATGATAAACTTACATTTTCACATAACATGTTGTACGACACGGCAATACTTGCACACGGGCGCCAGTAAATGAAATGTCACAGTACATATGGGCTATATTAAGCAAAACAGGTTTATCAGTGGCTATATAAACAGTGAATCAGTTGATCGATATTGTCCACGCGAAAGCAGTCGATCGATATAGTCCACTCGAGAAACATAAACTTTCATGTTCGCGTCTGTGAGTTTCCAATATCGTAAAAGTGCACTTTTACCGTAATGATTTTAATGTTTTTAATTTTTTAACGATCTCATATGAGTGATTAAGATTCTGAAGATGGCAATTCGTTGCCGAAACGCGTCAAAATAAGACGAGAAAAACGAAGTCGCACGACGGATATATGGTAAATATCTATTATATAACACTAGATAACTTACATCAAGTTGTTTTCTTATATTGACAGTTCATAAAATTTACCAGGCTAAGCCTTAAAACACAGCATGCCATAAATTAATACGAATATTTGCAATGTAAGGTTCAGTTGTACAGATAACTGTAGTAACATGGTTCTGTACCATACACCAATCACTAAAGCTACATGCGTGTTGAAATAACTATTTGTAATGATCATGGTTGTCAGAAATCATAGTTGATGTGAGTGTACTCACTGTAAGATGTAGTTAGTATATGCCAAGTGTTTCCATAAAAAACTAGTATAAAGTGTGTACAAACATATTTAAACAGTGCTGCAAGTTTCACCCTACTACAAAAAGGCATTAAATTTACTTTTAAGATAAAAGTTGGTAATATTTTAGACTGATTTTAACACATAACAAGAGATTCAAGGCTGACATACAAATAAATAAAAAACTACTATGTGTCTTGTATAAAATTTATTTATAAAGCAGAGTAAGCAAAATACAGTTCATCATGTGTTGTATTACTCTTGTAACTTGCACTGTATTTGTAACTTTGTCAGTTTGTTCGATTTTTTGCCGATGTTTGAAGGTATGTATATATATGATGTGTGCTTTCCCAGCATATTTCCAAAAGTCTTGTTAATAGAGAACTCATTCCGTTGAGTTTTGCAACATTTAAACAAGGCAGGTATTCCTGGTTGTCTGCCTAATAAATAATACAATAATCTTATATTAACAGACAATAATAGACTAATATAATAGTTTAAAAACTGTATGAAAGGCCAGAAAACTCTGTATTATATGACAGACTGCTGTTAAAGTATACTAAATACCAGATAGTTTGGAATACTCATATTTCACTTATTTTTACTAATCTTAAAACTAGAAGTCGATGGCAGGCTGTTATTATTATTAGTAGTAGTACATTCTATAATGTTGCAAACGTTCACCTGGATTAACACAGAAAAATGTGAGACTAGGTAAATGAAGTATGTCAAAATTAGTGGAACATGTGGGAGGAACACCACAACGTATTATGGGACAATATAGAAATTATTGGGAGGGAAAGTAATTGGTTGAAAAGGAAAAATTTATCTCGGTTAAAAAAACAGGCATCTTTTATCTCCATTGAAAATAATTGTATTAGTCAGGTGAGTAAAGATATTTCCACAATTTGATGTAAGAATATTCAAGGACATGTGGAAAGGGACAAAAAGTGAGTACTGGATTACGAGCCTTCTTCATCACAAGGTGATGGATGTGTTGCTCATATTTAGCCCCACCTTCCCACTGTTAACAGAGGAGGCACTTGTTCTAGTTACCTTACCATCTTCTTTTCTTTTGTGACTGGAGGTGAAATCCCTCCTCCACAGCTTGTTTGGGGGGGGGGCAGAGACCCTTCAGAAGTGGTGCTAGGGAATTATACAGTCCCTTTCGGCAAAAGATTTGACATTCCCAGAAGTCCAATTTGCTTGTTTTTGATAGTGCATGTGTATGGCAGTCATGTTAGTTTGTTGATTTTGCATGGATCTGACTGAACAAAAAAACTAGTTTGTGAAATACAGTAGAGAGTCGAAAATCGGAATGTTAGTAAATGGAACCGTTCGAAATAGGATCGCTCCCTTCAAAAATTGATGTTTGTCTTTTATTGAAGTAAGAAAACCGAATTGCCCATGACGTACATTTTACACATTCTTTAGTATTTATTTCAGTTAGGAGTATCGTAGTTAAAAATAAATGATCTGTTGTAGTTTGTTATCTAGGAAGAAATATGTTGTCTACTAAACTAAATTATGAAACCAGCAGAAGTATCAAGCTATAAATAAAAGTGCACTGGATTCTCTTTCTGAATAAATGGTACAGTATTTATTTTTCCATGGTACAATCAGTGATGAGTCAGTATTTTTCTAATAACAATGCAGTTCTTTTCTAAATGAACTAAACTGGTTTCATATTTTTCAAAACAATTTAGTATATAGTACGCTTTGGGTAACAACATAAAATATGGTAGCATATATGACTATATATAGCATATTGACTATGGTATTTTTCAAAATGTACAAACAGTTGTAATGACAATAACAAGTACAATCCAGTAAATAATAACAAGTTTTATTGCATATTAAAGCTGTAAAAAGTTATTAAAAAATGATAACTGACAGTGGCCATGTACAAGGAATAAGAAAACAAAGTTATCTATTATTAACTTAAATTATAAAATTATGTTTGTATTCTAAAGCACAATTTTAGGTTAAAAAACCTGACCTCTTCTTTTTATTATTAAGGTTCAATAATTGGAACAATCCCTGGTCCCAGTTAGTTTTGATTAATGACTTTCCACTGTATATCAGTAAACGTTTCTTATTATTAACTGACAATTTTGGAAAACGTTTTAAGATCATGGTGATATATTTCCATTTAAAAAAAAAAAACAATTTTTATGACATAATATTTAGAACAGAAAAGACAACTGTGCAAATGTATATACAAAATTAAGTTAACTATTGATCGAAAAATGCAGAAATATAAAAACCGGGAATTTTAAAATTTTTCTAGGAAGTGAAAGTGATTTTGAAAGTATCTTCCTTCAGTAAAGAAATTATATCAGAGGACGACAGTAACGGGTAATTCACAAATTAATTAATTTCTTAAATGTACCTAATAATTTTATATACAGTTCTATGTACATTAGTCAGTACTCTGTGTTCCTGTGTACCTTGATATTATGTTTATAAGTGACAAACAGTGAAGCAGGCCAGCAATTACACGTGTACATGATTGGAAACACTTAATTTGTAAGACTGTTATTTTCTTTTCATGCCAACTCTGTATTATTAAGTAAGCCTAACATACTACATTATAAGCTCTGTATTGTTAACTTCTTTATATTAATTTTAAAGTTAACATACAGACAGACTTAAGGTATAAAAGCAATTAAATTAAGATTTAAACTGAGCAAATTGAAATATACAAAAACTTCAGTCAATCTGTTTTGAGTGTTTAGCAAATTGCCAGACCCACATCTTTCTGTCATCTCAGAATATGAAGGGAATGATCTGAGTTAGTGGGGGATAGCTGGCTGTGGAGATACAATTCAGGTGAAGTTTTTGTGTTTGTTGCCATTCTGTAGTGTTAAACAGCTGTTTCTTTATTGCTCCAGATTGGCGACATTGTGTCGTCAGAAAAAAGAGTAGAAAGTTATGGAAAACTGGAAAATATTTTTTTTTAACCCTTGATAGAAATGTTTTTCTTGAGTAAAAGTTGATTTTTCAGCATGAAATTTTTAAAGTGATTTGTTATCACTAAAAAATTGTCATTTGATTGCTAAGTAATTCTGAATTAGCTTACTTTATAATGTTTTAGTGGATGGTTAGTGAGGATCAGTCAATAATACAAATTTTAGCTACAAAAATTAGACCCATCCTCACTAACCATACACTAAAACATTCATTGATTGATGGTCACTAAAAATTTAAGGATTTACTTTATAATCTTATACTGTTATCCTGTTTTACGTTTTACTAGATCTAAAAATATAGATTTAGCTTAATTGAGAATCTTTATTGATTTAGCTTTATATAATTGAAAAGTAAGAAGAAATAAAGGTAGAAATGTTACATTCAAAATAATCTTTGTATTAGGAAACAACTGAAGGATAAAGTACAATTTTTTACATTTTACTGACATCAACATTTATCAAACCTAAGTCAAAGTTGGAAAATTGTTGACACATGTATAAAAGTATGAACTGTTTTTATCATTTACATTTTAAGTCTTTAACTTCGAAGAATAGGGTTCTCTTGTAATTCTGTTATGATAATATACTTTGTTGAAACATATAACATTAAGGGTGGAAGTAGTTTGAATGGTAAAATTACAGAAGAATTGTCATGACTAGTGGATTTGGACATGATTCTGTTTAAAGTTTTTTTTTTAATTGTCTGAATGAAATTCTAGTACGGTGTCAATATATATGCCACAAAGGTAAACTACTATAACAGATTACATCAGTTAATAAGTAAAGATTTTGTCTATTGTTAATAAAAATTAGTCCAATTTGATGTCACGAGTTTGTATTAGAACAAATTTTTTTGAAACATATTTTGAAAAAAAAAACCTACCCTTACAAATTATGAATTGGTGATATGGAAAGTCGGAACAAGACAATCCAGATCTATTTATACACCACAAAGTAGAAGTCCATATCTGTAAATGTTCATGTGGCTAAGATTTGGAAGGATTAGCATAAAATAATAGCCAGAAAGGACATTTAACTTAAAGTTTGTTTATGAAAATGTGTACGTGCTGTAGGGCATGTGGGGGTATAAAGAAGTTGTCTAGTCCTAATATTGTCATAAATAGAAAGTGTTACAAAAGGTGCAGAAAGTATACCAGATTACATTATGACCCCAGCTTGTGGATTTTGTGTAAATAACATGGTCTATTATTTAGAGACTAATTTAAAAGTTCTTCAGTTTGATCATGAATAGGGTGTGTTAGTAACATTTGCAAGACTGACTGAGACTTCAATGGAAACAAAATGAATTATAGGTAGAGTTGCCAGACATGAATCAAGAATTTTCATGCTAACGGCACATGTTATTTAGTGCACATATATCAGCATACAATTACAGCTCGGTTTTTTATACTGAGTCTTTCTAACAAAGTATCAGTTTTTAACAAAAGTGTAGCATTTAGTTTTTGTTGAGTGTTTTCTTGTATCGTTTCTATAGAAAGGGAAGCTGTATGCATAAATTTTTGGAAGCAGAAGATTAAGATACAACAGGAAGTTACAGGAATGGGTAGCTCAAGTCTGCAGTGTGTCTCTTAAGTAGTGGCTTCAAAAATATAAAAGAAGTATCAGCGTGCATGGTAGGCATACAGTTTTTCAGTTCTCACCACTCTCTGTAAAAACACCCAAGAAAGAAAGTGCAAACCAATTCAGATAATTTTGAGCATAGTATTCAACAAATTATTCACAAGTGTCACACAATAAGTGGAGAAAGACCAACATTAAAATGGTATTACAACTTTTAAAATAATTAAATAATTATTTCAACAGTGCATTCAGTATGAGGCACATTGTTCATCAAAAGATGTTTCGACCAAAACATGCCAAAAGTAATAAGAAAATTTAATAGAATTTCTGAACAACACATATTCATTATGATTGCCATAAATATGCAGAACCAGTACATATCATCACATAGTGAGAAGATAAATAGGAGAGAGGAATTATCTGGTTAATATTAGATGTGTTTCTTACATTATTATAGGACATTGTTGATTAATTAAATAGATCAACTTACAACAAAATATCTGTTTAAAAAACAAAGATCATGTAATAGTATGTATACAAATTTATGTGGGAATATAGATATAAAAAATTATGGACATTGACATTATTCGGGTATCAGACTAATATTTTCAAACGTGGTAGTAGCCACTTTCCTCTCACCTATCTTATACTACTTCTGCCTTATCTTCACTACAACCTGTGTGACTACCTGATGTCTGATATGAGTTACACTAACTCTATGTATTGAGAATTTGTTCCATTATAGAAATATCAAAGAAAAAAAATGTTATACTTTCACTTTTTAGTATTAAAAAATATTACATATTTATAAAAATAGAAATAAAATATTAATATTAATAAAAATGCATAATTACTGGGAGGTTATATGAACAAAAATACAAGCAATAAATAAATGGTGAAGACAAAGAAAACTTGTATACAGACCATTAAGCAGGAAGATGAGAGACATGGAGTGGGGGATATAAATAAGGTGGTGCAAGAAGTGTTTGTATACTGTATTTTAACACATAATTTAATACTGTAATATTCTATGCCATAGCTTTGGACAGTATCATAGACTGGTAATAGAAGGTAAACAACACAAAGATGTGTGTTTGCTGGTTCATGCAGTTTTTAAAGTACAAGTTTACTGGCCTTCCTGTAGTATTAAAAAGTAATATACAAATCTGTAATATTAAGTTTGTGTGTGTGCACACATGCTCTTTGGTGTAGTCAAATTGTAAATCATAAGTTTCTTGCAGTTTTTGTATAATAAAGTGTTTTTGAACAACTATTAAATTTTGTATAGCCTGACAGTGTTTCTAAGAATCAGTACAAATTGATTATTCTTTAATGCATTCACTTTGATAATCAGAAGTTGATTCTAGAAAATTTATTGATGATTCTGTCTACATAAAATTTAATACTTGTGCAAGAAATAATGTTTGTTTAACTTACCTATA
Source organism: Magicicada septendecula (assembly GCA_034769895.1). Classification (NCBI taxonomy): domain Eukaryota; kingdom Metazoa; phylum Arthropoda; class Insecta; order Hemiptera; family Cicadidae; genus Magicicada; species Magicicada septendecula. Next base: position 706,364,554 of record CM068368.1, read on the forward strand.
ACAATCATATTCCAAAAAAAATTGTATTTACAAAATAATGAAAAGTTTAAATTGTGAATTTTCAGACATAATTGTAATTTCTACACGGCTAAAACAAGTGACAAAAACTAGGTTGTTACCTTGTGTCCAAGCAAACTGTGTTTTCAATAGACCAATACCTTTATCACATTGTGTCACTGTTGTAATATATTGACAAGTAGAAACATTTTAACCACCATTATACAATCATATCACTATCACTGACAATGTGATCAACATCATGGAATGTGTCTGTGCATAAGTTGAAGTGTTTCTACTTGCCAAGATATTATAATACTGATGGTGAATATTTTTGGTTCTTATTAAACAATTATGTGGGTACTACATCATATTTTGCTGTCTGAAAGTAAATAACTTTGAGGTACCATACTAATATAAGTTTAAAATGTATATAATATATATTTTATCTTTTACTTATACTGTGTATGTTACGTGCACTACCACAAAAGAATTCTTAGAATACTTTGTAGATGCTTAAATAATTGATTTTTTACACTAGACAATGAGAAAACTGTGAAAATGGCCATAATAAATAGCATGTATTAGTTCAGAGTATGATTCTGACAAACAGTGTTAGAAGAACTATTGTAATTCACATAGTACACGGAGTGCCAAAAGCATTCTTGTTAAATTAAATCAGCTACTGTGTTTACCTGGGGTGTCTTCAACACTCATTTTTTCAGGTTGGCACCCTCGTGCAAGTATGGTGTTCTTGAGGTTCAGTTTTGTGTTTTTGGAAGACATTTTTGAGATTTTGAAATTTCTGAAAGTTACAAAGGCATATATTATTTTTTATAAAAAAAAATAATAACCACATACATATTTCAATAATAAATGTTTACAAATTTTTAGTTTTATTATACTGGCAATAAATTGGTTACTGAAAATATAAATACATATGAATAGGTGAATAGTTATGGGTTGAGTAGTTTATAATTTGAACTATTATATAAAATATTAGATATGTGATTGTGTATTTTTGGGTGTTCTGAGGCGCTTTCCCCTTATCTCTACACGCTTTCAAAAATACACCAACCTGTCGTCCTGCTTAGACACATCGCCAGTGCCATTGGTTTGCCTATGTACACCTTGACGAAACACCTGATTGGACTCCTCAAGCCGTACATCGGGCAGGTGGATTCATTTGTGCAAGAATGAATCTGCATATTTCCTTCAGAAGCTCAGGGATCTGCAGTTGGGTTATGGAAATGTGATGGTCAGTTTTGATGTTGTTTCACTCTTCACTATGGTTCCCATGCAGAAGGTGCTGGACTTCATGGTGACCTGTTCCCAATGGACAATATATTTCTGGTCCAGCATGTGGTCACCACTATCTACTTCCAGTGGAACAGTGGCTTATACAAGCAGACAGATGGAGTTGTCATAAGTAGTCCACTCAGCCTTGTGGTCGCAAACTTTTACATGGAGAAGTGTGAAGAGTTGGCAATTACATCTGCACTGCTCAAGCTGAAGTGTCGGTTCTGCTACGTGGAAGACATGTTTGGAACTTGGACATTTCCTGGCACTTATCAAAGGTGTTCACCCTCACATACTGTTCACGATGGAGAGGGAGATGGACAATCAGCTGGCATTTCTCAACATGTTGATCCTTCACAGGGCCAGTGGTAACCTGGAACACAAGATGTATAAAAAGCTGATGCGCACTGACAGATGCACACAAGCTGTTGAATGATCATCCGAGGCAGAAGTGGGCAGTGCTGAAGATGCTGGTGCACCGGGCAAAGAGGATCTGCAAGCCCTGTTTTCTTGATACTGAGTTGCGGCATCTGGAGGAAGCGCTGCAATCCTATGGCTATTCTGCTGCAGAAGTGAGGAGAGCTGCCTGGCCTGGCCGAAGAGAGCTAGTGGGTTGGATGAGTCAGTTTTGCAGGAGTTTGTCAGCTCGGCTGTCGTAGCCTACATCCGAGGTTTGGCAGACCACATTGAGAGGCTGTTGTCGACATAAGGCATCAGGACGATCTTCAAGCTGACCAGGAAGATACAACAATTCCTCAAACTGGTGGAAGACGCCAGGGATCCGCTATTGTCCTGTGGGGTATATTGCATGCCTTGCTCGTATGGCCAGGTGGCATGAATTGTAGCGTACACACCCACATTGGTAAGCTGGTGGAGCTTTGTTGCTGCTGTATATGCCAGCTGGAGAAGTCCACAGTCGCCGAGCACACTCTTGCCAGCACAGACCATTGTATTCTCTTCGGCAAGACCAAGATCCTGTTCTCAATGAGGAGTTATTTCGCTTGTCTTCTGGTATGACAAGGAGTCGGTCCAGATTCAGAAGCACACACTGATTACAATGAACCGACGGGGTGAAAGTCTGTCATTAAATAGGATTTGACAAGCTGTGTTACTGACCCTATCAGAATAAATCTGTATTGTTATTGGCTTGCTTTCTACCCCCATAACTCAGTGGGGCTTCTGATTGGCTAGTGTGGTGCTTCATGTTATATAGGGAACCCTGTTTCCCCAGAAACTTATTGCATTTACCTCGGTGAGGGGTATGTTCGGCTCTCCACCCTTTGTTAAACACTTAATATACTTTTTTCTACTGAAGAAGGCCTCTGGTTGGTGGCCAAAACATTTAGACAATGACAGAACAAAGCAAAACAGACAAGGATATAAATTCTTTTATCAATGACTCTGGTCATGATATCCTACATAATAAACTAAGTAATAACAGTATTTACCACTTATTGTCTTATTTTATTACCAGTGCTAAATAAACAACATTTTTCTTACTCAGTCTCAAAAATCAATTTCATAATCATACTGATTTCAGACACTAATAAAGTCGGACCAATTTCAATTCACATTGGTACTAGTGAAACTTCACAGACTTTATTTATAAGCAACCAAAAATTCATCCAATCGACTGTATTATTTCATAAACACATTAGCATTCACAAGTACATGCTAATCCATTTCCTACCATGATAATAACATCAAAGTGAACTGTCTCCTTGTCCCGTACCAATGGTCAGCACTCGATGCTGTTGTCTGAATAAGAAGTGTCTTATCTTCTTTTAGACCATGATAGCTTGCGATAAGGTTGCAAGACTGCATACACAAAAAAAAATAGCTTGTTACTGTCATAATTTATATTCTCATATTTGTAAAATACAGTTTTTGATAAATTTTCAAACTACTGTAATTTGAGATAAGAATTATAGGACTATGGACTTTTGATAACTTTTTTTGCATATAATGTTGTGCAGTAAAATGTCCGCTATGTTGCTGAGTTCTCAGTGCTTCTGGTGAGGTTTACAGGACTGCTTAATGATGTCACTTATGTTATGCATTGACAGTCCAACATATGTTTTCTACGGTAACTGTAAGTTGTCTATGCTTACATCAATAATATTTACTTGGAAATGTATTTGCTGAATTACATATGAAACTGTATGTACTCTCTCTCTCTCTCTCTCTCTCTCTCTCTGACCCTCTCTGAAATTTCAATACAACTTATCCATTACATGCTTTTAGATTACATACCAGACCAATTTGATGAAAACTTCATTACTGGCAGTTTTCATCAAATGTTAAGATAACAGACTCACATTGTTTCTTCTCATGATCACATTGGCTCAAAATTTCTCCTTGTTAACTCTTTGGGATCCAGTTTAGTTTCTTCTATACATATGTACCTTATCTTGCTGTGTACTCTTCCCTGAGTCTTTTGAACTGGGCTACCTAAAACTTTGTACGTGACTTTCTGTTGTCAAAAGGCTCACATGCTCAACAGTACTCAGACTCACTTTTCAATCATCACTCTTTGGTGGCACTGTGTCTGCTTTGGAACTGTGTACCAAAACCATAAATTCATTCAGATGTGAAAACGATGACTTCACGGCATTCAATTGATGTAGCCGATGAATTGCTCTATTCCTTTAGGTGTATTAATATCTTTTTCAATATCATCTTCTGTACAGCAGTATGTTATTCAGTAGGTTTCTATGAGTTTCTTTTATTTAGCCAGTCTCTTTCATCTACTCTACTTTGCAAGCGACAAGAAATTCCTCTTACAAAAATTATAAAGTGTGCATAAGGAGTAAACGTTAACATGTACCCACTGATTCTTAAATTTTATTAAAATGTTTTTCATAATAATTAACGTTATGACACCTCATAAGAACACACACACACACACACACACACAATAAGAACAGAAGTTATAAAAAGTTGTAACAAGAATTTTCTAATACTCTGTTTTCTTGAGTGTTCCTAATTGTTCACCAAATGTTTTGTGAAATAAAGTGTACTGAATTTTAAATTATTGAAATCTGCCTGAAGAACAATAATAATAAAAAATAAATCTTACCAAATATTGAACTGTATGTTTATGTTAATGTGTGTGAATTTGGTAAATTCACCAGTGTGAGATTTATTTTATTGCCTGTATTTGAAACTATGACATTAATTTCATTGTCATATAAAAAAATGTTAAATTCTAAGTATCTAAGGAAAAGATCTGAAAACTGCAATTTAATTTGTTAGAATTCTGAAAAATATTTGAAATACGATGGATACCATAACAATTAAAAGGAAGAAGTGAGAAAGTCTAATGAATGAAACAGAAATCATGGAATAATGGAAGAAATGTTTTAAAAATTAAATAGGGTAGAATAAGAAATAGAAAAGCAGGGAATGGCATTTGAAGATGGACAGGCTCATGAAGAAAGTAGCAAAAATAGTTATCATAACATACAAAGGAGAAGTAACAGAAGTGATAAAGAAATTTAAGAATGCTAAAATACAACATAAAGAACAAATAATATAATCATATCATGAATGGTACAAAAAAATATAAGAGAAGAATGAACACAATGCTGTTGGAAATTTGCAAAGCTTGGACACAGGTGAAAATACATGAGAAATGACAGGCTTAAAATTACCTATGTTTAAGAAATGAGATAATGAGGATTATAGATAATTATTATGGTATAGCATTGCTAATTACAATAATAAAACTGTTTTAACAAATAATAGAATAAAGGCTGAGAAGACAATCATAACCGACTTTACCAGAAGCACAGACAGTCCAGGCAAAAGTACCAAAGATGGTACATCCTTCGTAATGAATTGCGATACAGCTGGAAGTTTCTGGTTATTGATGCAGTGTGCTTGTGTGATGATTCATGAGTTGCAAAACTGCTATACTCTATTTTGGCTTATGTTTTTACATAATCACTGTAACAATATCTTTTTCCAGTATCTGAAGTGGTTTCTGAGTCAAAAATGTATTCCTGCAGCTGTTATTAACCGAGCAAAATAACAAGGCTTCAATAATGAGCAAATAACACATGATCCATTAATTTACTGCTTCCTGAACATCAGATTTATAATTTTACAGGTGACTCCTTTTTTGTGAAGTATGAGGTCTATCTGGAAAATATCCAGCCATGTAATATCTGGTAAAACTAGCTTATTTAACTTCAAATAAATAGGCTACCTTAGTCCACTTCAAAGAATTCTCCTTAGGACTTCACACACTTCTATTGTTTCTTCAACTTCTCTACATAATGTGCAAAGTCCTCTTTTGTAATCACCATCAGCTGTTTTGCCGCCGTCTCCTGATTTCATACACTGGCTGAAATCTCCTGCCTTTATGTGGTGATTTTAACTTTAGAAACAGTGATGAGCTAGACAGGGCCAAATCAGGACTGTAGGATGGTTGAGAAACCAATGTTTCACCAAGAAATCCAGTATCAGGCACACAAAATGTGCACACGCATTATCATGGTAAAGGTGTCAGTCACCACCTGCCCACAGCTGTTTCCAATTTCTTCTAACTGTATTACTTCATCCTGCCAAGACATTTTGTGCACTATTCCTTACTGTCTGACCTAGGAAAGCATACTCACACTATCATGGGAAAGCATCGGTACTGCCCTTTATTTGAGGATCACTTACGGAATCCTCTCTGAAGGCCCTGTTAATTGTTTGGATTGTTCTTGCAGATGAATGTCCACGTTAATCAACTAAAATGTGATGCAGATTTATTGATCTACTTGCTCAATCCGTATGAATGTGATTGCTTAATGGCATCTCACTGCCAAATGTGGGGTGGGATAGAAGCCTGATTGTTTGTGCTTGGGCAGTAAGGTTCCTACTCAGGTTCTTGGCCTGTGATTGCATATGCAGGTTTGTGAAGGTCATATAGCATGTCATAGAGATATCCCAAATGTCTGGATACTTTCCGGACAGACCTTGTACTTTTAAAAAGGGTTTTTTTTCTAGCAATGAATCGCTATAATAAAATTCTATCCCAAGGTAATTCTTATTGGTACCAACACAATAATTTGAAGATTCGTGCTGTGGGATTATTAATCCCAATAATTCTTCATCTGGTAAATTTCCCAGCACAAAAAATAATATCTCTAATAATTATTATATCACATATTCATTAATTCCAAATCTACCTAAAATTGTTCATCATTTCCTTCTTCACTTCTATTGGGTGCATGTGTAGTTATTATCATTATAGTTCTAAATTTTCCATTTATTGATATTTTGATATTTGTTTATTACCCCAAATCTCATTAAACTCAGTCTCATCCATTTCAATACTATAAATTAAGTACCACATTGCTCAGTCCTTTCTGAACCTTATATACAATAAGGAGTATAGCCTGGCATTCATAGGCAATTACAGTGGGGGGGCTACTACCAGGGGATATGAAATGCACTCAGTAAAACAGTCTATAAAATTAACATTAAAAAAGAAACTGTTTTAATTAAAATTATATTATTATCTTATTAACAACAACAACAGTAAGAAGAATCACTGTCTTTTCTCATCTTTTAATTTTTCCGAATTTTGCTTTTTTTGTAAACTAATGGGGGGACCAAGGTCCCTCTGACCCTCCTGTCCACACACAAAAGTATGAAAACTATACACTCTTGAACAACTAGAAATATACAAACACACACAAACACGTAAAAACGACATCCTAAACGAACGGACACAATTCAGATCACACGTATTATTTGAACATATCACACCGCGCACACACAACATAGATCTTTCAAACGACGGCACCATCACAAAGCGCTCCTAGTGGCAGCCTTGACAAAGCTTATAATAAGTGAAAACTGGTTCAGGCTGTAAGGTAAAAATTTTACATTTTTACCAATAAAAAACTTAGTAGTATTATGCTTATAATTAGTTATAACTATTTCAAGATCTTACCTCTTATTTATTCATTTTCCCCAATTGAAGCAGTGTCCAAATATTTCATGCCACTATAATCACTTAACCTTTTACTTTGCAAGTTCTTTACCATACTTACTCTACCTCTTATCCAAGGTTCTAGTTGAAGTTTCATGTCACAGATTTTTTTTCATAGTGCTAGAACATCAGCCTTATGCCCAACCTCCAACCTGGGGTATCAGGCAATCTTCTGTTGTGGATACCATACCTTAGCCATTGTTTTAAATGTTCCAACTACTCATCCCTCATGCACGCGTCCCCTTGAAGGTAGGATTTGTTGATTGTCTGTCAGAAATGGTCTGCCAGTGAGAACATTACTTAGGTTTATTGGTTATACTTATTTATTGTAATGCACTCTACAAAATCCACAACCAGCCAGTGTAGAAGTTATTGGATGAATAACAATTAGGGTAGACTTTTAAAATAATTAAGTACAAGAAAGAAATATAGTTTTAATGTTTGAAAAATGTTTTAATGTTACAAAATAAATAATGTTTGGAATTCTGTTCCAGTTTGAATATACGACTATCGTACATGATAGTAACATAAATTATAACATTAAAATAGCAGTGATGCAGAGCATTACAACAATAAATGTTATTCTGTCCACTGTCACAGCTAGAAGAGTCCAATACTGATTAGCATAGCTATCTGTTTCAACAAGCTGTGCTGTCATCTCACTATCTTCATTGAGTTTTCCATACTTCGTAACAGTCTGAAAAATAAAATAAAAATACATTGCTTCTAAAACAAAACACTTTTTGATAATAACATTGTTTCAGCCATATTTTACATTGGCTAAATATATCTTTTTCTTTTACTCAAAGTAGGAGTAACACTTGAAAAAAAAATATTGCGTTACTAATAATAAAATGACTAATTTACTCCACAACAGTTTTGAACTAGTTCATATATAAGCCTACTGACAAACTTTTAATGACTTAATTTTGTTTTGGAAATTGTTTATACACACACAAACACACCTGTATGTATATCTAGTAAAATGTTAAGTCCAGTGCTACAATCCACATATTAATGTTTATACATGGGTATTTAAAGTAACAATTTATCTGTGGTTCTTTCATAATTTACTATTCAAATACGTATAAAACTTGTAGACTTTTCTAGATTCTTAAAATTGCGTTTAGAGTTCCAGCACTTACATGAAACGAACAAATACTCATATAGTTATTGGTGATACAGTTGTGTGAAATACAGTAGCCCACTATCATTGAAAATATAACAAACAAACAAATGTGCATATTCTGCAGTAACAACTAAATTACAGTGCAAAGACATAATTACAAATGTTTGAAATAAATTAAACAATAATTTTTGGTGCAAATATGCCAAGGGGGTTTTGAACATGAAATCAAAAATCACTTGTTCGTTTTTTAGCCTAGTATTAAAATCGGCATTTTCTGAGAAATTTTAAATAAAATTGTATCCATTTGATGAGTTTTATATTAAAACAATTTTTTTTTTTAAATTATGTGTCAGTCCAAGTTTATGAACATACTCTTCTGAAACTGATATGGCTTTCTACAGAATTATGTACAGGGTTGTTGTTTGCTCATTTTGAAAGAAAATATTTGTTATTCATCTTGACTAACCTTGCCTTCAATAATGGTGGATATTCTGTAAACATAATCTAAGTAAAAGTTTTGTTTATATTTTACTGGTGAGTTTTGTTCTTCGAATTGTGTTTGATAATTTGACTTGAATTTTGTTTATGTTTAAATGATTTGTGTTGTGTGACTGTGCTATTAATTAGCAAAAAAATGACCAAGCCAAAAAGTATATTAAAAAAAACGAGTCAACAGAGGGAATAGGTTAGGTTAGGCTAGGTTAAACTAATATCAAATTCATCAAAATATGATATTACTAAAAGAGAAAGAAGTTTAGTTTAATTGTTCCACAGAAATTTTATTCCTGTATCTGTTATAAATGAATTGAAGCTTATTTATAATGATATCACACATCCACACCTGAAAAATTCCTTTCATGGAACAACTGAAAATATGAACGAACCATACAATAATGTAACTTGGAATTGTCTACCAAAAAAACATTTTTTGTTGGTAGGAAGACTTGCAATAGGTGTTTGGGGTGCAGTAATTGGTTGTAATGATGGAAATATTGGGAGGTTAAGAACCATTAAAATGTTAGAATTCTCAGACTAGTAAAAATACTGTATGCACTCTAAAAAGTCTGGATATAAAATATGTTGTGAAAGCAGAAATAGCTTTGAAATTAACTGTAGTAAAGAGACAAATCAGGAAAGGAGGGGGAAACAACTTCAATTTGATGAAAAAGTCAGCAGGTACTGTCTTGGGCCCCCCTTTCGCTTTTAAGCAAAGTGTACACATATATTCACTTAACGACATATTTTTTTAACTTTAATTGAGTTTTTTAAAAAACTTGTTTTTACAGACAAATACCGATTTTCTCAGAACCAGTTAAAGCTATATACTTTATTTTTTCTGAGTATTGCAGCAAAAGGGGTTTATGTGGGTCTAAACTCATGATAAACATATGTACAGAAAATGTATGTTAATGTAAATTGTATGTTATTTCAATTTTTTTTTTTTGAAAAGTAATAAAAAGTAATAGACTTAAACAACAATTTATATATTTTTAATTTGATAACCAGTAGTCAAGATTCTATATCTGGGACTAACGCTATCAAAATTTCAAGTTGTTAAGCCAAACCAGTTTCTGAAATAATGGGTCTCAAAAATAATAAATTTAACATGAGGAAGATAGAAAGTTCTAACTCCCCTTAAAAACATCATAATTCTGATACTGGCTGCATTACTGACATTCTAGTGTATAAGATAACTGACTTTACTGTAATTGGCAGACTTGGATTAACGATTAAAAAAAATTAACGTTTAAATTAACTTAATTGTTAAATTTTAAAATGTTTAACTTTAATCATTAATTGTTGAACTTTTTTGTTAACGATTAAAAAATTAACGAGTTAATTTTCTTTTTTGCTTCCCAAGTGGTACAGTAGCCAAACCACTACAGTAGCGTTATTGAAGTCAATGTTGGAGAAAGTTTGTTCTAAGTATTCCTAATCCTTTGGCAGACAATGGACTGGTTTTCTCCCATGGCACCTTTAGGTCTCCTTTGTCTCTTTGTTGTTGGCGTCCCTGGTGGCAAGGATGATTTTCTGTCTTTTGTTGAATTATTCGCCTGATTAACCCAGAGAAGTAGACAACAAATAACTTCTGTTTTGACATCTGAAATAGTGGGAATACAGTGTTGCTAACGTCCATTTTAATAACAGGCCGAGATCTAAAACGAAATTGCTTTACATGTGTTGAATATTGCATTTTTGTTTTTTCACAACTTTATTATCCATATCATATATTATTTTTATATTAATATGCCATCATCACATTGGCTACAAATTTCTAGATTTTATGAACATACTGAGAAAATAAGGTCTTAATTTAACTTTTAAGTGCGTGATGTGTGTGCCCAAGGTCAAATATATTAAACTTCGCTGACTGTAATGTCTAATATGAGGACACACATAGATGTAAGCAGATTAAATAAAATATAAAAGCAAGTGAATTACTCTGTTTACGAGTTGAATTAACTGGTTTTAAATTTTAGTTACTTTAATTTAATAGAATAATCAGGTAATGACAGGTCATCATCGAGTATACAGTTATTAGAGCAGTGTTCGCGTGCGTACTGTTTTAAAAATGTTGCCAAAATAATTAATTTTGAAAAGTAGAATGGATTGTGTCGTATTCCGCAATCGATTACTGATTCGACTCAGTCTTGTAGGTTATCTGGTCTTTTTCTACTAATTGCTCGATGTTCTTCACTCTCGCCGTATTCCTCTTCTTACTTATCGCCTGAAAATCCTTTATCTTAATTCACTAAAAAATAAAAATGCTTCTTCGATTAACAAAATGAGTTTATTTAATAATGTTTAAAAAATCTAGGTCAGTTCAACGGTTCGTGAATCGAATGGGATAGTGACCGTATCGACTCGCTCACCAAGCTCGACTCGAACAACAAAATGTTTAAAGTAAATTATATTATTTCTTTATCAGGTAGTGGATTCTTTGAGCTGTTAGTAAAGAACGGAAAATGCTTACGGATAAAATACAATACATTACAATTGGTTAATTAATATTCTTAACAATCAATAAAATTAAAATAATGTAAGTTAAAAGTATTACAACTCTCTGTTCTGTTCCAAATGTCGCTCGAAATGTTCAATCAAAATGACTGTCGGCTTGTGTTTAAGCGTCCCAAAATCTGCTTCGACTACTACTACTACTAGTCTCCAGCACTACAGCCCATGGTGAGCCTTGGCTTCCTCTACGACCCGTCTCCACTCAACTCTGTCCATTGCCTTCAATCTCCCGTTCCTAATGCCCATCTTTCTCAGATCTTCTTCCACATCCTGCTGCCATCTTCTTCGAGGCCTGCCTCTTCTTCTTTTGCCCAATATCGTTCCACTTAATATAGTTTTGGGCATCCTCGTAACATTCATACGGGATACGTGTCCCAGCCATCTAATTCTAGCTGATTTTATGTGCCTCGCCAGGTCTTGTCCACCAATCAACTCATTTATTTCACTGTTATTTCGGATCCTATACATATTCCCTTCCTTAATCTGCTTCGACTAACTTCTATAAATTAAATAGTGTTTTAATAGTTTTATCCCCACAATGTTATTGAATAAAGGTTTGTTGAAGTTCACAAGTGTCTGGATTAACAGTGTTTTTGGTGAATCTCATGTTGTGTATGTTAAGGTTATTTGATTATGAGGTTACAACAAAATTCTCACCACTCGACGTTAGGCATTTTATAATTGGCATGTGTTCATTGAGTAGATCATTATTTTATCATTCACTTCTCAGTTTCTTCTATTAATATTGTTTTCTCCGGTAATTTTTTAATGGTCTTCTTGTTTTCTTATTACGTTTTTTCACATCTCTTTATATTTCACGTTTAGTTATTCATCAAAATGTGACTCTCTGTTACATGGAGTTCATCAGTTCAGTTTGAGCTTTAACAATAGACTAATTCGAAAAATCCGTTTAGCTAATGGCTATGACCACGCTTTTGTGAGCTCTGATTGGTTCATTTTTCCTTGACCCGTGTCACGTGACTTTAATTATTCGAAATCTGTAAATTTTAAATCTGTCACCTCAAATTACTCCTTATTTATTTTTAGATTAAGTTAGATTTGGGTCATACGATGTTGTTGTTTGGGAAAATAGAATTATTTTGATACCGAATGTGGCCCATTTCGGCCCAGTATTACTTATTTTAGCGCACTTATAAATTTAAGTATTTAGGCTTTTACATATTTTTTCTTAACATTTCTTATTGCCTTCTTTACTATTTAAATATGTCCTAATAGGGTTGTACTTACTACTAACAATAATTGTTGATACTTCTACATTATATATAACCTTACAGTTTTAAATACCTATGCATAATTTTCTTATAATAACAATAATATTGACAGCATGTCAGTTCAATGGCTTAATATTACTTTCCCTATTTATCTGGTTATTACAATTATGGGTTTTTACATATAATTTTATCAATACCTTCCCTGTTTCATTAAGGTCAGGCTTCTGTTTAATTTTATTTGGTTTGGTTAAGACTATTTTGGATATTTTAGTGTTGTTTAAGTTCAGCTCATCTCTTTTGGCCTATAGGTTTAGCATTTTGCCATTCCTTTACAATGATTTTTTACATAATATGATGTTTCACCATATACCTGATATTGACATTTCTGAACAGCTTTTCCAACTACTGTTCTTGAAAAATTAGCAAATCTTTTAACAAGTAATCCTAACATAATAAAACTATGGGTATACAAAACACTTTAAACACATACTTATAAAACAATATTCTGTGGGTATACAAAAGCCTTTAAATACCTAGTTGTAAAATAATAAATCCTGTGGGTATACAAAACCATTTAAATAACTAATTGTAACATAATAAATCCTGGGTATACAGAACCCTTTAAATAACTAATTATAACGTAATAAATCCTGGGTATACAGAACCCTTAAAACACATGCTACTTTTATTATTTACTGGTTCTTAGTATGTATTCGTTTATACATTGTGATGGCAGCGGTATGCGAACATCTGCTCTCCGGTACCAGCGGTGGACACAGCGAGCCAATCCGGCATCAGCATTCGGAACGAGCAAATCAGCGATCCCGGTTAGTTAATAAAACCTGGGCCGGCAGAAAATTTTAATTCGCTTTACACCGCCTGATTTTTACTTTTATACAATCCAGTAAATACTATCACACACACACACACAATACATTTTCGTCGTCTCCGCTCGGACTTCTAGTCCTGTGGCACTCACACACATTACATTTACAGCATCACTTTTTCAAAAACTGTAGCCATAAATTATACACCCCTACACTTCCCGTAATTACTACCCGCCCTGTGTCACTCTTACCTCGCCTCTGTGGCATACACAATACATTACAAACATTAACTCCACTCATTCCGAACTGTAATATTACCAATATAACGCCCCTATATACAGTACACTCTACACACACAACATTTGCTGCCAAGACTCCCACAGTAGCATAAGCAGTCAGCTCTTACTACCTATTTATTTATTTGTACATCAAGTGTATTTGCTTATCTGTACATCAAGTGTAATAACACACAGTTCAATAACTCATTTAATAATAACCCAAACACGTACATTCGTAATTTCCACAGTAGCATAAGCCGTTAGTTTTTACTAACTTTTTGTTTAATTGTATATCAAGTGTAATAACACACAGTTCAATACATATTTTAATTATAACCCACTAACGTACATTCGTAATAACGAACTTTTCTCTTAGTCTTTGTGCCGCCAACCTCCCCCTTGTAACCGTCAAAACCCCCGCACGCCGCACTCCCTCATTACCCGACCGCCTTGCATTTTCGTCGCCTAGCTGTCGCTCCCCGTCGCCCCTCACCCACACCTCCACGCAACAGCTGCACACGACCGTTAGACAGAGTTCATTTACGCTCTCTCTCCTACACGTATACTCCACAGTCTTCTCACTCGCACGCATACGCTTCATACATACAGCTACCCACACAACCGCCACACGCTTTCTTCGTTTACTGATTTGTATCTGCGCTCTCACTCCTACTCGTATACCCTTCTCCCTCGCACACGCGCGCTGACTGTACTTGTGCACAGCGCTGCCTGTACATTCCCCCTTACAACAGCTGCCAGCTCTTTCTCACTTGCACACACACAAACCTCCTTCTCTCTCTCTCTCTCATTGGCACAACCGCACATCTCATTATTAACTTAACAAGGCTGCCTCCCTCACTTTACGCTCTCTTTACACAAACACCCATTGTTACTTAACCGCATTACTTCTACTCTCCCCTTCTTCAGACTCACTTTCCTTCTCTGACCCACTAACGCGCTACCGCCTCGACACAGCTGTCTTTACAAATTCATACGCACGCGCCTCTACCCTTTCATTCTAAAACTTAACTACGCTTACTGCCTATATACTACTCACCACATTGCCGGCCTAATACTTTTATTCCCTTCTCTTTGATTACCGATTAATTTAATTGTTTTTAACTTTAATTATTATTTCTGCACACTCTACTTTGCACACTTCCCTGACTGACAACCTCTCTCAATTGTCTTTTCACCATGACCCGACGCAAACCCCGGCCGCCCGCTACCACCCAAAAACATCCTCCTGATCGCTCGCCATCCCCTGCTTCCTCACTCGCCTCTTCAGCCTCATCAATTTCAATACCCACTACTCGCTCTCGTAAAAGGCAAGCTACGCCCAAACCGACCTCACCACTCCCCCCTCACCCCAATCGCCATCACCCTCCACCTCAGCCCCCCTTAGCAAGCGCCAACCTACCCCTACTAATACCCAACCCCCCCGCCTCCTCAATCCCAAACTTTATTAATCCTGAAGCACACAAAGAATCCCAACAACCCTATCTTCCTCTCCAACCTCATCAAAACCCATTGCCCGAAACTTCGGCTCCCCCGCAACTTCTTTTCCCCCCAAAACGCTATTACCACCCTGCAATTCTCCTCCCTCACAGACCTCCAATTGTTCTGCCAATCTATACCAGTGACCACTTTCGGACCTAATGCCGTATACAGGGCATTCCAAACCACCCAACCGACACAGAAACCCAAAGACCCCCCCAGAAAACCTCTAAAAACCCTAGTCGTCCGTGGTGTCGCTCCAGACATCGACATACTGGACTTCCAGGAAGCTTTGGAAGAGGACCAGCGCCTCCAAATAGCTTTCTGCAAGCGAATTATGTCGGATCTGGATCCGACCGGCCTCATCCGAATCTTTAGCCACGACTCAGAAACCATAAACCTACTTCTAGCTGAAGGCGCCTTTGTCACTGGCAGACACTACCGGACGGAAGAATCCAGACAGACGGAACGTCATATACCTTGCCCCCGCTGCCACCTTTATGGCCACACCGCTGCCTCCTGTTCCTACCAACCCCGTTGCCGCGTATGCGGCAATAAAACTCCCACTACCCTATGCCCGCATACCAACCATGACTTCAGCTCGCCGTTCTGTGCGACCTGTAACTCCTCCTCAGACCATTTCACGGGCCAAACTAAATGCCCGAAATATCCTAAACAGACTCCGGTCCCCGCCTCGCAAGCCCCTGTCGTCCCGATAATACCCGCATCACCACCTAAGGCAAACCCGTGGAAACCACAACCCACAGACTTCCCCTCTCTCAATACCGCTATCGCCACCGCCTCCGCACCTACACAAACCGCCCCCACCTTACCTCAACCGGTCGATGACCAACCCGCCGAAACCGAAACTACTCCAGAAACCTCCAACGCTCCTTCTACTCCTACAACCATCGACACAACGACTATCCTCGGCCTCTTTCAATCGATGATGACCGACATACAGAAAATGATTACCGACATGACTCGATCAGTCTTTGACGCCCTCATCGCAGTCATTTATAATGTAACAGAACCCGTTTCACACAACAAACTCCGTACTAGCGTAAACCAAATCACTAAGCGACTATTTGACACTAGGACGCTTTTTAACCGGACCCCTGAAGGCCTTACAATCCTTCACTCCAAATCCAAGCGATAAGCTTCGATGGGAGAAGACGGCAGCGTAATCCGCAAGAACCATCTCACCCTTCTTCATCTCAACGTTCGTAGCCTCCGGGCTCGACGAGATGAACTCCTCCTCTTTCTACAGGAATCCCATACAGACGTCGCCACCCTTAATGAAACTTATCTAACTGCCAGGCATCGCCTGTTCTTCCCGGGCTATACCCTCTTCAGGCAGGACAACGGATCTCACTCGGGCGGAGTTGCGATACTTGTTCGTAACTCTCTCCGAGCGAAAGTAGTACCCCTATCAAACAGCCCGACTGACTCACTTCTGGTCAAACTCAGCTTCGCAAACTCCCCTCCCCTCTTCATAGCATCATACTACTGCCCCCCACGTGCCGACCTAGACGTCAACTACCTCCATCATTTGGCCATGACCTACCCCCGTTTACTTCTCTTCGGAGATCTAAACGCCCACCACCGACAACTCGGAGACTGTTATAACACCGCCCGAGGTACGAGTGTGCTTCAGGCGGTCAATAACTTCGGTCTCAGGCACCATCGTACCCCGTTTACCCGCCAGCCGGTAACTCCGGCCCAACGTCCTACCTGTCCCGATAAGCTGTTTACCTCAGCCGACATCTCCCGTAAAATAAGCGAGATCTCCCAAGGCCCGGATGTTGGCTCTGACCACATCCCTATTCTTCTAGTAATTTCCTACGGCCACGTAAAATACCCCACCCTGGAACCCCGCACGACGGCCGTAACAGACTTTCACGCTGCCGACTGGCCTCTTTTTTCTCGAGCTTTAGCTTCCCTAATATCCCCTCTTCCAGCCCCACCCACCACCCCCACGCAAACGGACGCTTACAATGACCTAATCACGACATCGATTCAGACGGCGATGGCACAGGCCATACCAACGAAACATGTCCGCTACTCCCAGCTCAGGCTCCCTCCCCCGGTCCTTACACTGATACGCTGGAAACGCTGGATCCGCCGCCTCTTAAACAGAGATCGGCGGAACGAGCATCTCTGCTTGGAATACAGGAGACTTTCAAATGCCGTCAAGATCGCCATAAAAGACTTTCGATCTTCCCGCATTGAGAGCCTCTGTACTTCAGTACAGGATTCCTTTCGAAACGACACACCCAGATTCTGGAAATAGGTCAAACGTCTTCACAACCCGCCCAAAGCCGATACCCCTCTCCAGTTAGGCGACCGCCTTCTCGTCAGCGATGAGGAGAAGGCCGCTGCCTTTCGGGACTCTCTCCAGACCATCCATAGCCACCCCGTTAGCCTGGACTTTGACGCCTTCGCCGAAAATACTATAGACACTTTTTTAACCACCCACTCAGACCTCTTCACCCCACACGACGTCCTAACCGCAGACCACGACCATCCGCTGGAGCGGCCCATCGAACCAGACGACATCAAAGACCGACTTAGAAAATGCAGAAATACAGCCCCCGGCCCTGACGGAATCCCCAACCGGATTTTAAAAGCGCTCACCGCCACTGCTATCGAAGCCCTAGCCCATCTGTACACAGCTAGTCTCCTCCTCGGCTACGTCCCGCGGGCCTGGAAACACGCCCATGTCCTCATGTTCCCCAAACCTAACAAAAGCGCCAGCCTCCCGTCGAACTATCGCCCGATTTCTCTCACCCCTGCAATCTCCAGGCTTTTCGAGAAAATCCTCGTCGCCAGGATACATCCCCACCTACAAACTCATAGCGTCCTCCCCAGTACCCAGGGCGGATTCCGCCCTGGTTACAACATATACGATCAACTTGTTCGGGTTATCAGCGCCATCCAGGACAACTCGGCCCGCAAACGCCCGACCATCTTAGCCCTACTCGACATCCGCAAAGCCTTCGACTCTGTCTGGCACAATGGCCTCCGTTTTAAAATCCTCGGATGTCACTTTCCCCCAACCATCGTCAAATGGCTCTCCCAGTTCCTGGATGGCCGCACGGCACAAGTCCGAGTCCGTCAGCATCTCTCGGCACCCTTCCGCCTTCATGCCGGTGTCCCCCAAGGCTCCGCTATTAGCCCGCTACTGTATATCATCTTTACGAAAGACACCCCTCCCCCTCCGCCTACTCTACCCTACCCATCTGCAGGCCTAGCCCAGTACGCCGACGATACTGCCTACTGGGTCTCAGCAGGCGCACACCGGCAGATCCCAATCAAATTACAACAAATCCTAGAACCTTTCTTCGCCTACTGCAATACTTGGCGAATAACTGTAAACGCGGACAAAACCCAACTCTGTGTTTTCAACTCCACTGGACGCAACATGTCGCATTTCTATACAACGCCCGTCCGCGTTGGCCCATCATCAGTACGCCCGAAGCGTGATTGCCAATATCTGGGCGTCACGCTTGACTCCAAACTTACCTGGCGACCACACATCAAACGAGCAACTACCATCGCCCGTACCCGCCTCCGTTCTCTCAGAACCCTCAGCCGACTAAACCACTGCTCCAGCGACTTACTAGGCCGCATCTATACTACATGTATCCGACCCATCCTCACATATGCACACCCAGTTCTCCTTACTGCCTCTCCAGCCTACCTCGATCTCCACCGTATCACAGAACGACGGGCCCTACGACTCATATACCGCCGACCACGCCTGACGAAGACTTCCAATGCCGCACTGTATGCGCTTAACACCCGCTTCCCTGACCTTGATTCCTTCCTTGTTAAACTCAACTGGAAGTATTCCCGCACAGCCACCCGCCGCAATTCCATACAAACGATAGTCCCGTCAATTAATAGAAACACCCGCAATACAAGCCGACCTTCCTACTTACTAAATCGCCTCCTCGCAATAGCCAATGGTCCTCCCCCTCGCCTCCAACCACGCCGGCGTCAACGACACAGACCTGCTTAAGCAGTAACACCTACCATTTCCCCGCCAAGGACTTATCTCTCCCCGGCAGTAGCGACCTGTCTTCCTAAAGCAGCCTCAATACCCAACACGCGATAAAACTCCCCCACACTCTTTTCTCTTCACCACAGTAAACACACACTCTAGTTCCCCACACTTACGTACCCGCATATAATCCGAATCTGTTCCTTCCGCCTCCCTTGACGGCTCCCTGTCGCCACCTAACAGCTTTGGCGACCAGCGTCACACGTCCCAGTCTTGGCCGCCCCCCCTGCAAGAACGTCGCAGAAAAATATGAAGCAATAAACTCAATAAACAACATGAATAAATAAAGATGCCCCAGAACAATTATAACGGCCACATCCATCTACCTCTCCCGCTCGTGTATGGCTACACACTACACCTCACACAATATAACCTACAAACAGCACTCTCCCAACTAAGTGCCTCCACCTTCTCTGCGCTCCGGTCGTCTGGCGTACGTCCCCCAAAAACCCCTTACCCACACGGCTGAAGGGAGCTCGTCTCCAAAACAGCCCGAGTCCGACCATACTGGTCGGTCTCAAACAGCAACAAAGAAAAAAAAAAAAAAAAAAAAATTTTACGCACTCTTCATCGCCACGCCATCGGATGCACTTCATCTCCTCTCCTCTCTCGGACACAACATCGGTGCGGAGTCAGCCGGAAGGAACGGCCGAAGAATAGAACCAGCGTTCTTGCGTCTTCGCCCTCCAGTTCCGTGCCAGCGATGGATTTCGCTGGGCCGGCAGCCGACTCTACAACCAGTGCCGGAAGAAGAGAAACATGGGACTGCAGTACGCCACGAACAACGGACGCAGCCGCCGAACATCTCAGCGCGGCACTACCAACATCACCGTTCTCGCCACTCGGTCCTTTTTAGGGCCACCAAAATAACTAGAGTGTACGATTGGCGCCATTTGTCATGCGGCAAGCCTTTTGTCCGGTGACAAGTGGCGCCCAACGTGGGGCGACGATCATCTTGCGGATGCAAGATCCAGCCACGCCAGCGAGCTACCAGCCGGCACACCAATCAACATGGCGCCCAACAGACACCTCCACAACAACTGGAGAAGAGCAGTAAGGCTAGCTACCGGAGAGCACACAACTGGGGGTCGCGAGTAGTGCAGTGTCCCGAGTCTCAGAAAGGACTCCTGCCACTGGGTCTGTTGGATTTCTATTTATTCGTTTTATCTACTCACGGGGGGGTCTGAAGCGACCTGCGATTGGTGGATTATACCACCGGGACTAGCAAACGAGGTCGCTTCCAGGACTCACCTGGTCGCGGGGTGTATTTACCAAGTCCGGCAATGAGGGAATTGTGGGTCACTCTGTCGGAACGAACATAGAAACTACGCGCCAGGCGTCTCACGGTGTCATCAAGAGAGCGGATACCGAGTCCTCTCCTCAAAAGGCGAGAAGAGTACCTCCGGGGGACTTTGCACGCGAGCTTCAGTCCCCTGTCGAGTACGCGCTGGAGCGTTGTTCTATGACCACGAGCCAGGTATCCCCAAACAGGACAGGCGTAGGTAATCACGGGCAACACGTACGTGTTGACTATGAGCTTACCTAGCCGGGGGGTCATTGCCGGATTAGATAGCACGGGCCAGAGTCTACTGAGTTGCGCCGAAGCGCGTTGTCTGATGTACTGTGTATGGGTTCGCCAGGTGAGTCGGGAATCCACGTGGAGCCCGAGGTACTTGACGCTATTGGTCCAGGGTACCTCGACGAGGCCTACTTTAAGCTGCCGAGGCCGCTTACGTTTTCGCGAGAATATTACCGCGGCGCTCTTGAAAGCGTTAACGGCAACTCTCCAGTCATCGGTCCACCCGACATACGCGTCGAGTTGGCGCTGGAGCTTAACTGCCGCATAACTCGCGTTCGGCTCTGAGGCGAAAGCCGCAGTGTCGTCCGCGAACAGCGACAATTTCACTCCAGGAACTCGGGGCGTGTCGTTGACAAACAACGAGAACAGGAGAGGCCCAAGGACACTTCCCTGAGGGACGCCAGCGGTAATACGCCTCTCCGAAGAGAGAGCGTGGTCTACTCTCACTCGGAAGCTACGGTCTCGCAGAAAGCTGCCGATCAAGTGAACGTAGCAGTCTGGGAGAAGGACTTCCGTGAGTTTGTACAGGACACCCTCGTGCCACACGCGGTCAAAGGCTTTCTCTACGTCTAGGAAGATTGCAGTCGTCTGTTTGCCCTGGCAGCCAGCCTCGGTAATGCATTCCACGAGTCTCATCAGCTGATGAGTCGAGGAGTGCAGCTCACGAAAGCCGAACTGTTCGGGGATCAGCACGTCTAGTCTTTCTAGATGGTCGCGGATCCGACGCTGGATCAGACGCTTAAAAACCTTGGACGTCGCGGACAAGAGGCTGATGGGCCTGAGGTTTTCCACGCGAGAAGAATTCTTTCCCGGCTTGGGTATCACAATGACGGTAGCCGTTTTCCATTTCGCCGGAAAATAGGCCAGTCTGAGGCATGAATTGAACAGGTCAGTGAGGAACTGGGTTCCTCGCTCCGGAAGGCGATGGAGGGCGGAATTCATGACTCCGTCCGGGCCAGGCGCCTTCCGGGGCTTGAGCTGAACAATCCTCTCAGAGACCTCCTCCGGGGAGATGGGCTCCGGTTGGACTGTGATATCGGCCGATAGAAAGCGCTCTACCTCGCGGCAGATTTGCTCAGTGAAAGCCGGGTTCTTGGATGGGTTGGGAGCGAACTGTCGCTCTAAGCCAAGAACTCTGCCTTTTCGAGGGGGCGGCCAAGGGGTTGACCGCCGGGTCCGGCCAGTGCGGGGAGAGGCGCGCGTTTGCGCTTTCCCGTTAGGGCACTGGGAATCCGCCAGACATTACGGTCCTCGGCAGGGCCATCCATCTGTGTCACAGCTAGCTCCCAGTTGCGTCTACGGAACGCCAGCATGTCGCGACGCAACTTGCCGGACGCTCTGTTGAACGCAGCCTTGTCAGCCGGGTCACGAGTCCTCTGCCAGCGTCTCCGGAGGCGATTCCTCTCGCAAGCGAGCTGAGACACCTCTTCGGGGATACGCTGATAGTCGGGCGTGAGCCCCGGCTTCATCCGGGAGGACACGTCTACCGCCGAGACTACGGCTGTGTCGAATAAGGCAACTGCCTCGTCGACATGCTGGGTAGTGTCGAGCGGGATATGCTCTGGTAGGCGGCGACTGAACGCCGGGCCAAAGCGGTCCCACTCGATTACCCGCCGCTCGTCGCGGACGGTGGCGTGCTGGGTAGCTATGTGCACACTGATAGGGCAATGGTCCGAGGACAGTTCCGAAATGACGGAGACGTGGACCGGGCAATAAACGCCCCTGACCGCGGCAATGTCCAGTACGTCAGGGCGGGAGTTAGACCTCGAGGGATAGTACGTAGGCCCGGTAGGACCCATGACTGTGACCCGAGCCGCATCAGCATACCTGCGTAAACGGGCCCCGTTTGGGTTCACCAAACGGCTCCCCCAATCAGGGTGCTTACAGTTCAGGTCGCCCGCCAGGACTACCCTCCTGTGTGCTCCAAAGACGGCCTCCAGATCGTTCGACAGGAGCTCCGTTTGCGGAGGCTTGTAAGCGGAAACCACGAGTAGACCGCCGAGAGCACCATGGAGCTCGACCGCGGTGCACTCGAGGTTCCGCCGCTGAGGCAGGACAACGCGGTGATGGCGAAGACTCGCCCTCACCGCGATGGCTGTGCCCCCTCCTGCGCGACCCGACCGGTCGTCCCGGTGGCACACGTAGTTGGGCAGTCGGAAACGACGATGTGGGGTCAGGTGCGTCTCACCAAGAAGAAGCACGTCGGGCTTGTGTCGGGCAACGAACTCTAGGAGCTCAGAATGCCGGGAAGCGAGGCCGTTGGCGTTCCACGCCACGAGCTCGAGGTCTCGCTTGAGGGATTGCCGTGGTTGTCCGTTCATAACAGACCTTACCGGAGAGCATTCAAGACCCGATGGAGTTGTGACGGCAGTGGTATGCGAACATCTCCTCTCCGGAACCAGCGGTAGACACAGCGAGCCAATCCGGCATCAGCATTCGGAATGAGCAAATCAGCGATCCCGGTTAGTTAATAAAACCCGGGCCGGCAGAAAATTTTACGCACTCTTCATCGCCACGCCATCGGACGCACTTCATTTCCTCTCTTCTCTCGGAAAACATCGGCGCGGAGTCAGCCGGAAGGAACGGCCGAAGAATAGAACCAGCGTTCTTGGATCTTCGCCCTCCAGTTCCGCGCCAGTGATGGATTTCGCTGGGCCGGCAGTCGACTCTACAACCGGTGCCGGAAGAAGAGGAGGACTGCAGTACGCCACGAACAGCGGGCGCAGCCGCCGAACATCTCAGCGCGGCACTACCAACATCACCATTCTCGCCACTCGGTCCTTTTTAGGGCCACCAAAATAACTAGAGTGTACGATTGGCGCCATTTGTCATGCGGCAAGCCTTTTGTCCGGTGACAACATAAGACCATTACTTCACTTTCTCCCTTCCCCACTGGTTTATAACATGATCTTTGATCATCACTATTTCCTACCTTGTACAATTATCACTTCACTCCCTTACAATATAAGTTTTTACACTTTTTCTTAGACTAATGCACATATTTCTTACTCTTATTTATACTATTGTATTGCATTTTCTATAACTCTACCTACTTTCTGATCTTTTCTCTTTAATAATTATTATTATTATTAATTTAAGTAGTACTTTTTATTTATATTTACCTGGTCATTAACATGTTTTTAGTTTAGTTTCTTTTGTTATTTTCATTTTCAGTTCTTCATGCATTTATGTTATTTTGCAATTAATGTGGTCCTCACTGTCTTGTTGCTTGTTGCATGTCTTTATTGTAATTAGTTGGTTCATCGTTGGGCTTGTTTATACCTCTCACTTACCATATCTATTGAGTTTATCACGTCATTAAGTTCTCTTCTTCTAATATTCATCATAATTGCAATATTATATTTCTTTAACATTTATTTATCCATTGTTTTGTTTTAGCATGGAACCAGAATACTCTGCTTAATACACACTTATTTGTAATTCTCCTTTCACTTATCATTTACACTAGTACTAGTTAACTATGGTTTCTTTATCTTAACAGTTCTTATATACATGGTGATGATATGTATCGCCACAATATATATATATATTGTAATAATAATAAAAAAGATTAGATGTGTGTGTTCTTAAATTGGTGTGGCTCTCGACGTCTTACTGGCCTGAAACACTTCCTTAAGTTTCCCAGCTGGTCGAGTCCCAATGGTAGCAAGACCGGTCGAGTAGCGTAAAGTTGATGAAGAAATATATATGTTCAGCTTCACCGAAAGTTTCAAAACAAAAATTATTGTTTTGAAGGAAATTTAAAAAAAATTATGTTTATAAAAAAAAATAATTAAAAAAAAATTTTTTTTTAAATTTTATTAATTAATTAATTATGATCAATTAATTAATATAGGGCTGTGAAGTTTTAAAAAGTGTAATGCTCTTCTGAAAATTTTTATTAAAGTTTTGGTATATTTTAAATAAACTATCACCACTCATAAGATTGTCTTCAAACCAATCGATACTTGTTTATCTTTTTATTTTTTAGGTTATCTTCACTTATAGGTGGTAAAGTCCTTGTAGATTATCAATTAGAATTATATTATTGGTAATTAGTATTATTGAAGAAATAAAGAACTATTAAGTATTGAAAAGTATTAAAGTTTTATTAATTAATGGCAATATTGACTCTTATCGATTAATATCAATTCTCAGGATATCGAAAAAATTACAAAGTATATTATATAAAAATTATACAGGGTTCTTTAAACAGCCAGTTATTATCAAAGTCAGAGAAATCGGGCTAATATTTAAAAGTATAACGTTACATCAAATGAATAATTATTACTAAACACAAACATTGAATAATAATTTGAAAATAAAAATAATTGTTTTCACCAAACAGCTGTGTTGAAACAGGAGAAGGCACTGGGATCGTCAAAAGCAAATGGCGGCCATCAAGTTGATCAAAATGTTGCTCGTTCCTGCTGCGTTCCAAATAATGTATTTTCTGGCAGTATTCCTGTTCTTGTGTCTGCAAATCTCTTGTTAAATGTTGTGTAGTGACTGGTGTAGTGATTCTGGGTTGTATTTAGTATATCTGTGTAATTATAAGTCAAAACACTTTTCCCAATTCCGACACTAATTTGGTTAAGGTATTATACAGTTTTCTGGTGTTTTGTGGTGTTTTTCGGAGTATAAATGTATTGTTTAGTGTTAATTAGTGTTTCTTGATTGTTTTTGTCACAATGTATATGTTCTGGAAGGATTTTATAATTCACTCTCGACTTCACAGTAACGTACTGTTCGCCACTTAACTTTACCTTTGTAAGATAGGTTAGATCGTCGCAAAACTCTCGTTTATGTTAACCGTTCGAATACCAATAATCAACTAACTGTTTCCTTCAGTTTCAATTAAACTCTTAGCCCATATAATATTATTCTTAACATTGTTCAAATATTTTTTCATATCCTGTGCACACTTTAATATTTCACTATATAAATACCTAAACTTGGGTTATTTATCAATTTTATTCACTAGATGTTATTTAAATTAATCTTTCAGTTCATTCAGCTTATTTTCAGATTAAATAATGCCGTTTTATAGTGTTTTCTGTCCAAAAAATAGTAATTTTACTTTCAGTTTGGTATACTCTGAAAAGTCAAAACATCAAAATTTACTTCCTGTCATTATATAAATTCAGCCATTTTATCAGTTATATATAATATTAATAATCCTATATTGTATTAAAAGGTTTATATTCCCTGATTTTCTGGTAATTAATTGAATTAGTTGTATTCTGAAACATTATTCTGGAATATATGACTCCCATGTCTAGATTTCTGAGTTTAGTCATTTTCATTTTTATTTATAATTCTGAATATAATTTATTAAAATCTTCCTAAATGGTATGTGCAATTATATGGCTTGATCTCAAGTTTATATTGTCTAAACCCCTTTTGTTTATTTGCATTTATATGAGTAATTTCTCTGTTTTGATGAAGTTTGGTTTCCATTCTTTTGGCCTATGATTTTTTTAACAATTTTTTTTACAAAATATTTTACAAACAATATATGATGTGTGATACCCTCTCTGACTTTTACATATAGTATTATAAATTAAACATGTTTTCAAATTACACAAAAACAATTAGTATTTGTTACAATACAAATAATAGTTAAACAAAATAAAGAATATTTTTTTTTTAAATAAATGGTTGTCTTCAAGTCAGACATTTTGCAACAAAATCCCCATTTCCAACATGGAAACATGGTTTACAAAAAAGGTTTTTTACTAACTAACATCTTAATTACTCTCTACTATTTACAAGTGGTAAATATTTTTATAGTTCTGATGTTAGTTGTTTCAGACCCAAACAAATGGCCTTATATCTAAAACATTTTTAAACATTCTTATGCTATATACATAAAAACCTTATATTTATATTCTTATTTCTAACTATTATTATAAGTAGGATTCTACAGTTTTTATACCGTCTTTTATACATTGTCTTTGGGGAATTGTACCCTGTCATTAATAAATAAATAGTATGAACTGTTCAAAAGGTATTATGAACTCTGTTTTTCTTTTTTCATGTAAAACAAAATGTTATTTTAAACAGATTCATGTCTTATGAACAACATATTGTCACAGTACACATTTCAAGTCATTGAAAAATGCATATTTCATTGCATCCAATGTTTGTGATTGCCAAGAATGAAACACAAGGTTCATTTTTTATAATACCCAAAACTATCACTGGTTCACTTTGCACTTATATATTATGTTAATGCTAAATGGTCGTATAGTCTTATTAACATAATAAATTGGTTAGCGTTTTTTCAATGGAGATTTGTTCCATGGGTACTATATTATTGTTTCATCTTAGTTCGCAGGCAACTTTTACTTTATACACTTCTCTCTCTTAAATTTATATACATGTGATTTTTATTTCGTTATACTTTTATTTTTAAATATTTATTTTGGGGATATAGGGATTTGGGTGTCTTTTATAAGAGCATGACATCTTCTTCAGGATGCTGCCTTCTTCTTCTTTCATCAGTCTTCTTTTCTCCTGCCTTCTGGGACTGGTATCTTCTCCATCTTCTTCTTGATGCCATCAGGTTTCTTGGGATCTTCTCCATCTTCTTCTTTATTTCAGAAATACACTACCTGTATTGTTTGATCTTGGCTTATTTTAGGGTTTCTATTCTATTTATTCTCCCCCATTGTGGGTTTGGTCATATTGTGTACTGCTTGGTTATTTACTTTCTTACCTTCCTGGGTTATACCTTGAAAACCTTTGGTTATGAGACTGGTTTTGGATGACTCATCGCTAGTAACTCCTTTTACTTGAACTTGTATTTTCTTTATAATAATGATTTCTTTCCACAGTTGCTATGAATTAATCTATTTATATTAAACTTAATGCTTTCTTCCAAATTTAAATATTATAACTTCATTATTCTAATGATCAATTGCCATTCAATATTATGCTTATATCTGTCATGTTACAGATTGCTCCCCTCCAGAAGTAATTATTTCAGACATGTTTATGGATGAAATAATTTCTTATGATAATTTCATCATTTCTTATAATTCATTTTCTTCTCCATTTTTATATCGACTTTTTTATAATTAGAGTTTAATTAATTTTATATATATAATTATTTGTTTTACTACTGATCCTTTTCGGATAGTCAGTGTCTTCTGAGATATATTATAATTGTAATACATTTTCTTTCTCTATCAACTTCGTGTTGCATCCTTGGGATATTAATTCCCTAACATTCCCTATCACGTGGGCTGGGGCAGATCAGAGGGGCACTGTACGCTACTTCTCTGCTGGCCATACACCACTTCTATAAATTGAGTACAGAGGCATATCCATCCCTGCTCAAAAAACATAATGCTGCTGGAATTATCTTCAGTCAGTCATCGAATAAATAAATAAAAAGTAGTCTCATTTTCGACTAATAAAAATATCTTTGGATTCTCCACTTCGTAGTCTCTCAGATTATCTCACATTTTCTATCTTAATAAATCTTCATAATCATTATTATACTCATCATATATATTTTTTCAAAACTCTTAACTTGTCTGATATATTTAATTTAATTATGGTTGAAAACCTTTCTTTTAATAATTCTGGTTACTGTTTACATTGTAACTCTCTTTCTTCTTCATCTGAATTCTCTTTATATTTTCTTCTGGTTATTCATAGTATTAGCATGGTCTTTATAAATAGTCTTTCTTATTCATTATTTGAATGGTCTTAATGTATTATATTTAATTTTTTAACATTGTATCTTTACATTAGATATACAGGTTGTTATATTGATCATTTTATTTAAACATTTTGGTTCTTTCCTTTCTCTTAGAAAGTTATTAATCCGCCTTCGCATTCATTAACATTAATTCATTTATATTATATTTCATGTGGTATTTCTTCTCTTTGCATTTCATATTGGTCTTATTATTATCATTGGTTCAAAATCATCTTCTCCATATGTTTGGTATGAGTTGTTCTTCTTTGCTCTTAATTAACTGTTTTTATTATAGTTTCATAGGTAATTAGCCTCTTTGCTTCCAAATTTTTTCTTCTCAATTATAATTGACACTTAATTATTTTTTGGAACTTGGTTAGTTTTAATGTAAAATTCAAACTATTCTTTTTATTTAATTGAAAAATATTTCTCATAAATCCTTGTAATATGTTGATCTTATCTTGTTTCAAAGTTCTGACGTTCTATCAACATTCAAATTCTGTTTAATTCATTTATTCCCAGAATTGTTTCATTCAGAAATGTTTATAGTACTGTTATCTTACTATTATTTCTGAATGTTTTGGTATTTTTCCAAAATCAAATTCTTCTTAATTATTTACCATAAAGTTTTCTCATAAACTTAGTTATAGTAAGTTGGTCTTACTTCATTTTTAAATTTTTTGTATATTAACTTCAAAATTCCTTTCTTCTTAATTCTTCCAAAATGTTTTTCTCATAATTCAGTGGTAGTAAGCTGTGCTTGCTTAATTTTAAATTTTTTATAATTAAGTTCAAAATTCTTTCTCTTTTTCTTTCTTCCATAAAGTTTTGTTCTAAATTATCAGGTTGTAGTAAGATGTACTTACTCAATTTAAAATTTTTATAATTAATAAGTACAAAATTCTCTCTCTTTCTCTTTCTTCCATAAAGTTTTTTCTTCAAATTATTAGGTTGTAAGTTGTTCTTACATATTTTAAAATTTTAAAAATAAATTCAAAATTCTAAATTCCTTCTTCTTATAATTCTCCAGAATGTTCTTCTCAAAATATTAGGTTGTAAGATGTACTTACATTATTTTTGAATTTTTAAAATATAAATTCTAAATTCCTTCTTCTTATAATTCTCCAGAATGTTCTTCTCAAAATATTAGGTTGTAAGATGTACTTACATTTTTTTTTGAATTTTTAAAATTAAATTAAAAAATTCTTCTTCTTTTAATTCTCCAGAATGTTCTTCTCAAAATATTAGGTTGTAAGATGTACTTACATTATTTTTGAATTTTTAAAATTAAATTAAAAAATTCTTCTTCTTTTAATTCTCCAAAATGTTCTTTTCAAAATATTATGTTGTAAGATGTACTTACATATTTTAGAATTTTTTCAAATAAAAATTCTAAATTCTAAATCTCACAACTCATTCTTCATAATATTTCTTCATAGAAGCTTGATTGTACACTCCTTTGATTTTTCCTGAAACGATTTCCTTCAACTCATATGTATTGTTATGTTTATCATTTACCACAACATATGGGCCAGTGTAAAGTAATAATAGTTTTTTGGTTATGCCTTCTAAGGTGCTAGGCAGCTCTCTATTTTTTAGGAGGACTTTTTCACCCTCTTTATATGTTACAATACGCCCTATTGCCTTCTGGTATTTGGCTTGCCGTTTTTCCTGATCTTCTGCTACCTTATTGTAAAACTTCAACTGGTTGAATTTCCTATTGTTGTTCGTTGGAAATTCAATGATTTGTTCAATGTCTCGGGGAGTCGGCTTCTCATACATGGCTGAGTATGGTGGAATTCCTATAGCTGGATGGTGGGCGTAATTTAGGAATGTTTCTGTCGCTGCTAGGTACTCTTGCCACTTTTTCTGTTGGTTGTGACAGTACGTGCGCAATATCCTACCCACTTCTCTTAGTACTCTCTCAGCCGGATTGCTACTTGGGTGGTAGACTGATGTCTTATACGTTTTGACCCCAAGTGCTAATAAAGTGTCTCGCCATCTCCTCCCCTTAAACTGTGTACCATGGTCGGTAATAATAGAAGATGGTCTACCGATCTCTGGGATATACAAATCAATAATCACCGCCAAAACCTTTGCTGTTGTTGCCCGATTAACCGGATATAGCTTTATATACTTGGTGTAGTGATCCATTATAATTACCAAGTATTTATATCTGTGCCGACCACCGCTACGGGGAAATGGCCCGCAGATATCCAAAAACACTTTTTCCAGTTTTGCGTTGGAAGTTATTGGTATCATGATACCCTCTGTCTTTTCATTGTTTACTTTTGCACATTGGCAGATCTTACAGGACTTGATGTATGTTCTCACCTTGCGGTTGATATTCTTGATCTTACAATTTTCCTCTAGAGCTTGTATCACTTTTAACGCTCCCATGTGACCATACCTGACATGGTAATCGATGATGACCTCCTTTTCGATTTGGTGTGGGATTATCACCTTCCATGTCTCATCGTCCAAGGCGGTTTTTATGAATAAAATTCCCTTGTTAAGGTGGTAATATTTAGAAATGGTTTCATCATTGGCTTCCAAACGACTCACAATGTTTTTCAGCTTAGGATCAGACTGCTGATGGATTCGGATATTTATTAACAAAGCTTGTAAATCGGCTCTGGTCGTGAATATGTTATAAATTTTTACTAAGCTTTCCTTCTCTCCCTCGAAAGTCTGATCTTCCAGATTTATACGTGACAACACATCCGCTACCACGTTCTTCTTTCCTGGAATGTATTCCCATTTCAGGTCATATTCTTGTAGGGCGAGTACCCACCTAGCCAATCGGCCGTGACTCAATTTGCACCTACGAAGGAACGAGATGGATTTATGATCAGTTCGTACCGTGACTTGATATCCGAGAATGTACGTCCGGAACTTGCTGCATGCGAACACCACGCTCAACAATTCCTTTTCTGTCACACTGTAGTTCTTTTCGCACTGGCTCAGTGTGCGACTAGCGAAGCTTATTACCAGATGTTGTCCCTCCTCATCTTCCTGGTATAATGTCGTTCCTAAGCTTAGATCGCTAGCGTCACAGTTTAGAAAGAACGGTTTCTTAAAATCTGGGTGACGAAGTATCACACTCTCCAGAAACTTCTCTTTTATCAAGCGTAAAGTAATATCTTGATCTTCACCCCAAGTCCATTTGTTTTTGGCAGATAACTGTGGTTGAAACTTGGCGGTCAACTCGGAATATCGGCTCTGAAACTTCCTGTAATAGTTACAGAGTCCGAGGAAAGATTGCAATTGTTTCCTGTTTCTTGGTTGCGGGAACCTCTGAATTGCCTCCACCTTCTCTGCTGATGGGGTAATACCTCTGTCGTCTAGGTTGAAACCTAAGAATTGTACCTCGCGTGCTATGAACTTGGATTTCTCCAACTTCAGTGTTATGTTGTTCTGCGCTAGTTTGTTTAGTACAAATTCCACTCTGTAACAGTGTTCCTCCCAGGTTCCGGATGTGATGAGTAAATCGTCAACATAGACGGTGGTAAATTGGAGCGCTTCTTGTCCAAGAATCTGGTCCATGCATGCCACAAATATGGCGACAGAATTGACAAGTCCGAAGGGCAGTCTCTTGAACTGGTAATTGCGCCCTTCGAAAATGAACGCTACATACTGGCGGCTTTGTGGATGCAGCTCTACCTGCCAATAACCACAGACCGTATCCCAGGTGCTAATAAATCTAGTACCATGAAAACGTTTCAAAATCTCTTCTATTTCACCGGGAGAGGTTCTGTCATTCACAATTGTCTTGT
Source organism: Magicicada septendecula (assembly GCA_034769895.1). Taxonomy (NCBI): domain Eukaryota; kingdom Metazoa; phylum Arthropoda; class Insecta; order Hemiptera; family Cicadidae; genus Magicicada; species Magicicada septendecula. Next base: position 706,396,949 of record CM068368.1, read on the forward strand.
TCAACTCACGCGCATCTAAACAGAGCCGGACTTGTCCGTCTTTCTTCGGAACAGCAATAATTGGACTAGTGTAAGGTGATTGACTAATCTCAATTATGTCATTATCTAACATCTTGTTTATCTCTGTTCTCACGGCTTCTTTGAGCGACTGCGCTATTGGATATGACCTCCGGTTAAACTCTACGTTCTCTTTAAAACGAAGTTGGCACTGGTAGTTTTTTACCTTCCCTGGTTCATCAGAAAACACCGCCTTGTATTTCTCATATATAGCAATTAGACGATCAGCCAGATGTGTTGGTATTTTCTCGTTATCGCTTCCGCACTGGAAATTCCGTATTTCTTGGATCTTAACAGACCATAAATCCTCTCCTCCATGATTGTATATTATGGGTTTATAAAGAGGGCTGTTTCTAATAACATTTATTTTACGAAGTTGTTGATGTATAGGGCTGGGAAGTATAGTTGTGCTTCCTACCAGATCTGCGGTCCATGTTACTCCGTCTGGGAAAAGTGATACTTTATTTAAATTAAGATCGATTACTGCCGAATATCTACGAAGAATATCGCAACCGACTAAGATGTCAAATGGTAATCCGGTGGCGATTAAAAATTCCATGTCTAAAGCTATATCACGGCTAACGACACTTAAGGAAACTTGCTTCCTAATGGTTTTATTCTGGCGGCCAGTTGCACCTACCAACACAATGTTGTTGACTGGTAACATTGGCAAAGTTTTACCACAAGTACTCTGTATTCTCTCCAACTCATTGGAGTTTATTATTGAAATATTAGCTCCTGTGTCTATCATTATTTTAGCAGGAACTCCTTCCACCTCCGCTGTTATATAAATTATCTCATTATTACTGTTGCTGAGACTCTTCTCGTTCTCTTCCAAAAGTTCAGTTCGTATGTCTTTCAGATAATGGTTACTGATAATAGTGATATTCTTATTATTGTTTGCTTGTTGCAAATCATCCTTTTCTAACCCAGGAAGTATAAGCAGTAACGGGTCATCGTTGTTGATTACTGCCTCCTCTCGTTTAAAGTATTTTGTTCATTGTTTGTGTTATTATTGACCGAGGCATCGTTCGGGAAACTCTGGTTTGTTTCCTGACGTTCTGTACTCTGGTTGATGTTTAACGCCCTATTCTGTTGTCTGCCAAGATCTTCCAGGCTGGTACTTCGTCTTTCCTGTTCGTATCTTGGGCCGTCTCGTTCCGCACTCCTCCATCTTCGGTCGGCGCCGTGGAAGCTGCTCCTCCTCGGTTGATAATATCTCCTGGGTCCGCGATCTTCTGCTCTTATAAAATTTACCCTAGGACGCGACACTCGGTTATTACTATTGCTATTATTGTTATTACTAAAATTATTATTATAGTAATTTCGGTTAGGTGGGTAAGGTCTGTCACCATTATTGTTGGGATATGGATTTCTCTGACTGTATGGGACATTATTATTTTGTTGATAAAAATTGTTTCTGTTATTTGGGTAGGGGTTGTTATTCCTTACGCCGTTAAAATTACCGTTAAACTGGTTATTACGCGGCTGGTTGTTAGGGCCGTCGTAATTACTGGGCTGGTTCCGATTACTTGTATGGTTATTGCCGTTATTGGGGTAGGTAGTCGGCCTTGCTTCTGGTCTCTCATTTCTCTTCCTGCTCTGCCGATAATACTCCTCGTTCTCGTATCCCTCTAGTAACTCGGTCATTCCCTGGATCGTCTTGATCTGACTACCTCTCCGGGCCCTGATAATGTCCTCATCATAGTGATACGATATCTTGTTCACTAAACATTCTTCTGGGATTGCTGGCTCAAGGTGTTTTGCCATACACACCTTCCCCAAGAAATATGCCGTCATACTGCTACCTAATTGTGACCTGTATCTTCCATTACAAATATTGTCACGGATCAAGTTCTGGGTGGTCTCAGACCAGTATTTTGTCTTAAATATTTTCCGGAACTGTTGGTAGTTGGAAATTTCACTCCGGTTGGCCATCCACCAATTATCTGTTATGTCTCGGAAAGACTCGTCGAATATCTCCCTGCTATGGCTCCATTGGGTAATTTTATGCTTGGTCAAATATTCTTCTACCCTAGCCAGGAACTCCATCGGCTTGCGTTTGTATTGCCGGAAGTTGAGCCACTCTCGGCTTTCGTTGACGGGCAATCCGGTGAAATGAGTCTGTCTGTTTCTAATCGCTTCCATCTCCTCTCGGCTTTGTCGCACCTGACCGGTGATATTGGCCATGGTCTCTTGTATATCATTACATCGCTCTGTGACTTGGTTGCGTACTTTTCCGAACTCTTCTTGATTTTCCTTCCTCTGTTCTTCTACCTTCCTACGACTATGTTCTTCAATATTTGTGAACTTGATGTTCACCACTTCTTTAAACTCATGGACCTCCTTTTCGGTCTGGTTGCACTTTCCATCAATCTCTCGAATCTGTCGATTGACCATTATATTTTCTTCTTCCATCTTCTTATTCATCGCTTTTTGTTAACATTGATTTCTTTATTCAGTTCTTCTCACAACAATTCCATCCTTTCGTCCAGTTTGTCCAAATTCTCCTGATTGACCTCTCTTAATTCTTCTCTTAAAATTTGATTGTCCTCTCTCAATTCTTCCAGCTTCTCCCCCATCTTCTCTTCCAACTTCTTATTATCTTCTTTCAACTCTTCCTTCAATTGTTGGTTGTTCTTCTCTATCTTCTTCCTGGTTTCATCGATTTTCTGATTGGTATTTTCAATTTTATTAATCAATTCTTCTTTAGTCGACTTGAATTCTTCCTTGAACGATTGGTTGTCTTCCTTCAATTCTTCTAACTTCTTCCCCATCTCTTCTTCCATCTTCTTGCTGTTTTCTTCCATCTTCTTCGTCAGGGACTGGTTGTCTTCCTTCAATTCTTCTAACTTCTTCCCCATCTCTTCTTCCATCTTCTTGCTGCTTTCTTCCATCTTCTCTTCCAACTTCTTATTCAGGGACTGGTTGTCTTCCTTCAAATCTTCTAACTTCTTATTTGTTTCTTCCTTGCCGGATTTGATATCTTCTTTCAAAGACTGGCTATCACTCCCCATTTTCTTACTCATTTCCATTATCATTCTCATCACATCTTGTATACTCCCCTCCTCCATTCGTGTCGGCTTTTCCAATGGTTCCTTCTGGGCATTGACTTCCCCTGTTTGCGTGGGTATCTCCGGTTGTTCAGTTTGTTTGGACAACACCGATTGTAATACCTCTTCCACCTCTACTGGCGTTGCCTCTTTGTTGTCCATATCGATTTCTATTTCTTTTTCGGCCTCCGCCGCCCGTTTCTTAGATGTCGCACGTCGTTGCATTTTCCCTTGAAATTCTCTGGCTTTGTAGCTGTTGCCTAGCTCCAACTAGTGATTGGGCAGAATTTATTGGCCTTCCAATCGCTAATTAAAGCCCCTAAAGTTGTGCGCCAATTTGTAATAATAATAAAAAAGATTAGATGTGTGTGTTCTTAAATTGGTGTGGCTCTCGACGTCTTACTGGCCTGAAACACTTCCTTAAGTTTCCCAGCTGGTCGAGTCCCAATGGTAGCAAGACCGGTCGAGTAGCGTAAAGTTGATGAAGAAATATATATGTTCAGCTTCACCGAAAGTTTCAAAACAAAAATTATTGTTTTGAAGGAAATTTAAAAAAAATTATGTTTATAAAAAAAAATAATTAAAAAAATTTTTTTTTTTTTAATTTTATTAATTAATTAATTATGATCAATTAATTAATATAGGGCTGTGAAGTTTTAAAAAGTGTAATGCTCTTCTGAAAATTTTTATTAAAGTTTTGGTGTATTTTAAATAAACTATCACCACTCATAAGATTGTCTTCAAACCAATCGATACTTGTTTATCTTTTTATTTTTTAGGTTATCTTCACTTATAGGTGGTAAAGTCCTTGTAGATTATCAATTAGAATTATATTATTGGTAATTAGTATTATTGAAGAAATAAAGAACTATTAAGTATTGAAAAGTATTAAAGTTTTATTAATTAATGGCAATATTGACTCTTATCGATTAATATCAATTCTCAGGATATCGAAAAAATTACAAAGTATATTATATAAAAATTATACAGGGTTCTTTAAACAGCCAGTTATTATCAAAGTCAGAGAAATCGGGCTAATATTTAAAAGTATAACGTTACATCAAATGAATAATTATTACTAAACACAAACATTGAATAATAATTTGAAAATAAAAATAATTGTTTTCACCAAACAGCTGTGTTGAAACAGGAGAAGGCACTGGGATCGTCAAAAGCAAATGGCGGCCATCAAGTTGATCAAAATGTTGCTCGTTCCTGCTGCGTTCCAAATAATGTATTTTCTGGCAGTATTCCTGTTCTTGTGTCTGCAAATCTCTTGTTAAATGTTGTGTAGTGACTGGTGTAGTGATTCTGGGTTGTATTTAGTATATCTGTGTAATTATAAGTCAAAACACTTTTCCCAATTCCGACACTAATTTGGTTAAGGTATTATACAGTTTTCTGGTGTTTTGTGGTGTTTTTCGGAGTAGAAATGTATTGTTTAGTGTTAATTAGTGTTTCTTGATTGTTTTTGTCACAATGTATATGTTCTGGAAGGATTTTATAATTCACTCTCGACTTCACAGTAACGTACTGTTCGCCACTTAACTTTACCTTTGTAAGATAGGTTAGATCGTCGCAAAACTCTTGTTTATGTTAACCGTTCGAATACCAATAATCAACTAACTGTTTCCTTCAGTTTCAATTAAACTCTTAGCCCATATAATATTATTCTTAACATTGTTCAAATATTTTTTCATATCCTGTGCACACTTTAATATTTCACTATATAAATACCTAAGCTTGGGTTATTTATCAATTTTATTCACTAGATGTTATTTAAATTAATCTTTCAGTTCATTCAGCTTATTTTCAGATTAAATAATGCCGTTTTATAGTGTTTTCTGTCCAAAAAATAGTAATTTTACTTTCAGTTTGGTATACTCTGAAAAGTCAAAACATCAAAATTTACTTCCTGTCATTATATAAATTCAGCCATTTTATCAGTTATATATAATATTAATAATCCTATATTGTATTAAAAGGTTTATATTCCCTGATTTTCTGGTAATTAATTGAATTAGTTGTATTCTGAAACATTATTCTGGAATATATGACTCCCATGTCTAAATTTCTGAGTTTAGTCATTTTCATTTTTATTTATAATTCTGAATATAATTTATTAAAATCTTCCTAAATGGTATGTGCAATTATATGGCTTGATCTCAAGTTTATATTGTCTAAACCCCTTTTGTTTATTTGCATTTATATGAGTAATTTCTCTGTTTTGATGAAGTTTGGTTTCCATTCTTTTGGCCTATGATTTTTTTAACAATTTTTTTTACAAAATATTTTACAAACAATATATGATGTGTGATACCCTCTCTGACTTTTACATATAGTATTATAAATTAAACATGTTTTCAAATTCACAAAAACAATTAGTATTTGTTACAATACAAATAATAGTTAAACAAAATAAAGAATATTTTTTTTTTAAATAAATGGTTGTCTTCAAGTCAGACATTTTGCAACAAAATCCCCATTTCCAACATGGAAACATGGTTTACAAAAAAGGTTTTTTACTAACTAACATCTTAATTACTCTCTACTATTTACAAGTGGTAACTATTTTTATAGTTCTGATGTTAGTTGTTTCAGACCCAAACAAATGGCCTTATATCTAAAACATTTTTAAACATTCTTATACTATATACATAAAAACCTTATATTTATATTCTTATTTCTAACTATTATTATAAGTAGGATTCTACAGTTTTTATACCGTCTTTTATACATTGTCTTTGGGGAATTGTACCCTGTCATTAATAAATAAATAGTATGAATTGTTCAAAAGGTATTATGAACTCTGTTTTTCTTTTTTCATGTAAAACAAAATGTTATTTTAAACAGATTCATGTCTTATGAACAACATATTGTCACAGTACACATTTCAAGTCATTGAAAAATGCATATTTCATTGCATCCAATGTTTGTGATTGCCAAGAATGAAACACAAGGTTCATTTTTTATAATACCCAAAACTATCACTGGTTCACTTTGCACTTATATATTATGTTAATGCTAAATGGTCGTATAGTCTTATTAACATAATAAATTGGTTAGCGTTTTTTCAATGGAGATTTGTTCCATGGGTACTATATTATTGTTTCATCTTAGTTCACAGGCAACTTTTACTTTATACACTTCTCTCTCTTAAATTTATATACATGTGATTTTTATTTCGTTATACTTTTATTTTTAAATATTTATTTTGGGGATATAGGGATTTGGGTGTCTTTTATAAGAGCATGACATCTTCTTCAGGATGCTGCCTTCTTCTTCTTTCATCAGTCTTCTTTTCTCCTGCCTTCTGGGACTGGTATCTTCTCCATCTTCTTCTTGATGCCATCAGGTTTCTTGGGATCTTCTCCATCTTCTTCTTTATTTCAGAAATACACTACCTGTATTGTTTGATCTTGGCTTATTTTAGGGTTTCTATTCTATTTATTCTCCCTCGTTGTGGGTTTGGTCATATTGTGTACTGCTTGGTTATTTACTTTCTTACCTTCCTGGGTTATACCTTGAAAACCTTTGGTTATGAGACTGGTTTTGGATGACTCATCGCTAGTAACTCCTTTTACTTGAACTTGTATTTTCTTTATAATAATGATTTCTTTCCACAGTTGCTATGAATTAATCTATTTATATTAAACTTAATGCTTTCTTCCAAATTTGAATATTATAACTTCATTATTCTAATGATCAATTGCCATTCAATATTATGCTTATATCTGTCATGTTACAATATATATATATATTCAATCAATTAAATAAATATATATATATTCAATTAAATAACATCTTGAGGTAAATTTAGATATAAATATTAAATGTATATATATATATTGCAACGTTACAACAATTATACAAATATATTACCATGTAGTCAACGCAAATAAATATGTATTACACCGGCCAGGTCGCAGGATTTTGTTTCTCATTGCGTCAAGTATATGTGGTTGCACAATAATTAAATACTTTTTAAAGAGGAGTGAGATGTTGTTGAAATGAAGTAAATCATTTAAAATCGTTTCAAATAATCATTCTAAGATTTATTAATTAACAGAAAAAAATATTTCAATATTAAAATTTCAAACATTAGACACATAAATATTTACCTTTATAAGTTTACACATATACTGTAACCTGCAATGCTATTCATAACATACCACACAAATAAACACCCATATAATCTTACACACTACACAAACGTGTTAAACAAGTTATTTAAATTATTTTTTATTTCTGTGTGTCTGAAATTATCTCAACTTTTAAATATTGATAGCAACTCAGTTACAAACAAAATAAGATTAAGTTTCAAGAATGAATTTATTGTTGCTATAAACAAATAAATATGATGTTACATTTACTTTCAATCTATTAATTGATTTATACTGACACACCCAAAAATACGACAAGAGATTAATATTTCTTTTCTAAATTTTGTTGATAAATTAACTTCTCTTATTTCTTAATATTTAAACTTACTAACTTTAATGCTTTAATGTTTATAGTTCATTTCTTTTAAGAGCTCTTTTCACACTAAAATTACTATCTTTAATTGTTTTTTTTTGTATCACCTGGATACTGCTGTTACCGTTGTGTGTGTCCCCAGAACGCTGAGAGTATGATGGTGATGATGATGTTGATGATGGTGCTGTGGTCGTTGTCTCTAAGTGTTGTTGTTGGTGATGCTTTAGAATTCCTTCTTACGTCTTGGTGTGAGTGTGGTAGTGAGTGTGTGTGTGTCCAGAAGTCGATTGGCAAATGGGCAGCGTGACGTCCTGTAGATTTCTTCAGTCTGAGTGTCTGATCGCCCAAAGTTGCCAGTGGTATTTATACTGGTGGCGATTTGACAGGAACATTCCTGCTTTTGACAGGTTAGAGATGGTCAGTTCGGTCCAGAATGTCCTTTTTATTACACTCACTTTTTGGTTAATTATCGCGAACTTATGAACATACTCATCACATGAGCAATCTCATTGTTTGCATAATTTTTCTCTGGTCACTCACATATACCACACATATTAATTACTCTTCAATTACACTAGTAATTAATATTAATTAAATAGCATCTTTAATATTGCACCTCTGGAAATAAATTTTACATTACCATACTCGTTACAAATCCCTTTATGTAATGATGTCTTTATAATTGGTGTAAGTCTTTGCTAACAGGTTTAAAACAAATAATTAGTTTATTTTACTCCTGTTAAAACTTGATTAATTGACAACAAACAATTCGTACATGTCACCCCATTATCGTGTCGCAGCTGGTCACACACACACAAACACACACACGCTGTAACTTACGCGGCGGCAGGTGTATGTTTTTCGACAGGCCTCGGCCTGCATTTTCACGCACAAAATTGTATAAAACTGTTCGTCTTATACTTTCTATGCTAATTACATATTAAACATACCGCCCTGGGCAAATATGCAAATATGTGTATTGTTCCATATATATATATATATATATATATATATATATATAGTAACATAACCAAATATGGCAGTTACATAAAATGAGCCTAAAGGACGACAAGTAAGATAAAAAATATGAATGTAAATCTAGATAAGTAAATCCATGTATATAAAGTGTGTATCTACAAATGTGTTAATATGAAAATCCAACTATGAATAAGATAATATCAATCTAGTGACATCAACTACGAAAAATAAGAAAGAAAATGAAGTGAGCCAAAACCAAATACCAATAATAGACCCAATAGGATCCAAAAGTGAGGGGAAACGACGAAATAAGATTTAACAAACTCCAAAAGTGAGGGGAAACGACTAAAGAATAATGACTACAATGAAAAATGACAAGAAAGAAGAAAGAAGAAGGACAAGAAAGCTGACTCAGAAGAGAGAAGAAGATGAATAAATCATACCAGAAATCAACATAAACCACGTGTACCGAAGACTAATTAAGTGACAAGTGAAATAATGATTATCAGATGTGAGGATGAAAAACAGTGATTAGCATTTAAGGAAACACAAACAATAACAGTGCGTACTTAATAGATGTGAAACATGTGAATAACCAACTATTTCTACTGATAAAACCACACAAACAATTATAGTGAGGAAATTTATAAGTATAGGAAAATATGTTAATTCCATGATGAAAACAACAAAATATTAAATAAGTCAAATAGACACGAACAATGAGTGTGACGCGTTTAATAAAGTTGTGATTAACACAGATAATCATAAGTCCACCAAAATGAAACAAAATGGAACAATATAACTATGTTTTATTTTTGGTAAAGAACTGACAACAATATAAAAAACCATTGTATCAAACAATAGGGATTGAATTGAATTCAGCCCATGACTAGAAAAATATCATAAATAATACAATAAGATATGTATTAATGTTTAAGAAGGAATGTGTAAACATGTGTCACAAAATAAGTAAAATATTATTGTGAAAGACCATACTGATACCATGTAGATAGTAGAGACATACTGCATTAAAACAGATGGTACATTGTTACATAACCCATAAAGAAAGTACCTGTTAAACAGAAAACCAAAAATATCAATGAAAATAAATGATTATCAACAATGATATCAATTAAGGAATTGTTACAAATAACAATACATCCTATAGACAATACATTAAGAAGCAACTATGTAAATAAAACCAATCAAATGCAATGGCAGACAGCTATAGCAAAGATGCAACAAATAGGCCAATTCAAATAGGCAAAGTGCAATATCAAAACCAATACTACAGTGAATAACCATATTACCAGTAGTAAGACTAATATCTGGTAATGGTTTGAGAACAGATCTTTAACATAATAACAACAGTATTATAGGCAAAATAATGTAAACTAACTAACCATGTACAAACAATCAGATGTAAGATGGACCACTGTATGGCCCATTAGTTAAGGAAAATAGTGTATTAAAAATTAAACACAGATTGTTTACAATATTACTAGTAGTTAGAGGGAAAATCAATACAACTTTGAGAACAGATTAGAACTATAAAAACAGTCAGTATATATGCAAATAATTAGAAACCAACTGACCATAATGACAAAAATCACAGATAAACCAACCATGTTAAGTGAGTTACTTAGGTAAAATATGACATATAAATTTATCTAAGAGTAAATGAGAACATTACCAAAAGTAGGAGTAATGTCTAATACCAATGTAGAAAAACAAACATAATGTAACAATAACAGTTTAAGTATTGTTTTTATGAAAAATAAATGACCATTATGTTGAGACACCATAGGAACAAGCCCATTATTAGAGAATTGAAGGGTACTAAACTAGCTAGAAGCGGACCCATATATGTAATACATTAAGTACAATGTATGTACACTAATGACATGTCATACTTAATATAATTCACTTAGAAAAAGACTAAAATTATATTAACAATTGTATGAGAAAGGTAGAAGAGAAAGAAGACAGTATGTGTATTATGTTTAATACAATCATGTGAGTATATTTAAATGTGAAATCATGTAAATAATCGTTTTAGTATTATTAGATTATAAGATTACCTGTATTAGATAAGGGAAATTCATTGTAAATACTTTTATATGAAAACCAAGATGGACTAATGACGCTAAAATAAGCTATTGTAAAGGAAATAATTATTTCCAAATAACCAATTAAACCAAGTGAGAAATGGACTCCAAGTGTTTATTTAGAAAGTGTTTTTATTGAAAATAATTAAATCTGGTGTCAAAAACTTATAAAAATAAGAAACACCAAAATAATTAATAAAAACATTATTTTAAGAGAAGCTATGTAAATAAAATAGTGTTGTTTAGACTTAAATTAAAGAGGAAAATGTCTATAATTCAATGACATAACTCATGTAACGATAGGACGTTTAATAAGGAAGTTATTGTAATTATCAACTTTTCAAGTATTTTTTACACTAGTGCTTACGTCATATAACCCAGAACCCAAAGTCAAAATTTGGTAAAACACCAAATATTTTTATAAAACATGGGCCTTTGGGGTGAAGAGTATAGTGATTACAGCCAATCAAATCAACGCATTTTGTCAGAAACGAGAGAGACGCTTTGGCAATTTGTAACAGTCTAAGAACAGCTTCCAGACGAATAGGTCACGCCACTCCAAGTCATGAAGAAGTATTATTTTAAAATTTGTGCGCGTACATTGACATAAAGTTAATATACAGACGTAACCTTAACACAACAAATACACTTCCGAGTGATATGTGCGGGATTACTGAATAATAAGTACGATAGTGTATAATCCCGATCGTACTCGCGTGTGTTGTGATTATAAACAGGGAGTACATTATTTTATTTGAATAACTTTAATTTTCAGAAATAATATTTTTGAAATAGACATTTTGATACTACGCGAGTCATTATTAGCGCAGTATCAAACTTATGATGAAACTATTATAATTTCAAGAAATGTTAATTTTTTATTCATTAAAATATTAATTAAATATTTTAATTAATTTTTATAACTATTAAAGTATGTTTAAAGTAACTATCATTCATATCAAGAGTTTAAATTTAGTCACTCTTTTGACTAAACTTGTTTTGATTATTCGATATTATGAAATAAATGACGTTAACTTACGTACAAAAGTATAAAATAATTTTTATAGTAACATGTTAAAAGGTTACTAATATTATGTTCAAAAATATAAATTAAGAAATATTAACCATTACAGAAATCATTTTCTGTAACAGCATTACCTGTGTTCGCTAACCTCAAATTGGTAGCGGTAACTTATTCATATAACTGTTGCATCTGTTCTCAAATAGTTTCCAAACTAAGTAGAAATCATAACAAGAGTTTTTTTTTGTATTTTATTAATTTTTTCTCTTGAAAATATATATTTATCAAATTCATTGTTGAAAATAAAACGGTATATTGAAACCGTACAAGCCACGAGTCTGACACTGGCTATAGAAAGTTATAAGGTGCGTGCGCATACAGACGTACGATAATTACATACTTACCATACATATGGTATTAAATTTCATTGTTTTATATTTGTTCGTTATTTTTTTAACCATTGTTTAGTTTTATTGATTCTATAAATATTACATCTTGACACTGATATCATGGATCCTCAAAGAACCTAACAACCTGATAATATATTAACGAGAAAACATAACCTTATAAATTCAAATTATTGTATTAGAGACAGGACTACCAACATTGAGCCTGGATAGAGTTTTATGTCAAAATTAATCGATTGTAATTATTATTTAAAGGGTTATTAGTCTAAATGATTGTTAATTTTTTTTTTCTTGAAATTTGCTATTTTTAAAATTTGTTAATAAACCTACACTTCTTTACCAATGAACAAGAGTATCATTTCAAATAGAAATTAAATTATTTCTTGTAAATCAGTTCTACCAAAGGTGGCGGAAGAATTCAAACTAAGAGAAATTTAAAGTATTACATATGTGTACTAACTATTATAAATATTCAAATTGAATATTTGTGCATATTTTGAATGTATGTATTTCAGCAACAACCGTCACAGAACAGGACTGAAACGGATACTTGTGGTAAGTGAGGGAGGCATACAACAAAAAGTGCGCGAAACTCATTTAAATTGAAAGAGTGAAATCTTCATACACACTTATACAATCACACTAATAACTCCTAATAGTTATAATTGGAGCAGTTTTTTATAGAAACAACATAATAGCAGATACCGGAGCGTATCTGCAAGCACACTACAATTACAACTATAAATATAAATACAAGTACACTGTACACAGTACAGTACACATTATACTATCAATATTACTTGTTCTTTAACAAGTTGGCGCTCCAACGCGGGGCAGAAGTGATAGAAGATCACGCACCACATCGACATTATACTATAGTATAGTACACTATACTATACTACTTGTTCTATAACAATATATATATTATAACATCGCCAAATTCAGATCATATTTGGTCATTAATATTCCTTTTATCGTAATCACAAGAATCCAAGACGTTTGAACGAAAATATTTGTATACTACTTCAACAGACGCCATCCTTGATTGTCTGTTACGTTCAAAGATCGATTTGTCAAACCAAGAGAAATTGTCTCATATAAATTACCGGTGCAAATGTATTACAAAAGAAAACATGATTTGTGTTAACCTGAATAATTAGTAATCAACAAATAATAAACAAGTACTGAGTGTAACCACTGTGTTGTAATTTCATTAGGATGGTGTATTATAATTTGTGTACATTTTAGAGAACAGATAGTATTGATGGCAAGCGCTCACATAGCCAATTCAACGAACTACTGGCCCGATTCAGACGGCCAAGTCGAGGCAGGAACAAATTGAATTCTCCACACCGACTGAGCTGCGCTTGTCATATCATCATACAATTTTTTAATTGTTTTAATTAAACAATTTGGCGCCACCCGGGATTTTCACACCCCTAGTGAACAACAGGTAAGGACTTCGATACCTGGTTATTCGTACATTCGTGATGGACACAATCAGCGAAAGTTACGTTCAAAAGCGACGACAGACGATACGACACGTTACACCCATTACACTTATACACGATTACGATTGGACGGACGTCCGTCTCGTAACAATATATATATATATATATATTGCAACATTACATTTGGAACAACATAATATCGTACCTGATTTAATGAAGACTTTGGTTAAGAAGCTGACAAGGAGAACAATATCTTCCAAGATGATAGTGAAGAGGAACGACTAACAATTTTAGACTGACTAGTAAGACAACTGACCGTACCCAAATTAATGATTTAGGCTAAGTGATGCAAAACACCTTTAACCCCAACTATGACAATGAACTTTCAGTAATGACCAAACAAAGAATTATAAAGACAAACGGTTTATGAACCAGGACTATAAAGAAACAAATGGTTTCAGTTAATGTATCATTATATCCAGATAATCAAAATACAAAGTGAGGGATAATAGACCCAAACATGTAATATTATGTAAGAGAAATATTAGTAAATAATTAAGTTAATTGATGTAACAAAAATATAAATACACCTGATTATAGATACATGAACCATACAAATAATTGTCACATATAGAGTTCATAAGGTTGTCCAGTAAACAACAAATTATAACATGGTCACAATAACATTTATAACAAGAGTAAAACCCAGATAAACAGTAAATGTAACAAGATTATTAGAACTGTGTGGTGAGGTAGAGCAACAGTGTTCACTTTATTGTAATTTTTGTAAGTCAAACATCAGTAAGTATACGGATGTTGAAACCCATATAAATAGTAAATACGACATAGACAGTGTCAGAATAATGAGTAAATTAGCTGACAATGGACTAACTAATTAGTATAGAATTTGTTTTGTAAAATGTGCATGTTTTATGTTATAGCACAGTGTTATATCATAGTATTTGTGTTGTGTTTTTTGTATGTAACAGGTGATACAGTTAGTTTAAAGGAATGTCAATTTAATGATATTAATTCCATTTTTTTATGTTGTGTTAACAAATATAAAAATAGAGCTGATGTTAAACCATGGTAAATTAATTGACCAAGCAGAATGGAATATACAAAGATGTCTTGTTAAGTGTCAAACACCTATACAGTTTGAGTAGAAAACAGTTATTTGTGCAAGGATTTGGTATAATCATAGCCATGTGGGCATGAATTTAACTATTAGAATAATATATTTTTTGTGTTGTTAAAATAACGTTATATGTTAAACCATTTTGATGAGTGTTAGAAGTTAATTTAATTGTTAGAGATGTTAAAACATGGTGATGAAAATAATACTATTAACATAGGCCAGGTGAAACCAACTTTAGTAAATTTTGAACAATTATATTAGAAATTTTGTAAAGCAAATGTGAAAGGGTATATGTATTTATAGGTAATAATGTATACAAGGAATATAGAAACAAAATAACACATATCAAGTTATTTAAGAAAATTCCCAAATACCAAAATTGTAACATCCATAGTTCTTAAGCAAAAATAGGCACGTTTGGTGTCTAAATATAACAAATGTGAAGATCAAAATAATGCTGATAATGGTTTTAAACTCCCATTCAGTATAGAAAAGTTATGTTAGTTTAAAGATTTTGAACAAATTTTAGATTTCGAAATAATGAAAGTATATGACAATGTATATCCGAATTGGCCAACCAGATTCCAAGTTTACCCTTAGCAACCAGAAATTTCGGATAAATAAAATGAGACTTCTTTGACAACGATCTTAGCAGATAGACGCGTTCTTAAATCGTCTTACATTATATGTTATAAAGTGTGAAAAAACTATACAACCAGATAAATACAGTTAGAGGTACACTACACGAACTTTTTGCAATAACAGAAGAACACCCATTATATGGAATAGAAGATATAATAACCAGGAAGAAGATTTGAAGTGGACGAGGGACGAGAAAGAAGATCTGACGTGTACGTGGGCCCTATCTTCAACCAAGAAGAGTACAAGAAGAGGATTTGGTGATTCTGACATCTCATTATATCGTACTTTAACACACACATTTGTATACACGAATTTTAAATAATAATCAACTAAACTACAGACACCATATAACACAAACACTAAAACAATCACTAATAACACCATATAAGACTAACACCTTTTTAAACACAACAAGAACTTTTAATTTACATAATAACTATCAAAGCCTGAACTGGACATAACCTTTTTAAAACTGGTAACCACTATACAATTTTTGTGTGCACGTATCACTCTAACGTTGTAATATCCTATAATTGTAAACTTGTATTTTGATTAATAGTGTAATATTTGTTTAATTTATAATCCCCGAACCATATACGCCCTGAGATAATTAAAATTTTTATTTAAAAACGTTAACAAAAAGCATTGTTTTGGTCTCGTAGAAATACTAAACGTTTGGCTACTGCTGCCAACTGGTAAAGGAAGAATTATAGTTTGCGCTACAATTGCGATTATCCTGTTTAAATTTATTAAAACAGTCAACCAGTGTTTTTTCCGAATAAAGGATTCCACAAGGATATATGTTTGATAGTATTTGTGTGTCGTTATTATTGCTGTTACATTTAGTAAATAGAATTCACAGATTGCAGCGGACCCGACAGTTGGCATCGTTGAGTGACGTCACGGAAAAGAAGCAGCATAGTGGGAGTAAGCGGCAATTTACAAAATCATTCGCCGTTCAACATAACACATTTATAAATTCACATCGACGACTCCAGTGCGAGTTTGTCGCTACATTATTTATATATATATCAAGTTGACACTTCCTACGGGTGGTGTAATCCAAGTGCACACGACATATATACAAGTAACCTATTCACAATAACATTGTACGTAATGAAAAATCGGGTTACCAATAGACGAACCCGAAGTGAGGCTACGTTACGTTTCGATAAGAAGAATCATCATATATAAATATTTTATCGTTACAAATTGGCGCACCAACGTGTGAGGCGTGTAATTTAATATAAATTATATTATTATTAATAGACAAATAAACCGAAATAAACAAGACGAGGAAGCGAGAAACATCGCGAAAACGAGCGGCCGAAACCGAGAAGGTAGACGAGTTAAATATGGAAGACAAAGAAGCGACACCGGTCGAGGAAATAGAAATTATAACAAGAAAGGATCCGGAGAAACAACCAGAAGAAACCACACAAACAGAAGGCGAGAAGACGCAAGAAATGTTCAAACGTATGATGAAGTTAATGCAGGAAACTGGTAAGAAACTGACGGACGAAATGAAGGACAATAAACAGTCTATGGAAGAAAAGATGGAGGAATTAAAAAGGGACAGTAAACAGTCTACGGAGGAGAGCAATAAGAACTTAGAAAAATTGAAGGAAGATTTGAGTAAGAAGATGGAGGAAATAAAGAGTGATAATAAACAAACCAAGGAGGAATTGAGCCGAGAATTGAAAGAGAATAGCAGTAAAATGGAGGAGAAAATAGACGAAAATAATAGAGCACTGAGGGAAGAATTGAAGGAAAATTACCAGGAAACCATGAAAAAATTGGATGAACACAAAGAGTCATTAAAGGAAGATTGGAGTAACAAGATGGAAATTAATAACCGGCAATTGCAGGAAGAATGGGACAAGAAGCTGGAAGAACCGGTGACTGAAATTAAAAGGGTAGAATCCGAGACCAAGGAAAAGTGTGAGCGGATGAACCAAGAGATACTGAGCGTCCGGGAAGAAAAGAATGGACGGGTTGAAAATATAAGAACCAACCAAGCATTGATGGGAGAGAGATTAGAAGGTATGAGTGCTAATCTTAATCGAGTGCAAGACCAAACAACTGCACATAGAGATGAAATTAATTCCTTAAAAAACAGACAGTGTACTGGTGCCCATACAACATGCGAGGAAAATCGAGAAGTGATCGATTTTCAAAACTATAGAAGAAACCCCATGCTATTCTTAGAACGAGTCGAAGAGAAGATAGCCAAAACCGGAGAAGACAGATGGTTTGTAATAAGGAGCATGTTGGACGAGATGTTCCGAAAAGTATACGACAACTGGTGGACGGCGATGCGGCCGAGTATACAGAACTTCCAGGAATTTAAGAAACAGTTCAAATCTAAATATTGGTCCGATGCCACACAACACATGATAAGAAGTGACATAGGATTGGGCCGATATGACCTGCACGGCAAGCAAACTCTGATTAGTCCCGGTCCAAGTGGACCGAAACTGTTGAATGAAATAATGTTCCACAAGCGTGGACAGGAAGTGTTAATTAATTGGGCCCAAGTGGGCTAAATGTATTCTTCTTGATTTAAATATTCTGTTGGCTGGTCTTCCATAGTGATTGAGATAATGTATAAAATGAATTAATTCTGCATTAAGAAATAACAAGAAATGGACTGTATACGAATAAGTTTAATATTTTGAATAATCACATTACAGCTGTAAAATTGAATGAGGCTGGCTAATACTGCATGTTGCGAATTAGTATGAATTTAGCTAATCATGAAGAGGGCCTAGTCGGCCATAATCGAAAATACAAAGGCCTAAAGCCTACATTTAATGTCGACACTAATTGACAGAGAAGAGTTCGGCGAACCGAACGCCGAGAAAGCTAGCTATGCACTGTGCAAGGTTCAACCACGCGAAAATTGATGCGCGATATAAATCAGATTAGCCAACCTAGAAAATAAAATCATTGCGCTACCGTCCATAAGCTGCCCGTCAAAAATCAAAAAGATTTTTTAATACATTTTTTAATAAATTATAATACATTTACAATTTGATTTAAAGAGTACAGTTGTTACTAACAATGGTTAGCTTCAAGGCCAAGTTGAACCTTGAGTTGAGATTAGATAACGGCAGTCTGCCGCTAGTTTAGAGATAAGCATGCAGATAGGCGATTGTAGGCCAAGGTCGGCGAACAGCTGTTTCATATACGAATAAGTCTGGTTAACAATATTTCTGACACAAGCGTGTGCAGTATGTAACATTATAAAACATGAAAGAAAAATACATAATTATACAATGTTTAATGCATGAACGGAGGTTCATCATGAACAAAATTGTTGTTGAACATGTTGTAGTTGCATGTTCTATTGTATATTCAGCAGGGCGGCATGTATTGACCTAGACATTGTGCCGCCCCTTGGCAAGACAACACAAAAATCGGGAACTAGTTTAATTCTTTACCAGTAAACTAAACCAGCTGCCGTTGTTAGTAAAACGCTTACTAACAAATTACAAAACAAGTATGATATAGGAAACTGACAAGGTTTGCATAAACTTATTCACTCACTAGGTATTAGCTAAAACATCTCTTTATTGCTATTGAAATATTAATCAAACATTATTCCTGATTTTAAAGAAAGTTATTTTAGTAAATAGTGCTTTTACTGCTTCAAAGATCTTAATTATTTTATTCTTGTTATATCAAAATTTATTCATATAACTGTTAGTTTTAATACCACGGATCCGGGTCTCAATTTTCTCAAAATTATTAATTTATCAATATATACATTACGGTTACTATTACTTCTTACAAAATTACAAAATATACAAATCTGATAATTTGTTCATTACATTGCGAAAGTTCTTTAAAGTTCTTTGTTACTTCTTATTAAGGGGAAATTTACAAAAGTTGTGGTTTGATATCACCTGAGGTTGTTGTTGTATTCTTGGGACATCTCCAGTTGTCTTCTACGGGTTGAGTACGTTGTTCTTGGTGTATCTACATCGGGTTGATTTTTAGTTTACTTGAAGCTCTCGAAGATAGGTTGTTTACTTGAAGTTCCACATGTTGTAATTTCACTTTTCTTAGTGCAGATTCTTGTAGTTCACATTTTCTTTATTTTAATTACAGTTATAGTTCTCACTTTGCAGTACTACAGTCTAGTAGTTAACTATGTTACACTTACATTTGATTTTGTTTTTAAGAGATGTGTTGGCTACCTTTTTCTATTTTATTTATATATTTTCTCACAAACTCTAGACACTACATTATTCACAATAACAAGATTTCACGCTGGATATGCTTCTAGAGAACTTACACATACGTATATGTGTACAACACCAAAACTCACGTCTACTCATTGCGACGTTCTACGGCCGAATGCGCGTACGGTTTAGGGGAGAGGGCTCAGTAAGCTAGAGCGTATTTACGCACTAAGAAAATAGTTCGTACTTTTCCTATTATTATTTATTCATTAATTAGAAGATAAATACTTTATGTTTATTTTATTATGACTTAGGGATTTCTTTATTTCTCTAGTCGCATTTTTAATTGTTTAAGTAATTATTATTATTATTCACTACTTAATACTTTTCTTGGCGTGTTGGTACTGGAAGGTTTTCAAGTTGATTCAGGAATCTGGGTATAGGTAAGGGTGTATGATACTCTTACATATTAAAATTAAAAAATTTTAATCTGTGAGATTTTTGATACATTTAAAATCGTCACAACATGCTATTCCTGAAGTTTCAGGAATTTACAATATGTAACAATGTATGAGCAAACCAGATGCTGAATGCAGCCCAGCTATGACATGTATGTCATAGTTTTAAATAAAGAATTGTGCATGCTTACTTACAAAATGAATAAAATATAAAATACGATATGAATAAATTAGACGAGTAGTTACATACGGCAGACGCTTACAATCGGTTTTACATGGACACAATTTATGTGAATACAATAACAATAATTTAAATAATTACAAGATAAATAATTGCAATGTCAAATAGCAATACAATACTGAAGTTACAGAAACAATTTAACAATTTAAAGACATTCACAGAATAGTACATATTTATTAGCAACAATATAAAGAAATGAATGCATGATTGCTTAGCTGCAAAACATGCGAATATTATGTAATAACATTTTATAAATAAGACCACCAAAAAACATGCAATATACCCCATAACATCAAATAAAAATGTGTAAGACATAGTATGCCACACAAATTAACATACAATACAAATATTAAGATACCACCAAGACTGTGATAATTAGAAGCGTGCAATGACGCAAAATTGACAAGAAAAATATTGTGATGATTCATCACAATTATGTTGACCACATGGTCGTAATAAGTAATAAGCCAATGGCTGAATAAAACAGCATTGCGCTATAATCATAATGTCAAATCTCGTCTCGCGCTGGCAACATATGTATTGGTCTCCGCAAAACACCCGTAGGCGTGCGAATGTCTACGACGCGAACCAAGTTATCTGGGCCGGGAAATGTGGCAATGATTACGCCAAATTTCCAGGCTAATGGAGGCAAGTTATCCTCAATAATCAAAGCTAAGTCACCAATGGAAACATTATCCTTGGCAAACTTCCACTTGTGCCGCTGTTGCAGCTGGTGCAAATAATCGCGAGACCACGCCTTCCAAATGCCCCGGACAAACCTCTGAAGTAGCTGCCAACGGCCAAGACGAGAAACAGGAACGTGAGAAAGGTCTGGGTCAGGAATCGCAGTTAGGGGCGCGCAAATCAAAAAATGGCCAGGTGTAAGTGGCACCGGGTCGTTAACATCCGAAGAAATAGCAAATAAAGGTCGAGAGTTCAGACATGCCTCTATCTGAGACAAAACGGTCGTGAACTCTTCGAAGTTTAATATAGATTTGCCTACCACGCGCCGCAGATGAAATTTCAAACTCTTTATGCCGCTCTCCCAAAGGCCACCGAAGTGAGGTGAGGAGGGCGGAATAAATGACCATGATATCCCCTGAGAGGATGTGAATGACTTAATCGAGGTGACTCTTATTGTGCCAAAAGTTGTAAATGTCATGTAAGATGGTGCGGGCCTTCCTGAAGTTCGTGCCGTTGTCGGAGTACAGCTGACTAGGTATACCCCGACGTGCCATAAAACGACGTAAAGCAGCTACAAATGCGCTTGCAGTAAGGTCGGACACCAATTCCAGGTGAATAGCCCTAGTTGCTAAGCAAACAAACAGAGATACGTATGCCTTAGTAAAGGTTCTAGACTTCTGCCCGCCATGACGAATCATGAAGGGACCACCATAATCAACCGCGCAAAATAGAAACGGCCTTGAAGGAGTGACTCTAGGGGATGGCAAAATGCCAAGTCTCTGGACCTGCTGTGTGGCACTAAACCTGATACACTTGAGACACTTACGAATAATGGAACGGATGACTAGCCGGGCATTAACAATCCACCAACGTTGGCGCAGTGAATGATGCACGAGCTGAGCACCAGCGTGAAGTAAACGAATGTGTTCACGTTCGATGATAAGGCGTGTAATATGCGCCGATGGGGGTAATACGATAGGATGTTTCGAATCGTAGGGTAATTGGGAATGCTGCAAACGTCCGCCCACGCGTATCACTCCAGAAGCGTCAAGAAACGGGTCGAGAGAAGCCAACTTGCTCCTAATGGAAACAGAAGATCCGTTCCGAAGACAACTAATTTCGGCTGCGAAGTGGATCGACTGAGATTGTTTTATGAAGAAATTGAGAGACTGATGAATTTCTACAGGGGTCAGACCGCCCGAAAGTTTGTCCGCGCATGAGTGCCTAATATTTCTGATGAAACGAAAACAGTAAGCGTATACACGTGTCAGCCGGTGCAACGAGGAAAAGTCCAACGATAAGTCAACAGCCAGGGTAGACATTAGCGACCGGTTGTGTGCAGTTTTCTCTTCCGCGGTGACTTCCAAAGACGATGGAGTGGCCGGTACGAAGGATGGGACAGGATTAGAATCTGACGATTGAGACAGACAGCCAGGACCGTGCCACCAAAGCGAGCAATCGCGCAAAACGTCAGGGAAACACCCCCTAGATATAATATCAGCAGGATTGCGTCGCGAATCAATGTGATGCCAGGTATAAGCTTGCGTGCGACGCTGAATTTAAGCAACCCGATTAGCGACGTATGCCTTCCAACGCGTAGACTGCGCATGAATCCAGAAAAGAGCCACCATACAATCAGAATACAAATGTACACCATCAATAAACGAATAAAGAGCAGGAATAACCTTAGATACAAGTCGCGATAATAACAAACAAGCGCAGAGCTCGATGCGAGGTAATGACACTTGGCGTAGGGGAGCCACGCGAGATTTGGAACACAAGAGACGACAGGAAGCAGTAGAATCCTGATAAATGACTCGGATATATATACAACAGCCGAACCCTTTCTCCGAGGCATCCGAAAACCCATGCAACTGAACCGTAACTGCCCCACGGTTGCAACGAATAGATCGCGGGACTACTATTTTACCAATCAAACTCAATTTGTTACACAAAGAATGCCAATCCGAAAGTGACTGACCGGAAATCGGTTCATCTCAACCAAGCTTACAAAGCCAAAGTCGCTGCATGAAGTGTTTATACAAAAAGACAACTGGTCCGATTAAACCCAGCGGATCATATATTCCGGCGATAATTGAAAGAATCTTTCTCTTGGATATGCTATGGTCAACCGGAGATAGTTTGACATCAAACAAAAATGAATCGGCAGTGTTGTCAAAGAATGCCCAGGGTACGCACATTGTCCTGTTTATTTAGGGGTCGTGAAAAGTTGTGATGATTTGCGACCGCTGTGGGTTCATTTGATGCCCATTTGTGCAACGTGAAACCATACTGAGCAAGTAACGCACCTAGGTCAGATTTCAGCTTGGTTAGATCGGGGATAGTGTCCGAACCGGTAAGTAGATCGTCGACATAAAAATCGTTAGCTATGGCTAAAGCCGCTTGGGGAAAGGAAGTTTGATTGTCTCTAGCAATTTGTAGAAGGCACCGAGTGGCCAAAAAAGAGGCGCTAGCCGTGCCGTAGGTTACTGTTTGCAGCGCGAAATGCTTAAGTGGCTCGAGGGGAGAGTCACGCCACAAAATGCGTTGATAGTGACAATCTCCTTCAGCTACTCGAATCTGCCGATACATTTTTTCGATGTCGGCAATCAGGACATACTTATGTATGCGAAAACGCAACAGAATAGAGAAGAGATCCTGCTGAACATTGGGGCCTACTAGTAATATGTCATTTAACGAAAGACCATTAGTAGTCTTGGACGAACCATCAAAAACAACGCGCAGTTTTGTGGTCAAGCTAGAATGTTTAAACACTGCATGGTGAGGCAAGTAGTAAATATTTGACGCTCCTGAATTGATAGCGCCATGATCGATGAGTGTCATGTGCCCAAGATCCATATATTCCCTGATAAAGTCCGCGTAGTCGCGAGCGAGCTTGGGATCGCGCCTGAATCGACGCTCCAAGCTTAAAAATCTTGATTCGGCACTTGTGTAAGATTCCCCCAAGTGGGGATTATCAGACTTGAATGGGAGCGACACTATAAATCTACCCTCATGGTTGCGCTGAGTAGAGCGCACAAAATGCTCTTCGCAAGCCGACTCGCCTTCAGGGGTATCGCCAGGGATTGTTTCTGCCTCCCAAAATCTCTCGAGAGATTGCAGAATTTGACTGTCATTGTTCCTTGCCAGGAACGAAACCGCAGGACCCTGGGTGTGGCAGTGTTTGGGCAGATTGCCGGCCAGAATGTAACCCAGTTTTGTTTCCTGAATGATAGGGAAGTTGGGTCCGCGTGTGTATTTATTGGCTAATATTAAATCCAGATAAAATTGTGCCCCTAATAGTATGTCGATCTGTGAAGATATATTGAAATCTGGGTCGGCGAGAAAAATTTTGTTTGGAATGTGGAACCGGTTGATGTCAAACGAGATTGAAGGTAGATTATGAGTTAAGTTAGATAGGACGGCACATTTGGCCTCAAAACTATGTCTCTGATAGCGAGAAATAATACGCATAGAAACAATGTCAGTAGCGCAACACGCTGTGTTGTTTATTCCTGTAATTGGAATATTAGATCGGGTTAGTTTAAGGTGCAACCTTTTCGCAAATGATTTCGTACAAAAATTGATCTGGGACCCAGCGTCTAGGAGTGCCCGAGCTTCATGCCTGTTGCCAGCCTGATCAACAACATATACAACCGCTGTGGATAAAAGAACATTGTTTTTACACTGTAATTTAAATGAGCAATAATTGCTGCTGGCAGCTGGTGATTTCGGCACGTAATTAGCGTGCAGCAAGGTGTGGTGACCCTTTGAACAAATTTTACAGACCTGTTTACTTTTACAATTTGTTATCAAATGACCTGCTCTAAGGCAGTTAATACAGCATTTATGATTTGCAACCAATTGCCCCCGCTCAGCGGCACTTAATATACGAAAATTGTTACACATGTAAAGCGGCTGGTCAGATTTACAACACACGCATAAATAATGCCTTGCCGCTGCGTGATAACTCTTAAAGGTATTGCTGCCAGCAGTATTTCTTAAGCTATATTTCTCAAATTTATTGTTTGGTTTTACGCTAGGTTTGTTGAATTGCTGTCCGGATTCAATTGGCATTGTATTTTCTAAAAGCTGTCGGCGCAAGTTTAAAAAATGCGTAAGGTCTTGAAAACTGGGCAAGTTGTCAGGGTCTATTGACTCCTTCCAAAGTTTTAAAGTAATAGGGTCAAGTTTGGTGGAGAGCAACTGTATGGTAATAAACTCAAATGAATTTACGGACAGCTTCATTGCCGCCAGTGAATTAACGGAAGACGTTATTGTATTCGTAAACTCCGCCAAGCTTTGGACTGAGTCCTTTATCCTGAAGTAGGTTTTGTACGTAATATTTGGCTAATATAAATGGATTATTATACCTCTCGGACAGCAAGTTCAACTCTATTACATAATTTTCTTGACAAATGGGTAATGATTTAATTAAGTCTAATGGTTCACACTTCACCGAGGAATGCAAATAATGCAGTTTCTGTACTGGTGTTAAGTCGGATCTTGAATGCACTAGATCATTGAAAATTGAATAGAAGTGTTGCCACTCAAGTATGTTGCCTGAGAAGCAGGGCAAACTTATCGGCTTTAAATGCATAGGCGTAGATAGTACAGGAGGCACTGTCTGAGTATTAAAAGTGTCAAGAAGTTGTAAAATGTTTGCCTCAGTTGAGTATATCATTTCCTCAACCTCGACTCGGTCTGCCTGAGCAGCGCTCGTATCTTTACTGATAAGCTCTATCTCAGACTGTACCTCATCGTACTTCGAGGCTAAGCTCTTAAGACTTTCTAATCTTACACTCAGAAAATGTTTTGTGCTTAAATTAATATCAAACGAATTTACCGCGGATTGTATCCGCACTATCGCGGACTTTAATCCGCCTCTCTTTCTGGTCAGCACCTTGAGGCCTTCTTCAGACATTTTTTACGCACCTTTTTACTGTTGCTGGTGGTACCTGGTTGGCGACGTCCCACAGCGTCGGCTCCTTGGTGACGATGGTGAACAGCTGGCAGAGATGACCACTTTGAAGCACTGCAGCCGGCAGGAACTTGCTATTACGTTGTCCGAAAATGACGAGCGAAATGGCGACGCAAATCACGCCACGGTCGCATTAGCTGACGCGCTAATCCGCCCATGATGGCCAGAAACAGATATAAAAATATTGAGTGGAAATCCAGGTCCGGAGTGACCAAAAAATGATTAGTCCCGGTCCAAGTGGACCGAAACTGTTGAATGAATTAATGTTCCACAAGCGTGGACAGGAAGTGTTAATTAATTGGGCCCAAGTGGGCTAAATGTATTCTTCTTGATTTAAATGTTCTGTTGGCTGGTCTTCCATAGTGATTGAGATAATGTATAAAATGAATTAATTCTGCATTAAGAAATAACAAGAAATGGACTGTATACGAATAAGTTTAATATTTTGAATAATCACATTACAGCTGTAAAATTGAATGAGGCTGGCTAATACTGCATGTTGCGAATTAGTATGAATTTAGCTAATCATGAAGAGGGCCTAGTCGGCCATAATCGAAAATACAAAGGCCTAAAGCCTACATTTAATGTCGACACTAATTGACAGAGAAGAGTTCGGCGAACCGAACGCCGAGAAAGCTAGCTATGCACTGTGCAAGGTTCAACCACGCGAAAATTGATGCGCGATATAAATCAGATTAGCCAACCTAGAAAATAAAATCATTGCGCTACCGTCCAAACTCCAACCGCATATTTTCTTGGCAAAATAAATATAGCCAGACATTTAGAGCCTGCAATTCCTACGGAATGTTTAGTGCGGCTATTAGCATACCACTATGGTCGCGAAATTACAAGAGGCCGAATAAATGGACGCATACAAACCATCGAGGAGATGTCAACATTATTGGCGGAGATGGAACAAGAGAAGAACTTCCTCCAGTATAGACGAAGGAACGATGAGATAAATAGAAATAATGGTCGCCGCGACGCCCCATATGAAAACAATGGGCAACGACCAAACAATAGTTATAACAACAACGGTAACCACTATCAGCGCGGTTACCAAAACCAGAATAACACCAATAACTATCCACGAAATAACGCAAATAATAACAACAATAACAACAACCACTATTACCGTAGCCTTCCTACAAATAATAACAATAATGGATACCAGCGTGCCAATGAACGAGACCACCAGTACCAGAACAACCGGGGTTATAACAACAACTATGATAACCGATACAGGCATAATAATAACGGCAATAATAACAGTCAAAATCAAACATATAGAAGACAAGTGAATTATGTAAGTGTTGACGATAGGGATGTGGGAAGACGTTGGTACCAGGGACGAGCAAACTATAATGGAAACCGTGGAAGAAGTTTTCAGGAGGAGAATAACCAGCACTACCGCGATGAACATCGGCGAAGTAGAAGCTGCGACGACAACAGAAATAACCGAAACTCAGTGACGTTCAATAATAACGCCATTGAGGTACAAGAGTCGCAGAGCAGAGACAGACCCAATCAATCAGACAACAGGACTGAGGAGATCAGCCCTGATTTAAACGAACTGCGGCAGTGAAAATCCACCAGGTCCCATCACTGAACCGGCAATTTGGGTACTTACTAGGACGAGACAAAACGACTGACGATACGTTGACAATAGTGCACAATCATTTCTTAAAGAATGTTAGAGAAGAACTACTGAATGAAGACACGATAACGCAAAATGATTCAAATAATGAGATTGTTTATATCATCGCCCAAGTGAATGGACTAGAGACAAGATGCATGATAGATACGGGCGCAAACGTGTCGTTGATCGACAACAATGAATACATCAAAATTCAAAAATATAGTAAGGCCATCTTACCAACTTTACCAATTCAAAATATAATTTTAATCGGAGCCACTGGAAGGCAAAACAAGTCAATAAGAAAACAGGTATCATTAACAGTGACCAGCAGAAATGTAGCTATACCTATGATTTTTCTAATAGCTAGTAATCTACCATTTAATCTACTAATAGGCTGTGATATTTTGAGAAAATACTCAGCAATAATTGACATGAGACAAGCCATAGTGTCATTAAAAATGGATAATATAGAATGGACAGCAAAATTGGTAGAAAACAAAAATGTACCTTCATGCAATAGTATAAGAAAATTCAATAATAATCAAGATGAGTCATGGAATGTAAGAAGGGAATACTTTGGGTGTGAAGATAGTTTATGGTTGGAAAAATTAGAAGAGATCCGACAACTTCGGTCAGAACAAAACAAATGTAATTTAACTACACAACAAATAGAAAAGTTAATTTCAATATATAATAAATACCGCTATGTTTTCTCTGATGTACCTGGCAAGGTAAAGTATTATCAATTTACATTACAATTCAAGGAGCCTGTCAATTTTAATAAAAAATCATATCCCGTTGCTTATACATTAAAGGAAGCAGTGAGGACTGAACTAGACAAAATGATAGCAGAAGACATTATTGAATATAGCTGTTCCCCATATACCAGTCCGTTAATAGCAGTTCCAAAGAAAGATGGCAAAGTACGACTCTGCTTAGATGCTAGAGAGATTAATAAGATCATAGTTAATGACAGAACATCTCCTGGAGAGATTGAGGAGATACTGAAAAAATTCAATGGCATACAATTTATTAGCACCTGGGATACGGTTTGTGGGTATTGGCAGGTGGAGCTACACCCAGATAGTTGAAAGTACGTCGCCTTTATTTTCGAAGGAAGGAACTATCAGTTCAAGAGACTACCGTTTGGACTGGTAAATTCAGTAGCTGTATTCGTAAGATGTATGGACCAGGTGTTGGGTCCAGATACTATTCCATATACCACAGTCTATGTTGATGACTTGTTGATTACTTCAGTGAATTGGGAAGACCATTGTGACAGAGTAGGACAAGTATTACAAAAACTATCAGACAATAACGTTACACTAAAACTTCAAAAATCTAAGCTTATCGCCAGTGAAGTCCAATTCCTGGGTTTTAACCTAACAAGACAAGAAATAACACCATCCAATGAAAAAATTGAAGCTATCCAGAAGTTCCCAAGTCCTAAAAATAAAAAGCAACTTCAAGCATTTCTGGGACTTTGCAATTATTATAGGAAGTTTCAGAGAAATTATTCTGAAATGACAGCAAAGTTTTCTCCACAATTATCCTCTAAGAACAAATGGTCCTGGGGACAGGAACAAGACAATTTACTCCAAATGATCAAGCATAATTTCCTAAGTTCAGTTGTATTAAAACATCCTAATTTCAATCAACCTTTCTTCATGAACTGTGATGCCAGTGATATAAGTTTAGGATCTGTATTATATCAAGAAGATAGTGAGGGAGAACATCAGGTAGTGAGTTTTGCAAGCAGAATACTTAATGGATGTGAACGCAATTATAGTGTAACAGAAAAGGAGTTATTAAGCGTTGTATTCGCTTGTGGGAAATTCAGAACCTACATTCTTGGAGACTCAATAACTGTGAGGAGCGATCATAAGTCAATATCTTTCCTAAAAAATTGCAAGATCAACCATGGGAGATTGACAAGGTGGATACTCGCACTACAGGAGTACCATATAAATTGGGAGTATGTTCCAGGAAAACAGAATATTGCTGCAGATATATTGTCCCGGATTAACATAGAACAACAAACTTTTGAAGGGGAAAAAGAAACAGTCATCAAGGTATACACTATAATAAAAAACAAGTCAGATTTGGAAAACATCATGAAATCAATTGCACAACAACAAACCGAGGATACCAAAATCAACAATTTTAGACAAAGACTGATCCAACAGGATGAAAAAATCACTGCATATTACTGTCTACATGAAGACATATTATTTTACAAACCAAATAATAACCAAGGCTCATGGAAGGTGGTGATACCTAAAGCTTTAGAAACAGAATTAATATTGGACTACCATAGTCGATATGGGCATATGGGTGCATTAAAAGTAATGAAGGCACTTGAGGAACACACTTACATTAAGAATATCAACCGGAGAGTTAGAGAATGTATTCGGCAGTGTCACATCTGTCAATTGGCAAAATGCAATAATGAAAAAACAGAAGGAATTATGCAACCTATTACATCAACTGGTAAATTAGAGAGAGTATTTTTAGATGTGTGTGGTCCATTACCTCGTAGTGGAGGGAGAAAACAGTATAAATTCATTATAATCATGTTCGACCATTACTCCAAGTTTACAAAACTATACCCCATTAATCGGGCAACTACAAAAAAGATTTTGCAAATAGTGATCCAACAATACATACCAGAGTTAGGAGCTCCACGATCAATTATTACCAATCACGGAACTCAGTTTCGAGGAAGGGTGTGGAAGGAGACTTTGTTAGACGTAGGTGTCAAGACATATAAAACATCTGTCTATCACCCAAATAGCAACCCAGCGGAAAGAGTACTGAGGGAGGTCGGCCGTATACTCAGGACATATTGTTTTGATAAACACCAGAAGTGGAGTGACTACATTACACAAACTGAGAGCTTTATCAACTTAGCTTACCATGAAGCAATACAAGATAATCCATATACCATAATGCATGAAAGATTACCACCCCGAGAAATTAGTGAAATAATCAATTTCCCAAACAACCCAGCTTACCAGTTCGACAACGTGAGATTCCACAGCAAACTGAACGAACAAGTGGAGAAAAGAAGGAAAAAATACAAAACAATTCAGCAGAAGGTGATCCAGTACAAGATTGGAGATAAGGTATTGTTAAAAAACCGCGAATTGCCAAGTTCTAAGGAAGGAATAGCAAAAAAGCTATTATTACTGTATAATGGACCATATGTTGTTATAAAAAACAATAACAATAATACTTATGTCATTAGTGATGTGGAAACAAAAAAGATTAAGGGAACATACAACCAAGTTTCCTTAAAAATGTATTATGAACCTAATAAACAAAGTTGAAAATACCACAAAATTCTAAAAAAATAGTAAGATCAACTTACAACTAATTATTTATGAGAATTAATTTGGAACTGAAGAATTTATTATTATAAAACCACAAAATTCCAAACAAAGAGTAAGAACAACTTACAACTAATTATTTATAAGAATTAATATGAAACTGAAGAATTTATTATTACAATACCACGAAATTGAAAAAAATATAGTAAGCTCATCTTATCAACTTTGATAATTCAGAATATAATTTTAAATGAAGCCCAATAAACAAAGTTGAATATCTCAGAATTTAGATAAATAGTAAGGACCAATTACAGTACAGTTTGATAATGTAATTATGAATCAAGCAGATAAACAACTGGGAATAAATTTCCAAATTCTAAACAAAATAAGCACCTCTTATTAAACACAGTTATGAACTTATTATTGGAATATAAAAGAAAGATGCAACATCCATAAATTAGAAGAAACTATAGTGATATAAAATGAATAAGAAAGGACAAATGTAGACAGTCGACGATGGAAAATGAGACAAGACTAGAAACGAATTTATTGCAAATAACCTATCATGATTGTGAGAGAATCAACAACAACTGAAGATGCAAATACTTGTTATGTTTTAATTTAAATGAAGATAGTGGATGAAAAGTGAAGATTAAGCAGTACTGATAAAGAAGGAATGAAGATAGTACCAATAGAAAATAAAAAATGTTATTAATATCGCCACAAGAAAATAAACATCTGAAAGAATCAATGGAAAGAAATATTTAGATCTGAGAAGTTAGACTGAGTGAACAATCCCAAGAATATATTATATTATTTTATTTATTTTAGTCGTGAATAGACTAGTGATTATTAAATGTGATTGACTGACGAGGTAGCTCCAGCAATCGATATTATGTATGTATTATGTATTGTAAGGACAGCGGGGTATTAGGTCAAGAGAGCCCCCCGACTGATTCCAGAATATATGGTGATTAATTTGTTAGGGAAGTAACATGTTCCAGGGATAGAACACTTATAATTAAAGACAAGTATACCAGATCATAATAAGAATAACAAATGACAATGTGAAAGTTAAGATAATTGATAATTTCAACAAAAACAATATTTTATTAAAATGATCAAATTTGGTGGCAGGGTAATATGTAACATTACATTTGGAACAACATAATATCGTATCTGATTTAATGAAGACTTTGGTTAAGAAGCTGACAAGGAGAACAATATCTTCCAAGATGATAGTGAAGAGGAACGACTAACAATTTTAGACTGACTAGTAAGACAACTGACCGTACCCAAATTAATGATTTAGGCTAAGTGATGCAAAACACCTTTAACCCCAACTATGACAATGAACTTTCAGTAATGACCAAACAAAGAATTATAAAGACAAACGGTTTATGAACCAGGACTATAAAGAAACAAATGGTTTCAGTTAATGTATCATTATATCCAGATAATCAAAATACAAAGTGAGGGATAATAGACCCAAACATGTAATATTATGGAAGAGAAATATTAGTAAATAATTAAGTTAATTGATGTAACAAAAATATAAATACACCTGATTATAGATACATGAACCATACAAATAATTGTCACATATAGAGTTCATAAGGTTGTCCAGTAAACAACAAATTATAACATGGTCACAATAACATTTATAACAAGAGTAAAACCCAGATAAACAGTAAATGTAACAAGATTATTAGAACTGTGTGGTGAGGTAGAGCAACAGTGTTCACTTTATTGTAATTTTTGTAAGTCAAACATCAGTAAGTATACGGATGTTGAAACCCATATAAATAGTAAATACGACATAGACAGTGTCAGAATAATGAGTAAATTAGCTGACAATGGACTAACTAATTAGTATAGAATTTGTTTTGTAAAATGTGCATGTTTTATGTTATAGCACAGTGTTATATCATAGTATTTGTGTTGTGTTTTTTGTATGTAACAGGTGATACAGTTAGTTTAAAGGAATGTCAATTTAATGATATTAATTCCATTTTTTTATGTTGTGTTAACAAATATAAAAATAGAGCTGATGTTAAACCATGGTAAATTAATTGACCAAGCAGAATGGAATATACAAAGATGTCTTGTTAAGTGTCAAACACCTATACAGTTTGAGTAGAAAACAGTTATTTGTGCAAGGATTTGGTATAATCATAGCCATGTGGGCATGAATTTAACTATTAGAATAATATATTTTTTGTGTTGTTAAAATAACGTTATATGTTAAACCATTTTGATGAGTGTTAGAAGTTAATTTAATTGTTAGAGATGTTAAAACATGGTGATGAAAATAATACTATTAACATAGGCCAGGTGAAACCAACTTTAGTAAATTTTGAACAATTATATTAGAAATTTTGTAAAGCAAATGTGAAAGGGTATATGTATTTATAGGTAATAATGTATACAAGGAATATAGAAACAAAATAACACATATCAAGTTATTTAAGAAAATTCCCAAATACCAAAATTGTAACATCCATAGTTCTTAAGCAAAAATAGGCACGTTTGGTGTCTAAATATAACAAATGTGAAGATCAAAATAATGCTGATAATGGTTTTAAACTCCCATTCAGTATAGAAAAGTTATGTTAGTTTAAAGATTTTGAACAAATTTTAGATTTCGAAATAATGAAAGTATATGACAATGTATATCCGAATTGGCCAACCAGATTCCAAGTTTACCCTTAGCAACCAGAAATTTCGGATAAATAAAATGAGACTTCTTTGACAACGATCTTAGCAGATAGACGCGTTCTTAAATCGTCTTACATTATATGTTATAAAGTGTGAAAAAACTATACAACCAGATAAATACAGTTAGAGGTACACTACACGAACTTTTTGCAATAACAGAAGAACACCCATTATATGGAATAGAAGATATAATAACCAGGAAGAAGATTTGAAGTGGACGAGGGACGAGAAAGAAGATCTGACGTGTACGTGGGCCCTATCTTCAACCAAGAAGAGTACAAGAAGAGGATTTGGTGATTCTGACATCTCATTATATCGTACTTTAACACACACATTTGTATACACGAATTTTAAATAATAATCAACTAAACTACAGACACCATATAACACAAACACTAAAACAATCACTAATAACACCATATAAGACTAACACCTTTTTAAACACAACAAGAACTTTTAATTTACATAATAACTATCAAAGCCTGAACTGGACATAACCTTTTTAAAACTGGTAACCACTATACAATTTTTGTGTGTACGTATCACTCTAAAGTTGTAATATCCTATAATTGTAAACTTGTATTTTGATTAATAGTGTAATATTTGTTTAATTTATAATCCCCGAACCATATATGCCCTGAGATAATTAAAATTTTTATTTAAAAACGTTAACAAAAAGCATTGTTTTGGTCTCGTAGAAATACTAAACGTTTGGCTACTGCTGCCAACTGGTAAAGGAAGAATTATAGTTTGCGCTACAATTGCGATTATCCTGTTTAAATTTACGTCAACCAGTGTTTTTTCCGAATAAAGGATTCCACAAGGATATATGTTTGATAGTATTTGTGTGTCGTTATTATTGCTGTTACATTTAGTAAATAGAATTCACAGATTGCAGCGGACCCGAGAGTTGGCATCGTTGAGTGACGTCACGGAAAAGAAGCAGCATAGTGGGAGTAAGCGGCAATTTACAAATAACAAAATAAGCAGCCGTTCAACATAACACATTTATAAATTCACATCGACGACTCCAGTGCGAGTTTGTCGCTACATTATTTATATATATTACAAGTTCACACTTCCTACGGGTGGTGTAATCCAAGTGCACACGACATATATACAAGTAACCTATTCACAATAACATTGACCGTAACGAAAAATCGGGTTACCAATAGACGAACCCGAAGTGAGGCTACGTTACGTTTCGATAAGAAGAATCATCATATATAAATATTTTATCGTTACAATATATAGTTACAACACAAACAAGCCATCCCAATACCAGGGAAAAACGATGAATCAACTATATAAAATGTTTAAACTAAAGAAAGTAAAATGACGATGACGCGACAAACGACTACATGACCCAACCCAAATGATTGAATCAATAGATAAACCAAATAAAATAAAACCAAAGGAGAAGGGAAAAACCGAAATAAAATGAAATCGAAGAAGAAGGTAAATGAAAATGAAATAAACCAAGTATAAATGAAATAAAACGAGAAGAAATGAAAAGACCCAAACAAATAATATAGAACAGAAAAAGGAGAAATGTTACACTCAAATATAATAATGAATAAGAAACCAATAAATAACAAATGTAAAAGATAATTATTAGTATCGACTAAATAACCAATGTCAATGAAAATTGATAAAGTAAAGACAAACAAAGTACACTAACCAAAGAAATAGAGTTTAAATGTAATAAAGGACTCTATAATGACATGAACTTGTTAACAGTATAACTAACCTTTGTCAAGTGAGAGATAGAGAGATAGAAAGATAGTAAACATAAATAAGTGACCAAGAGAATATAATGTTAGGGAATACCCACTAATAACACTTAAATAAAATATAAGAAGTGCAAAGTGACAGTGTAAAACCCCAAAATAAATAGAAACCCTATTGATAGGCATAAACATCTGATAATCAGTGATGAACACTAAAGGTTTAATGGTGAACAGTATTATTAAATAAGAATTTTGTTATTGATAGTATTAAGATTAATTGTAAATGAGGGATACAATAGTATTCAGGGAAGGAATTCCATAGAAGGTCAAAAGTTAGTGTTACCATGGCTAGAGAGTAAAGTTTATATAAGAAAAAATATAGTAAAGAAAATAAAGGCAAAATCAATAAACACCCTATATTCTCTAAGGGATAGTCAGTTAAGTAAATTTAAATGGTGTGATGATGTTTATCACCAAAAAATAAGTAAGAATAAAACAAATTGTAAACAAACGTTGCATAATAGCTGTTAAAGAATTGTTCGATTAAATCTATGAATAGAAATATGGCTGAAAGGATTATACAAACCATAAACCTAAATGTTATATTATATTTTATAGAGAATAGTAGATAACAGCCAAATTGTAAACAATGGCAAAATAAATAAGAAAAAAGATAAAGTAATATAAATCTAACAATACTGGAGAGGCAGTCAGACAATAATAGACAAACCATAATGTAGAAACTAATGAAAACATACAATTATTATAAAACAGATCAAAACAAGTCAACAAGTAAACAAATCATTTATAATACCAAAACAAAACATATATGAGGGTAAATTAATATGTAATTTATATAAAATAAGTAAATATAGCCGATTACTACTTAGGCCTATGAAAAGCCCAACTGTAAAAAACCAATAACTACAAATTGTAAGAAATTAACAAGAATATTAGCAAATCCAAGGCAAGTAACCAGTCAAGGATAATTAATGAATCATATTAAGAGATAAATGTTAAATTAAGGACGTAAAATAAGAAAGAAATGTAAATAGATAATTTCAAAATAAATGTTCAAACAATAATACACAAGAAAACCCAGCTTTGTGGGATGTCAAAATGATCTTTGAAAGATACGAACAGATTTCATACATAGAGAGGAAGACAGAAGAATAATAGCAATCAGAAGAGATACAGTTATTTTGAATAAAAATTCAAATATGATAACAATGGTCTTAAGTCAAGTATAGCCAATCAGGATCAATCAGTTACCATGACAACTGAAACGTTATTTATGAATTTTCCGTTAGAACATATGATTCAATTTTTGACGCTCAACAGGAATAGACGCCAAGCCGTGAATGACCAAAATTTTAATATAAAGTGTTTAAAAGTAATCCAAATTTGAAAAAATGAAGAAGTAAGACGACGAGGACATTCAACTGATGCCTAATACCTGAATAATAATTTCTAAATTAATAAATTTAAACCAACTAATACGAAAAAGAAGCCAGACGTACTTGAATCCCAAGATGATTGAAAATTAATGATTATTGAAGACAACAACCCATTTCAACTGAATGACATTACACCTCAAGTCGACTGATTTGATAAGTATTGCTGAGTTACCCGAATTTATGAAATAAACTCTCTTTAAATTTTTCTAATAACACTCTGAACTCTCACTATAAACTGATGATATTATTTCTTTCAAAGATTAATAAAGAATAAAACACTAAACTTATGTTAACTAAGAAAAATAACCTGTATAAAAATTACGAACTTTTGAAACACACTTTATAACACTTCAGGAACAAATTATAATTACACATTATATTATATAAGTACAATTAATGTAAGGTAGTGTACTTTATTGTAATCAAATTGATATTTTTTCGAAATCACAAGAATCCAGAATCTGAACGAAATTAAAAGTAAACAAACGGTTGCAGTCGCCATGTCTGACTGAATAATTCGTTTAGAGCCACTTCGCCGAACCTTGAGATTTTTGTCTTATAATAATTGACGGTGCAAATTTGTTTAATAACAAAATATAATTTTGTATAACACTGAATAATTACCAATCACAATTAAATAAACTAGTACAGAGTTGTAACCACTGTTCTTTATTCCATAGGAAAGTGTATTATAATATTTGTGTATTTTAGCGAAAAGTAAGGGTGAAGGTAAGCGCTCACGTCGGAAACTCGGCGAAATAACAGCTCGATTAAGAAGGTCGAACGAAGGCGGGAGTAAATTTGAATTCTCCATACCGTCATAGACGATAAGAATCTCGTCGTTACAGATTGGCGTCCATCGCGGGGCTTAAACAAGGTGAACGTACAAATCGTATCGTTACAGATTGGCGACCAACTAGTGAGGCTAGAAGTGAAGACTAGCGGCGGTTGCGAAAAAGTATGGCACACCCCATGACAACATAGGGAAAATCTAAGAAGAGAACTGATGGTACCGACGAAGTAGAAATAGAAATGATTGAAGAAATGATCGAGGAAATGATCGAAGAGGATGCCCAAGGGGACCAACCAGAAAACCCAACCCAACCAACACCAGAAGTAGAAGTAATAGTAGACAACCAACCGGAGAAACCAATTCAAGGTATTGAGAGGGAACAACAGGCAGTAGATCATGAACCAGCAAAAGGAGGTCCGAGCCTGCAAGATCTGATGAATTTCATAGCCGAAACTTCAAAGAAAACGAAGGAAGAAATAAACGAAAACTTTGATGAAAAAATAAACCAAATGGAGAAAAAAACTTTATGAAAATTCAAGGAGACAAAATGAGATTTTATGTGAAAACTTAAAAAAACAACTCAAGGAAGACACAGAACGTCTGAATAATAAGATGGAAAGTAACCACGAAGCCTTGAAGAGAAACCAAGAGATCTTAGAAGGAAAGAGTGAGGAGTTAAAGAAACAGATCAAGAAAGATCTGGAAATACTAAATAATAAGATCGAAGATAATAATGAAACACTCCAACGACAATTGAAGGAAGACGGTGAGAAGAACAGAGAAGATTTAAGATACATACTAATAGGGTATCATGAAGAAGTCAAGCAGAGAAAAACGGGGATGAATAAGAAATGGGAAGAAACAAATTACCCAGCAGATCAACTTAATGAAACAGTAGATAGTGGTTTCACACAATTGAATGAAACACTAGACAGCACTCCTGAAGGTATCGAAGAAACGTGGAATATGAACAGGGAACTGGTGAATCAGAAAATAAAAGAGAAGGAGGAGGAAATAGAGAATACAGAAGACAAAAGTGTATTGTTACCTGAGAATAAAGATAACAAAAACAAAAAGAAAATTAAGCACATAGACACCAACCGTAGAGGAGTAAAGAAGAACCAAATAATTAAGAAGATTAAGAAAACAAAAGATATAGGAAAAATATATAAAAAGAAACTAATAAAAACAAGAGAAGAGTTGGAGATGATGAAAAATGGACTAATTGATGTGTTTAATTTACCAAAGACCGAGCAAAGCAAATTAATGAAATATAAAGATTGTAGGAGGACCTTAAAAGAAATTATAGAGAGAATTCACAACAAACCAGTGGATGAAAACTTCAGCAAATTGATATGTAAATGGAAGATACCAGAAATAGAAAGGACTTACAACAAAACAGTGTATAACAAATTAAGAAGGTCTCTAAAACACATGAACACACCAGAAACGGAAATGCAGAATAAAGAATTAGCGATGACATTAATGAGGGAGGTACCATTAACTTCTTTGATTAATAAACAACATAATAAAATGAACGATGTAGGCATGGATACAAGGGAACACATGGTATTAGAAGAATTGTGGTACAAGGCAGCAGGGAACCATTTCACAAGGACGGAAATAGTTCTACGCACCAGAGTTATCCGAACAACAAGTGAGGAGGAAATCATGGACCATGGGTAAACTAAGCGCAAATGAACACCTAGAAAAGGGACTGATTTTCAAATTACCGACCATGCAAACCAATGGAGAAGAAAAGAGAAGGTGAATTACAAAATTCAAAAGATGTAAGATCAACTTACAATAATATTTAGATAACGTATGAGGCAAAATATAAAATAAAGGAATAAGTTACAAAAATTCCTAAAAAGTAAGAACAACAAACTTACAAAAATTATTTAGAATAATATTTGAAACAAAACAAAATAAACAAACCAAAGTGAAAACAAGAATTAATAATACAAGAGAATTAGAAAGAAGACCAATTAAAATAAATAAAAATAAAACCAAGCAAGAACTGCCAAGACAAATACATAAAATTACAAAGAATATAGAATATACAAAGAAAAAAAAAATGAACTGGTACACAAAAAAGAAAAAAAATGTATAAAGCAAATATACAGCAAGTGGCTAAAGCAAAATAAGAAAAGAAAAAAAGATGCTAAAATGATTAAAATGATCACAAGAAGAAGAGAAAAACAAACTAATTAAAAGTTAGAAATAATGAAGTTAACAACTAAATAAATAAAAAACAATCAACTGTGTGAGTAGATAACAGAATATAGTAAAGGTACAGCGGAAAAAAGAATGAGTAAAAGGTTAAAATGATCTAAAAAACCATGAAGTGGACAATCCCCAAAATATTATTATTAATGTAAGTCACAAGATGACAAAAAAGGTATTTAAGATTGACTGAGAATAGGTCCAGCAATCAATTAACTGAGCAGAGATGATGTTCCTCTGATCAAGAAAAAAAGGTAGTAATGGAAGAAACCAGCTACTAAAACGTTAGGGAAAAAATTATATAACAGGGAGAACACACTAATGGAAATATATAAAAACAGATCTAAATAAAATAGAGTTGAACAAGAAAGAAGAGAAACAAGAAAGAAAAAATAAAAAAGAAGAAAAAGGAAAAAATGTATAACTGATAATTTCATAAAAAACTATGCTAGTGTTTTACCAAAATGATCAATTTTGAAGGAGAGGCATTATGTTACAACACAAACAAGCCACCCCAATACCAGGGAAAAAACGATGAATCAACTATATAAAATGTTTAAACTAAAGAAAGTAAAATGACGATGACGCGACAAACGACTACATGACCCAACCCAAGTGATTGAATCAATTGATAAACCAAATAAAGTAAAACCAAAGGAGAAGGGAAAAACCGAAATAAAATGAAATCGAAGAAGAAGGTAAATGAAAATGAAATAAACCAAGTATAAATGAAATAAAACGAGAAGAAATGAAAAGACCCAAACAAATAATATAGAACAGAAAAAGGAGAAATGTTACACTCAAATATAATAATGAATAAGAAACCAATAAATAACAAATGTAAAAGATAATTATTAGTATCGACTAAATAACCAATGTCAATGAAAATTGATGAAGTAAAGACAAACAAAGTACACTAACCAAAGAAATAGTGTTTAAATGTAATAAAAGACTCTATAATGACATGAACTTGTTAACAGTATAACTAACCTTTGTAAAGTGAGAGATAGAGAGATAGAAAGATAGTGAACATAAATAAGTGACCAAGAGAATATAATGTTAGGGAATACCCACTAATAACACTTAAATAAAATATAAGAAGTGCAAAGTGACAGTGTAAAACCCCAAAATAAATAGAAACCCTATTGATAGGCATAAACACCTGATAATCAGTGATGAACACTAAAGGTTTAATGGTGAACAGTATTATTAAATAAGAATTTTGTTATTGATAGTATTAAGATTAATTGTAAATGAGGGATACAATAGTATTCAGGGAAGGAATTCCATAGAAGGTCAAAAGTTAGTGTTACCATGGCTAGAGAGTAAAGTTTATATAAGAAAAAATATAGTAAAGAAAATAAAGGCAAAATCAATAAACACCCTATATTCTCTAAGGGATAGTCAGTTAAGTAAATTTAAATGGTGTGATGATGTTTATCACCAAAAAATAAGTAAGAATAAAACAAATTGTAAACAAACGTTGCATAATAGCTGTTAAAGAATTGTTCGATTAAATCTATGAATAGAAATATGGCTGAAAGGATTATACAAACCATAAACCTAAATGTTATATTATATTTTATAGAGAATAGTAGATAACAGCCAAATTGTAAACAATGACAAAATAAATAAGAAAAAAGATAAAGTAATATAAATCTAACAATACTGGAGAGGCAGTCAGACAATAATAGACAAACCATAATGTAGAAACTAATGAAAACGTACAATTATTATAAAACAGATCAAAACAAGTCAACAAGTAAACAAATCATTTATAATACCAAAACAAAACATATATGAGGGTAAATTAATATGTAATTTATATAAAATAAGTAAATATAGCCGATTACTACTTAGGCCTATGAAAAGCCCAACTGTAAAAAACCAATAACTACAAATTGTAAGAAATTAACAAGAATATTAGCAAATCCAAGGCAAGTAACCAGTCAAGGATAATTAATGATTCATATTAAGAGATAAATGTTAAATTAAGGACGTAAAATAAGAAAGAAATGTAAATAGATAATTTCAAAATAAATGTTCAAACAATAATACACAAGAAAACCCAGCTTTGTGGGATGTCAAAATGATCTTTGAAAGATACGAACAGAT
This sequence comes from Magicicada septendecula, assembly GCA_034769895.1. Lineage (NCBI taxonomy): Eukaryota > Metazoa > Arthropoda > Insecta > Hemiptera > Cicadidae > Magicicada > Magicicada septendecula. Next base: position 706,438,838 of record CM068368.1, read on the forward strand.
TTCATACATAGAGAGGAAGACAGAAGAATAATAGCAATCAGAAGAGATACAGTTATTTTGAATAAAAATTCAAATATGATAACAATGGTCTTAAGTCAAGTATAGCCAATCAGGATCAATCAGTTACCATGACAACTGAAACGTTATTTATGAATTTTCCGTTAGAACATATGATTCAATTTTTGACACTCAACAGGAATAGACGCCAAGCCGTGAATGACCAAAATTTTAATATAAAGTGTTTAAAAGTAATCCAAATTTGAAAAAATGAAGAAGTAAGAAGACGAGGACATTCAACTGATGCCTAATACCTGATTAATAATTTCTAAATTAATAAATTTAAACCAACTAATACGAAAAAGAAGCCAGACGTACTTGAATCCCAAGATGATTGAAAATTGATAATTATTGAAGACAACAACCCATTTCAACTGAATGACATTACACCTCAAGTCGACTGATTTGATAAGTATTGCTGAGTTACCCGAATTTATGAAATAAACTCTCTTTAAATTTTTCTAATAACACTCTGAACTCTCACTATAAACTGATGATATTATTTCTTTCAAAGATTAATAAAGAATAAAACACTAAACTTATGTTAACTAAGAAAAATAACCTGTATAAAAATTACGAACTTTTGAAACACACTTTATAACACTTCAGGAACAAATTATAATTACACATTATATTATATAAGTACAATTAATGTAAGGTAGTGTACTTTATTGTAATCAAATTGATATTTTTTCGTAATCACAAGAATCCAGAATCTGAACAAAATTAAAAGTAAACAAACGGTTGCAGTCGCCATGTCTGACTGAATAATTCGTTCAGAGCCACTTCGCCGAACCTTGAGATTTTTGTCTTATAATAATTGACGGTGAAAATTTGTTTAATAACAAAATATAATTTTGTATAACACTGAATAATTACCAATCACAATTAAATAAACTAGTACAGAGTTGTAACAACTGTTCTTTATTCCATAGGAAAGTGTATTATAATATTTGTGTATTTTAGCGAAAAGCAAGGGTGACGGTAAGCACTCACATCGGAAACTCGGCGAAATAACAGCTCGATTAAGAAGGTCGAACGAAGGCGGGAGTAAATTTGAATTCTCCATACCGTCATAGACGATAAGAATCTCGTCGTTACAGATTGGCGTCCATCGCGGGGCTTAAGCAAGGTGAACGTACAAATCGTATCGTTACAGATTGGCGACCACCTAGTGAGGCTAGAAGTGAAGACTAGCAGCGGTTACGAAAAAGTATGGAACACCCTATGACAACAAGGGGAAAATCTAAGAAGAGAACTGATGGTACCGACGAAGTAGAAATAGAAATGATTGAAGAAATGATCGAGGAAATGATCGAAGAGGATGCCCAAGGGGACCAACCAGAAAACCCAACCCAACCAACACCAGAAGTAGAAGTAATAGTAGACAACCAACCGGAGAAACCAATTCAAGATAGTGAGAGGGAACAACAGGCGGGAGATCATGAACCAGCAAAAGGAGGTCCGAGCCTGCAAGATCTGATGAATTTCATAGCCCAAACTTCAAAGAAAACAAAGGAAGAAATAAACGAAAACTTTGATGAAAAAATAAACCAAATGGAGAAAAAGCTTAATGAAAATTCAAGGAGACAAAATGAGATTTTAAGTGAAAACTTAAAAAAACAACTCAAGGAAGACACAGAACGTCTGAATAATAAGATGGAAAGTAACCACGAAGCCTTGAAGAGAAACCAAGAGATCTTAGAAGAAAAGAGTGAGGAGTTAAAGAAACAGATCAAGAAAGATCTGGAAATACTAAATAATAAGATCGAAAATAATAATGAAACACTCCAACGACAATTGAAGGAAGACGGTGAGAAGAACAGAGAAGATTTAAGATACATACTAATAGGGTATCATGAAGAAGTCAAGCAGAGAAAAACGGGGATGAATAAGAAATGGGAAGAAACAAATTACCCAGCAGATCAACTTAATGAAACAGTAGATAGTGGTTTCACACAATTGAATGAAACACTAGACAGCACTCCTGAAGGTATCGAAGAAACGTGGAATATGAACAGGGAACTGGTGAATCAGAAAATAAAAGAGAAGGAGGAGGAAATAGAGAATACAGAAGACAAAAGTGTATTGTTACCTGAGAATAAAGATAACAAAAACAAAAAGAAAATTAAGCACATAGACACCAACCGTAGAGGAGTAAAGAAGAACCAAATAATTAAGAAGATTAAGAAAACAAAAGATATAGGAAAAATATATAAAAAGAAACTAATAAAAACAAGAGAAGAGTTGGAGATGATGAAAAATGGACTAATTGATGTGTTTAATTTACCAAAGACCGAGCAAAGCAAATTAATGAAATATAAAGATTGTAGGAGGACCTTAAAAGAAATTATAGAGAGAATTCACAACAAACCAGTGGATGAAAACTTCAGCAAATTGATATGTAAATGGAAGATACCAGAAATAGAAAGGACTTACAACAAAACAGTGTATAACAAATTAAGAAGGTCTCTAAAACACATGAACACACCAGAAACGGAAATGCAGAATAAAGAATTAGCGATGACATTAATGAGGGAGGTACCATTAACTTCTTTGATTAATAAACAACATAATAAAATGAACGATGTAGGCATGGATACAAGGGAACACATGGTATTAGAAGAATTGTGGTACAAGGCAGCAGGGAACCATTTCACAAGGACGGAAATAGTTCTACGCACCAGAGTTATCCGAACAACAAGTGAGGAGGAAATCATGGACCATGGGTAAACTAAGCGCAAATGAACACCTAGAAAAGGGACTAATTTTCAAATTACCGACCATGCAAACCAATGGAGAAGAAAAGAGAAGGTGAATTACAAAATTCAAAAGATGTAAGATCAACTTACAATAATATTTAGATAACGTATGAGGCAAAATATAAAATAAAGGAATAAGTTACAAAAATTCCTAAAAAGTAAGAACAACAAACTTACAAAAATTATTTAGAATAATATTTGAAACAAAACAAAATAAACAAACCAAAGTGAAAACAAGAATTAATAATACAAGAGAATTAGAAAGAAGACCAATTAAAATAAATAAAAATAAAACCAAGCAAGAACTGCCAAGACAAATACATAAAATTACAAAGAATATAGAATATACAAAGAAAAAAAAAATGAACTGGTACACAAAAAAGAAAAAAAATGTATAAAGCAAATATACAGCAAGTGGCTAAAGCAAAATAAGAAAAGAAAAAAAGATGCTAAAATGATTAAAATGATCACAAGAAGAAGAGAAAAACAAACTAATTAAAAGTTAGAAATAATGAAGTTAACAACTAAATAAATAAAAAACAATCAACTGTGTGAGTAGATAACAGAATATAGTAAAGGTACAGCGGAAAAAAGAATGAGTAAAAGGTTAAAATGATCTAAAAAACCATGAAGTGGACAATCCCCAAAATATTATTATTAATGTAAGTCACAAGATGACAAAAAAGGTATTTAAGATTGACTGAGAATAGGTCCAGCAATCAATTAACTGAGCAGAGATGATGTTCCTCTGATCAAGAAAAAAAGGTAGTAATGGAAGAAACCAGCTACTAAAACGTTAGGGAAAAAATTATATAACAGGGAGAACACACTAATGGAAATATATAAAAACAGATCTAAATAAAATAGAGTTGAACAAGAAAGAAGAGAAACAAGAAAGAAAAAATAAAAAAGAAGAAAAAGGAAAAAATGTATAACTGATAATTTCATAAAAAACTATGCTAGTGTTTTACCAAAATGATCAATTTTGAAGGAGAGGCATTATGTTACAACACAAACAAGCCACCCCAATACCAGGGAAAAAACGATGAATCAACTATATAAAATGTTTAAACTAAAGAAAGTAAAATGACGATGACGCGACAAACGACTACATGACCCAACCCAAGTGATTGAATCAATTGATAAACCAAATAAAGTAAAACCAAAGGAGAAGGGAAAAACCGAAATAAAATGAAATCGAAGAAGAAGGTAAATGAAAATGAAATAAACCAAGTATAAATGAAATAAAACGAGAAGAAATGAAAAGACCCAAACAAATAATATAGAACAGAAAAAGGAGAAATGTTACACTCAAATATAATAATGAATAAGAAACCAATAAATAACAAATGTAAAAGATAATTATTAGTATCGACTAAATAACCAATGTCAATGAAAATTGATGAAGTAAAGACAAACAAAGTACACTAACCAAAGAAATAGTGTTTAAATGTAATAAAAGACTCTATAATGACATGAACTTGTTAACAGTATAACTAACCTTTGTAAAGTGAGAGATAGAGAGATAGAAAGATAGTGAACATAAATAAGTGACCAAGAGAATATAATGTTAGGGAATACCCACTAATAACACTTAAATAAAATATAAGAAGTGCAAAGTGACAGTGTAAAACCCCAAAATAAATAGAAACCCTATTGATAGGCATAAACACCTGATAATCAGTGATGAACACTAAAGGTTTAATGGTGAACAGTATTATTAAATAAGAATTTTGTTATTGATAGTATTAAGATTAATTGTAAATGAGGGATACAATAGTATTCAGGGAAGGAATTCCATAGAAGGTCAAAAGTTAGTGTTACCATGGCTAGAGAGTAAAGTTTATATAAGAAAAAATATAGTAAAGAAAATAAAGGCAAAATCAATAAACACCCTATATTCTCTAAGGGATAGTCAGTTAAGTAAATTTAAATGGTGTGATGATGTTTATCACCAAAAAATAAGTAAGAATAAAACAAATTGTAAACAAACGTTGCATAATAGCTGTTAAAGAATTGTTCGATTAAATCTATGAATAGAAATATGGCTGAAAGGATTATACAAACCATAAACCTAAATGTTATATTATATTTTATAGAGAATAGTAGATAACAGCCAAATTGTAAACAATGGCAAAATAAATAAGAAAAAAGATAAAGTAATATAAATCTAACAATACTGGAGAGGCAGTCAGACAATAATAGACAAACCATAATGTAGAAACTAATGAAAACGTACAATTATTATAAAACAGATCAAAACAAGTCAACAAGTAAACAAATCATTTATAATACCAAAACAAAACATATATGAGGGTAAATTAATATGTAATTTATATAAAATAAGTAAATATAGCCGATTACTACTTAGGCCTATGAAAAGCCCAACTGTAAAAAACCAATAACTACAAATTGTAAGAAATTAACAAGAATATTAGCAAATCCAAGGCAAGTAACCAGTCAAGGATAATTAATGATTCATATTAAGAGATAAATGTTAAATTAAGGACGTAAAATAAGAAAGAAATGTAAATAGATAATTTCAAAATAAATGTTCAAACAATAATACACAAGAAAACCCAGCTTTGTGGGATGTCAAAATGATCTTTGAAAGATACGAACAGATTTCATACATAGAGAGGAAGACAGAAGAATAATAGCAATCAGAAGAGATACAGTTATTTTGAATAAAAATTCAAATATGATAACAATGGTCTTAAGTCAAGTATAGCCAATCAGGATCAATCAGTTACCATGACAACTGAAACGTTATTTATGAATTTTCCGTTAGAACATATGATTCAATTTTTGACACTCAACAGGAATAGACGCCAAGCCGTGAATGACCAAAATTTTAATATAAAGTGTTTAAAAGTAATCCAAATTTGAAAAAATGAAGAAGTAAGAAGACGAGGACATTCAACTGATGCCTAATACCTGATTAATAATTTCTAAATTAATAAATTTAAACCAACTAATACGAAAAAGAAGCCAGACGTACTTGAATCCCAAGATGATTGAAAATTGATAATTATTGAAGACAACAACCCATTTCAACTGAATGACATTACACCTCAAGTCGACTGATTTGATAAGTATTGCTGAGTTACCCGAATTTATGAAATAAACTCTCTTTAAATTTTTCTAATAACACTCTGAACTCTCACTATAAACTGATGATATTATTTCTTTCAAAGATTAATAAAGAATAAAACACTAAACTTATGTTAACTAAGAAAAATAACCTGTATAAAAATTACGAACTTTTGAAACACACTTTATAACACTTCAGGAACAAATTATAATTACACATTATATTATATAAGTACAATTAATGTAAGGTAGTGTACTTTATTGTAATCAAATTGATATTTTTTCGTAATCACAAGAATCCAGAATCTGAACAAAATTAAAAGTAAACAAACGGTTGCAGTCGCCATGTCTGACTGAATAATTCGTTCAGAGCCACTTCGCCGAACCTTGAGATTTTTGTCTTATAATAATTGACGGTGAAAATTTGTTTAATAACAAAATATAATTTTGTATAACACTGAATAATTACCAATCACAATTAAATAAACTAGTACAGAGTTGTAACAACTGTTCTTTATTCCATAGGAAAGTGTATTATAATATTTGTGTATTTTAGCGAAAAGCAAGGGTGACGGTAAGCACTCACATCGGAAACTCGGCGAAATAACAGCTCGATTAAGAAGGTCGAACGAAGGCGGGAGTAAATTTGAATTCTCCATACCGTCATAGACGATAAGAATCTCGTCGTTACAGATTGGCGTCCATCGCGGGGCTTAAGCAAGGTGAACGTACAAATCGTATCGTTACAGATTGGCGACCACCTAGTGAGGCTAGAAGTGAAGACTAGCAGCGGTTACGAAAAAGTATGGAACACCCTATGACAACAAGGGGAAAATCTAAGAAGAGAACTGATGGTACCGACGAAGTAGAAATAGAAATGATTGAAGAAATGATCGAGGAAATGATCGAAGAGGATGCCCAAGGGGACCAACCAGAAAACCCAACCCAACCAACACCAGAAGTAGAAGTAATAGTAGACAACCAACCGGAGAAACCAATTCAAGATAGTGAGAGGGAACAACAGGTGGGAGATCATGAACCAGCAAAAGGAGGTCCGAGCCTGCAAGATCTGATGAATTTCATAGCCCAAACTTCAAAGAAAACGAAGGAAGAAATAAACGAAAACTTTGATGAAAAAATAAACCAAATGGAGAAAAAGCTTAATGAAAATTCAAGGAGACAAAATGAGATTTTAAGTGAAAACTTAAAAAAACAACTCAAGGAAGACACAGAACGTCTGAATAATAAGATGGAAAGTAACCACGAAGCCTTGAAGAGAAACCAAGAGATCTTAGAAGAAAAGAGTGAGGAGTTAAAGAAACAGATCAAGAAAGATCTGGAAATACTAAATAATAAGATCGAAAATAATAATGAAACACTCCAACGACAATTGAAGGAAGACGGTGAGAAGAACAGAGAAGAATTAAGATACATACTAATAGGGTATCATGAAGAAGTCAAGCAGCGAAAAACGGGGATGAATAAGAAATGGGAAGAAACAAATTACCCAGCAGATCAACTTAATGAAACAGTAGATAGTGGTTTCACACAATTGAATAAAACACTAGACAGCACTCCTGAAGGTATCGAAGAAACGTGGAATATGAACAGGGAACTGATGAATCAGAAAATAAAAGAGAAGGAGGAGGAAATAGAGAATAAAGAAGACAAAAGTGTATTGTTACGTGAGAATAAAGATAACAAAAACAAAAAGAAAATTAAGCACATAGACACCAACCGTAGAGGAGTAAAGAAGAACCAAATAATTAAGAAGATTAAGAAAACAAAGGATATAAGAAAAATATATAAAAAGAAACTAATAAAAACAAGAGAAGAGTTGGAGATGATGAAAAATGGACTAATTGATGTGTTTAATTTACCAATGACCGACCAAAGCAAATTAATGAAATATAAAGATTGTAGGAGGACCTTAAAAGAAATTATAGAGAGAATTCACAACAAACCAGTGGATGAAAACTTCAGCAAATTGATATGTAAATGGAAGATACCAGAAATAGAAAGGACTTACAACAAAACAGTGTATAACAAATTAAGAAGGTCTCTAAAACACATGAACACACCAGAAACGGAAATGCAGAATCAAGAATTAGTGATGACATTAATGAGGGAGGTACCATTAACATCTTTGATTAATAAACAACATAATAAAATGAACGATGTAAGCTTGGATACAAGGGAACACATGGTATTAGAAGAATTGTGGTACAAGGCAGCAGGGAACCATTTCACAAGGACGGAAATAGTTCTACGCACCAGAGTTATCCGAACAACGAGTGAGGAGGAAATCATGGACCATGGGTAAACTAAGTGCAAATGAACACCTAGAAAAGGGACTGATTTTCAAATTACCGACCATGCAAACTAATGGAGAAGAAAAGAGAAGGTGAATTACAAAATTCAAAAGATGTAAGATCAACTTATAATAATATTTAGATAACATATGATGCAAAATATAAAATAAAGGAATAAGTTACAAAAATTCCTAAAAAGTAAGAACAACAAACTTACAAAAATTATTTAGAATAATATTTGAAACAAAACAAAATAAACAAACCAAAGTGAAAACAAGAATTAATAATACAAGAGAATTAGAAAGGAGAACAATTAAAATAAATAAAAATAAAACCAAGCAAGAACTGCCAAGACAAATACCTAAAATTACAAAGAATATAGAATATACAAAGAAAAAAAAAATGATATGGTACACCAAAAAGAAAAAAAAATGTATAAAGCAAATATACAGCAAGTGGCTAAAGCAAAATTATGAAAAAAAAAGATGCTAAAATGATTAAAATGATCACAAGAAGAAGAGAAAAACAAACTAATTAAAAGTTAGAAATAATGAAGTTAATAACTAAATAAATAGAAAACAATCAACTGTGTGAGTAGATAACAGAATATAGTAAAGGTACAGCGGAAAAAAGAATGAATAAAAGGTTAAAATGATCTAAAAAACCATGAAGTGGACAATCCCCAAAATATTATTATTAATGTAAGTCACAAGATGACAAAAAAGGTATTTAAGATTGACTGAGAATAGGTCCAGCAATCAATTAACTGAGCAGAGATGATGTTCCTCTGATCAAGAAAAAAAGGTAGTAATGGAAGAAACCAGCTACTAAAACGTTAGGGAAAAAATTATATAACAGGGAGAACACACTAATGGAAATATATAAAAACAGATCTAAATAAAATGGAGTTGAACAAGTAAGAAGAGAAACAAGAAAGAAGAAATAAAAAAGAAGAAAAAGGAAAAACTGTATAACTGATAATTTCATAAAAAACTATGCTAGTGTTTTACCAAAATGATCAATTTTGAAGGAGAGGCATTATGTTACAACACAAACAAGCCACCCCAATACCAGGGAAAAAACGATGAATCAACTATATAAAATGTTTAAACTAAAGAAAGTAAAATGACGATGACGCGACAAACGACTACATGACCCAACCCAAGTGATTGAATCAATAGATAAACCAAATAAAATAAAACCAAAGGAGAAGGGAAAAACCGAAATAAAATGAAATCGAAGAAGGTAAATGAAAATGAAATAAACCAAGTATAAGTGAAATAAAACGAGAAGAAATGAAAAGACCCAAACAAATAATATAGAACAGAAAAAGGAGAAATGTTACACTCAAATATAATAATGAATAAGAAATCAATAAATAACAAATGTAAAAGATAATTATTAGTATCGACTAAACAACCAATGTAAATGAAAATTGATAAAGTAAAGACAAACAAAGTACACTAACCAAAGAAATAGAGTTTAAATGTAATAAAGGACTCTATGATGACATGAACTTGTTAACAGTATAACTAACCTTTGTAAAGTGAGAGATAGAGAGATAGAAAGATAGTGAACATAAATAATTGACCAAGAGAATATAATGTTAGGGAATACCCATTAATAACACTTAAATAAAATATAAGAAGTGCAAAGTGACAGTGTAAAACCCCAAAATAAATAGAAACCCTATTGATAGGCATAAACACCTGATAATCAGTGATGAACACTAAAGGTTTAATGGTGAACAGTATTATTAAATAAGAATTTTGTTATTGATAGTATTAAGATTAATTGTAAATGAGGGATACAATAGTATTCAGGGAAGGAATCCCATAGAAGGTCAAAAGTTAGTGTTACCATGGCTAGAGAGTAAAGTTTATATAAGAAAAAATATAGTAAAGAAAATAAAGGCAAAATCAATAAACACCCTATAAAGGGATAGTCAGTTAAGTAAATTTAAATGGTGTGATGATGTTTATCACCAAAAAATAAGTAAGAATAAAACAAATTGTAAACAAACATTGCATAATAGCTGTTAAAGAATTGTTCGACTAAATCTATGAATAGGAATATGGCTGAAGGGATTATACAGACCATAAACCTAAATGTTATATTATATTTTATAGAGAATAGTAGATAATAGCCAAATTGTAAACAATAGCAAAATAAATAAGAAAAAAGATCAAGTAATAAAGACAGAAGAATAATAGCAATCAGAAGAGATACAGTTATTTTGAATAAAAATTCAAATATGATAACAATGGTCTTAAGTCAAGTATAGCCAATCAGGATCAATCAGTTACCATGACAACTGAAAAGTTATTTATGAATTTTCCGTTAGAACATATGATTCAATTTTTGACACTCAACAGGAATAGATGCCAAGCCGTGAATGACCAAAATTTTAATAGAAAGTTTTTAAAAGTAATCCAAATTTGAAAAAATGAAGACGTAAGAAGACGAGGACATTCAACTGATGCCCAATACCTGATTAATAATTTCTAAATTAATAAATTTAAACCAACTAATACGAAAAAGAAGCCAGACGTACTTGAATCCCATTGAAAATTGATGATTATCAAATACAACAACCCATTTCAACTGAATGACATTATACCTCAAGTCGACTGATTTGATAAGTATTGCTGAGTTACCCGAATTTATGAAATAAACTCTCTTTAAATTTTTCTAATAACACTCTGAACTCTCACTATAAACTGATGATATTATTTCTTTCAAAGATTAATAAAAAATAAAACACTAAACTTATGTTAACTAAGAAAAATAACCTGTATAAAAATTACAAACTTTTGAAACACACTTTATAACACTTCAGGAACAAATTATAATTGCACATTATATTATATAAGTACAATTAATGTAAGGTAGTGTACTTTATTGTAATCAAATTGATATTTTTTCGTAATCACAAGAATCCAGAATCTGAACGAAATTAAAAGTAAATAAACGGTTGCAGTCGCCATGTCTGACTGAATAATTCGTTCAGAGCCGCTTCGCCGAACCTTGAGATTTTTGTCTTATAATAATTGACGGTGCAAATTTGTTTAATAACAAAATATAATTTTGTATAACACTGAATAATTACCAATCACAATTAAATAAACTAGTACAGAGTTGTAACCACTGTTCTTTATTCCATAGGAAAGTGTATTATAATATTTGTGTATTTTAGCGAAAAGCAAGGGTGACGGTAAGCGCTCACGTCGGAAACTTGGTGAAATAACAGCTCGATTAAGAAGGTCGAACGAAGGCGGGAGTAAATTTGAATTCTCCATACCGTCATAGGTAAGAATGCTCAACCGTCCTATTTTTTAATTTAATTGTTTTAATTAAACAATTTGGCGCCACCCGGGATTTATGAACACATATTGAAGAACAGGTAAGGTTCCCACTCGCGTGTACTGGTAATTCGAAGTATCGCTATGGTCCGAATAAAAATAAAGTAACGACACCTGTGCGAGGCGAACACACAAAAGAATACACTTTTACAGAGCACATAAGAATCAACTCGTTACAATATGTGTATATATATATATATATTATAACGATTCATATTAGCGTCCTATCTGAGCGTTATATGAAAGTGTCTGACGGAGGAAGAATAGCAGCGTAAGCAGGAGAGAGAGCGTACAATCGCAGCCATCTCACTCTAACTCGTCATAGCGACATCAGATACGGGTACGAACATGAAATTTTAGTCAATACAAATTATCAATTCAACCTGTGATAACCCCAATTTAATAAACATACTACACAAATGCATCAAAAACAAAAACAACAAAACACTAAATACCATCAACACACAACACAATAAATACATCACACTCACATACCACAACTCATACACACACAAAATCGCCAATACATTCAGAAAACACAAATACAAAATAGCATTCAGAACAACCAATACCATAAAAAAACACATCAGTAATACAAACACAGACATAGACAAATATAACAAAACAGGTGTTTACAAATTAAATTGTAATGACTGCAATAGTTTCTACATAGGCCAGACGGGATTTTCTACATAAATCATCCCGTTGTTCTGAACACTTAAAAGCTTTAACCAACAACAATATACACTCCGCATTTGCCACACACATACACACAGAAAACCACAGTTACACCAACATAGACACTAATCTTGAAATTTTACATTACATACCCAAAGGTCAAAAACTCAACACAACTGAACAATACGAAATATATAAACACCACACAACACAACCAAACAACATAATCAACGATCAATTACAATATAAATCACATACACTTTTTGACACAATTATACAGAAAACAAACAGTAAGTTGAATCCCCGCGCCAATCCCCTTCCTCCACACACCACCCCCACTTCACCTTCCACACAACCGTTACAAAATGCTGGCAGTCTGTTACCAAAGCTGAAGAAGGCGGATACTAAGCCGAAACGCGTCCATTAAAATTAGTAAGTTTTCACATGAAAAAGTTCATTTTTAGTTAAGTGTGATAACTTACAAACTAATAAATATACGGCAATTCTGAAAACAGCATTGTATTCAGCAAGTGAAGCTTTATATGTAGCCGCAATCTCAGTTAATATAATTAACATTGAAGAGAGAAGTTATACGGAAGACGCACGCCAAAAGGAATAACGAGAGAATTATGCTACGTAGGAATTAGGTGTTTTCACACACACACAGATAAAGACCTAAGCAACAATATTCTGTGGTCAGATCTTTGAAAACACGTTTGCAAATACCTGTAATCAATCGATTTGCAAACACAGGAAGTATGATTTTAACTAGAAATTCTCTGCAGTTTTAAACCTGTCAAGGGGTGTTTCGTCGACCTGTTCGAGATTGTCAAAACTGGAAAAACGCATGATTTATTTGAACAACCAATCAGCATCCCGTATTTAAAACTGACGCCAACTCAAAGCGAGGGGTAGCATCACTCTTCGTTCGGATCTTGAACGCACTAGTCGTGTATAAATAACGTACAGAAATTTTTCAATCACGCAAAAGTGTAATTAAGATCAAATTCGAGAAGTAGTCCGCAGTGAAGATGAACTAGTACCGTTCAACAACTCTTGCTGCGTAAAACAACGTTAATTAATTAAATTATTAATTAATTAATCATCAGCCGTGAAGGACCTGTGCTACAGAAGGCTACAGGATCTGTAATTGCCAGGGCATCTTCTACAGCATTGATCAACATCAATTCTTCTGTACAAAACCATCAAAAGGAGGACCTCTACGGATTCCTATCTTCGGTCAACGCATCAAACAGTAAGAAATAGATTCATTGATCAATGAAATAAGCACTAAATAAATAATAAAAGCAATAAACAATTTTTAAAAGACACTAAGCATTTCACACTTTGTAATTGAATTATAAGATTAGCTCTAACATAGTATAGGAGTGTTGAATGGAAAGCGGGGTGTAGTATTGGACGTGCAAATTATTGCAGACCTGTTCTTTAGCACTGGTTTGGGAGATAGCAATCTCTTAATCAAACCAGATAAGAGCCATATGTTGTTTGAACGTCTCAATCATTACTTTTCACACTCACTCAGTAATTATAAGTGTTAGGGTAGAATTAAGTCCTACCATTAGCATTTTCAAGTTTAATAATAATTGATTAAAACGTTAATTAAAATAATCAAGCAAATATTAAAGTGTTATTTGTAACGATTCCCCTTGAAAACCACAATCACTGAACGAATCCTGAGAAAGAGTGTCTCCATGCGCTGAGCTAAGCTGAAACCGTGTCATTTGTATCTGGGATTTGTTCTGGCACCCAGGTAAAGTAATATCACGGGTAAGTAACATTTTATCTAACATACAAATATTAGTTAATTGTGTTAGATGAAAGGGAGCGTAGTATAGATTTGTCGCTGCAACTAAGGGGCACGATTAAAGCACCAAATTTATATATAGAAATAAGTTATATATAAAATTGGCGCGGCCAACTAAGAAACTCGATTAAATCACCAAATTTAGCACAAAAGAAAGTTATATAATTTGGCGTTGCTTTTACCCAAGTGATTAGTTAAATTGTAATATTAATTAATTAGAAAAGAAGTAGAATTCAAGGTTACAAATGACTGTTAAATAATTGTTAAATTAATTTGTTAAAAATAAATTTAAAAAAATGGCTAAATCATCAGCAGTAGATATGGCAGCAATTGAGCAAATGTTTAAGCACTTGACCACTAAAATGGAAGAAACTAAAACTGAAATAAAAGAAACAAAGGGTCAATTGTCTAGTGAAATAAAAGAAACAAATAATAAAATTGAAATTACTAATAATAAAATTGAAAGTAAAGTAGTCAATTAAATAGTAAAATTGATGAAAATAATAAAAGTTTAGAAGAAAGTAATCAAAAATTAATAACTGATGTTAATAATAAAATTGAGCAAACTAATAAATATTTGTCCAGTGAAATGAAACAAATAAATGAAAACTTATCTAGCCAAATAGAACAAAGTAGTAAAGAAGCTACATTTAAAATAGATGAAGAAATAGCAAATTTAGCTACTAATTTAGCTGGTAAAATAGATGAGAGTAATAGTAGGTTTGATGAACATACCGAAGAGGTTAAAACTACGCTAGAAGAGTTTAGGAAACAGGTAAACACTAATTTTCGCCGTCAAGACGAAAAATTAAATAAGTTTAGAAACGAATTTCATGAAAGGTTAGAACAAAAAGTAACCCTCATTAACCAACAATTCAGTGAAGTAACAGCTGAATTAAAAACACAATCGCTTCTAAATAAAGAAGAAATCCAGAATACTAGGGAAGAGTGTACCCAACTGGGAGAAAATATTAGAGAAGTTAAGAAACAGGTAGAGAGTAAGGCTAACAGTGACGAAGTACATCAAAAGGTGGAACAGCAATTGAAGGTAATGCGGGAGGACCTGACTAAAGCAATGAAGTTACAGCAAACCAAAGTAGTGAGGTGTGGCGGCTATAAGGAAGAACCGGAAAACCTTGCATTTTCACGAAACCCACATGAAAATCCTGTGGAATTCCTAAAGCTGTTTGAAGCTTATGTAACTCGTGTAAATCCACTGATGGACGACGAAGACAAGAAGGACATGTTAGGTCGATTTCTAAAGAATTGGGCAGGTACGTGGTGGAAAGTCATCTCGGACAGAGTCCAAACCTACTCAGACTTCAGAGAAAAATTCCTTGCTCAGTACTGGAATGTTCAGATACAAAGAAGGGTACGCGATCATCTAGAATTTGGTAAATATCACCCGTCAATGAATATGACAACCACCAATTATGTGCTTAACGTAATGGCGCAAGTCAAGCATCTAACACCACCAATAGAAGAGAGATACCTAGTATATAAGCTAGCGCGTCATTTCTCAGAACGCACTAGAGTAGCAACCACTACTAGAGGAGTGGATACTCTAGAAAAGTTCATAATGGTTGTAGATGAGTGTCAAGATTTAGAGAGGGACTTACAGCGTGTAAGTAATCAGCTGAGTAACTACTCTAGAGGCGATCAGCAAGAACCAACTTTCTACTCAACTAAGAGGAGAGAAAATGAACGCCTGAAAGAAAAAGGTTTACCCCATATCCGGGTAACAATCCCCAAAATTGACCGGAATTGGAGGAGAAGGGTAGAAGTAGGAGTGTAGAAAACAAACCAAATAAAGGGCATAAAGTATGTAAAACAACTATAACCTCTACCGAGCAGCAACCGTCGACTAGTAAAATGAATACGGGAAACGGGAAGCCACTGCAGGTAGAAAATAAACAAAACTAAACCTACTATTACCTGCAGTGAAATCACCAAGGAAAACAGGTAAAAAGAACGTAACTGATAATATAAAACAATTGAGCGATAGGGAGTTCTTGTTAAAAGAGGAGCAAGAAGTGGGTAGAAACCATTATCCAGAATGTCCGGAAATAATTTGTAAGATCAGTAATCTACTAGTAAGAGTGCTTATAGACACTGGCAGTGAAGTTACCTGTGTCAGCTCAAAGTTTGTAGATAATTGTCAGTTGCGAAATTGTCCCAGACTACCCGTAAAACATTGTAATGTACAGGGAGCCACTGGAGCCAAAATGCAAAAGATAACTGAACAAATATATTTACCTGTCAGTTTAAATGGTAACCAAACCCAAATTGTAGCTCTAATAGTCCCGAAACTCATTCATGATTGTATTATTGGGGTAGTTACGTTACTTGAATGGAAGGCAGAAATAAATTTTAAAAGAAATACCATTACGATGGAAATTAATACAAATAAAATAAATGTAAGTATTAAAGAATATAAGCATTGGAAGTCGGTAAGTGTAGTAAAGAACTGCAAGCAGCTAAAGTCATTTCAAGGTTTAGCTAACTACTATCAGAAGTTTACAAGTAAGTACGCGGAAAGTACTGTTCCATTGTTAAAGTGGTTAAACAAAGGGATTAAATGGAAATGGACGAAGGATCACAATGAAGCGCTGCAACAAGTGAAAAGTCTTTTTATAAATACTGTTGTATTAAATCATCCAAGGGTAGGAGAAAGATTTTACTTGCAAACAGATGCCAGCAATATTGCTATTGGAGCACACTTGTATCAGATCGATGAGAAGGGACAAAAAGGGGTATTTGGATTTGTAAGTCGCACATTAAAAGGGGCAGAATTAACCTATTTTATGACAGAAAAAGAGCTATTAGCGATAGTGTATAGTCTGTCAAAGTTTAGAAGTTATATTCTGGGTGCTAAACTTACTATAATCACCGATAATAAGGCGTTAGTATTTTTATTAAAGTGTAAATTGCTAGGTGCTCGTCTGACTCGTTGGATCTTGGCTATACAAGAGTATCAATTTGAAATACAATATTGTAAAGCGAAAGACAACTTGGTAGCAGATGTACTCAGTAGAAATCCACCATCAGAAAACAACATGGAAACAGATAACATTAAATGTAGTAGCAATGATATTGGTATTCACGTGGTAAAGCATATAACAAAACCTGAAGTAGTTAGATGACTTAAGGAAATAGGCCCTCAACAACAAGACCCTAGGATTAGTGTAGCTTGGAGGAGTGCAGTTACCAACTCCAAACCAGGATTTTCTATATATGGAGGTAAGCTATATAAGCTATGTTCCCATAGGAGGAAGAATAAACAAAATATTGACCCATAAAGGAATAATAGTTTGAGCCAATAAGGTATATAAATCAAACATGGACAAATAAAATAAATATATAATTGTTTTGAATCAAGGTCAATGATAATAATAATAAATTTTATTTAAATAAATGTTAGTATTGTTATTTAAATTATTGACATTAATTAAGCCAAAATGATGATTAAAATATTAATGGTCATATAAATTTCCAATATACCATGTTAGGTTAAGTAACATTGTAATCTTTAGTTATAAGATAGATGTAAGGAAAATGGTATTAGTGCAAGTTCTGTGCAGGAAAAAGTGCTAAAGAATATGTGCAAATTTTTCAACAGTGTAAAACTGTACATAAAAAAAAACTAATGCTTTATAAAATAATCAATTTTTTTTTTACCGAGTGGGGGTATATATAACGAATCATATTAGCATCCTATCTGAGCGTTATATGAAAGTGTCTGAAGTAGGGAGAATAGCAGCGTAAGCAAGAGAGAGAGCGTACAATCGCAGCCATCTCACTCTAACTCGTCATAGCGACATCAGATACGGGTACGAACATGAAGTTTTTATTCAATACAAATTATCAGTTCAACCTGTGATAACTTAAAAACTAATAAATATACGGCAATTCTGAAAATAGCATTGTATTCTGCAAGTGAAGCTTTATAAGTAGCCGCAATCTCAGTTAATATAATTAACAATTGAAGAAGTTATACGGAAGACGCACGCCAAAAGGAATAACGAGAGAATTATGCTACGTAGGAATTAGTTGTTTTCACACACACACAGATAAAGACCTAAGCAACAATATTCTGTGGTCAGATCTTTGAAAACACGTTTGCAAATACCTGTAATCAATCGATTTGCAAACACAGGAAGTATGATTTTAACTAGAAATTCTCTGCAGTTTTAAACCTGTCAAGGGGTGTTTCGTCGACCTGTTCGAGATTGTCAAAACTGGAAAAACACATGATTTATTTGAACAACCAATCAGCATCCCGTATTTAAAACTGACGCCAACTCAAAGCGAGGGGTAGCATCACTCTTCGTTCGGATCTTGAACGCGCTAGTCGTGTATAAATAACGTACAGAAATTTTTCAATCACTCAAAAGTGTAATTAAGATCAAATTCGAGAAGTAGTCCGCAGTGAAGATGAACTAGTACCGTTCAACAACTCTTGCTGCGTAAAACAACGTTAATTAATTAAATTATTAATTAATTAATCATCAGCCGTGAAGGACCTGTGCTACAGAAGGCTACAGAATCTGTAATTGCCAGGGCATCTTCTACAGCATTGATCAACATCAATTCTTCTGTACAAAACCATCAAAAGGAGGACCTCTACGGATTCCTATCTTCGGTCAACGCATCAAACAATAAGAAATAGATTCATTGATCAATGAAATAAGCACTAAATAAATAATAAAAGCAATAAACAATTTTTAAAAGACACTAAGCATTTCACACTTTGTAATTTAATTATAAGATTAGCTCTAACATAGTATAGGAGTGTTGAATGGAAAGCGGGGTGTAGTATTGGACGTGCATATTATTGCAGACCTGTTCTTTAGCACTGGTTTGGGAGATAGCAATCTCTTAATCAAACCAGATAAGAGCCATATGTTGTTTGAACGTCTTAATCATTACTTTTCACACTCACTCAGTAATTATAAGTGTTAGGGTAGAATTAAGTCCTACCATTAGCATTTTGAAGTTTAATAATAATTGATTAAAACGTTAATTAAAATAATCAAGCAAATATTAAAGTGTTATTTGTAACGATTCCCCTTGAAAACCACAATCACTGAACGAATCCTGAGAAAGAGTGTCTCCATGCGCTGAGCTAAGCTGAAACCGTGTCATTTGTATCTGGGATTTGTTCTGGCGCCCAGGTAAAGTAATATCACGGGTAAGTAACATTTTATCTAACATACAAATATTAGTTAATTGTGTTAGATGAAAGGGAGCGTAGTATAGATTTGTCGCCGCAAATAAGGGGCACGATTAAAGCACCAAATTTATATATAGAAATAAGTTATATATAAAATTGGCGCGGCCAACTAAGAAACTCGATTAAATCACCAAATTTAGCACAAAAGAAAGTTATATAATTTGGCGTTGCTTTTAACCAAGTGATTAGTTAAATTGTAATATTAATTAATTAGAAAAGAAGTAGAATTCAAGGTTACAAATGACTGTTAAATAATTGTTAAATTAATTTGTTAAAAATAAATTTAAAAAAATGGCTAAATCATAAGCAGTAGATATGGCAGCAATTGAGCAAATGTTTAAGCACTTGACCACTAAAATGGAAGAAACTAAAACTGAAATAAAAGAAACAAAGGGTCAATTGTCTAGTGAAATAAAAGAAACAAATAATAAAATTGAAATTACTAATAATAAAATTGAAAGTACAAGTAGTCAATTAAATAGTAAAATTGATGAAAATAATAAAAGTTTAGAAGAAAGTAATCAAAAATTAATAACTGATGTTAATAATAAAATTGAGCAAACTAATAAATATTTGTCCAGTGAAATGAAACAAATAAATGAAAACTTATCTAGCCAAATAGAACAAAGTAGTAAAGAAGCTACATTTAAAACAGATGAAGAAATAGCAAATTTAGCTACTAATTTAGCTGGTAAAATAGATGCTAGTAATAGTAGGTTTGATGAACATACCGAAGAGGTTAAAACTATGCTAGAAGAGTTTAGGAAACAGGTAAACACTAATTTTCGCCGTCAAGACGAAAAATTAAATAAGTTTAGAAATGAATTTCATGAAAGGTTAGAACAAAAAGTAACCCTCATTAACCAACAATTCAGTGAAGTAACAGCTGAATTAAAAACACAATCGCTTCTAAATAAAGAAGATATCCAGAATACTAGGGAAGAGTGTACCCAACTGGGAACAAATATTAGAGAAGTTAAGAAACAGGTAGAGAGTAAGGCTAACAGTGACGAAGTACATCAAAAGGTGGAACAGCAATTGAAGGTAATGCGGGAGGACCTGACTAAAGCAATGAAGTTACAGCAAACCAAAGTAGTGAGGTGTGGCGGCTATAAGGAAGAACCGGAAAACCTTGCATTTTCACGAAACCCACATGAAAATACTGTGGAATTCCTAAAGCTGTTTGAAGCTTATGTAACTCGTGTAAATCCACTGATGGACGACGAAGACAAGAAGGACATGTTAGGTCAATTTCTAAAGAACTGGGCAGGTACGTGGTGGAAAGTCACCTCGGACAGAGTCCAAACCTACTCAGACTTCAGAGAAAAATTCCTTGCTCAGTACTGGAATGTTCAGATACAAAGAAGGGTACGCGATCATCTAGAATTTGGTAAATATCACCCGTCAATGAATATGACAACCACCAATTATGTGCTTAACGTAATGGCGCAAGTCAAGCATCTAACACCACCAATAGAACACAGATACCTAGTATATAAGCTAGCGCGTCATTTCTCAGAACGCACTAGAGTAGCAACCACTACTAGAGGAGTGGATACTCTAGAAAAGTTCATAATGGTTGTAGATGAGTGTCAAGATTTAGAGAGGGACTTACAGCGTGTAAGTAATCAGCTGAGTAACTACTCTAGAGGCGATCAGCAAGAACCAACTTTCTAGTCAACTAAGAGGAGAGAAAATGAACGCCTGAAAGAAAAAGGTTTACCCCATATCCGGGTAACAAACCCCAAAATTGACTGGAATTGGAGGAGAAGGGTAGAAGTAGGAGTGTAGAAAACAAACCAAATAAAGGGTATAAAGTATGTAAAACAACTATAACCTCTACCGAGCAGCAACCGTCGACTAGTAAAATGAATACGGGAAACGGGAAGCCACTGCAGGTAGAAAAGAAACAAAACTAAACCTACTATTACCTGCAGTGAAATCACCAAGGAAAACAGGTAAAAAGAACGTAACTAATAATATAAAACAAGTGAGCGATAGGGAGTTCTTGTTAAAAGAGGAGCAAGAAGTGGGTAGAAACCATTATCCAGAATGTCCGGAAATAATTTGTAAGATCAGTAATCAACTAGTAAGAGCGCTTATAGACACTGGCAGTGAAGTTACCTGTGTCAGCTCAAAGTTTGTATATAATTGTCAGTTGCGAAATTGTCCCACACTACCCGTAAAACATTGTAATGTACAGGGAACCACTGGAGCCAAAATGCAAAAGATAACTGAACAAATATATTTACCTGTCAGTTTAAATGGTAACCATACCCAAATTGTAGCTCTAATAGTCCCAAAACTCATTCATGATTGTATTATTGGGGTAGATACGTTACTTGAATGGAAGGCAGAAATAAATTTTAAAAGAAATACCATTACGATGGAAATTAATACAAATAAAATAAATGTAAGTATTAAAGAATATAAGCATTGGAAATCGGTAAGTGTAGTAAAGAAAACTGCAAGCAGCTAAAGTCATTTCAAGGTTTAGCTAACTACTATCAGAAGTTTACAAGTAAATACGCGGAAAGTACTGTTCCATTGTTAAAGTGGTTAAACAAAGGGATTAAATGGAAATGGACGAAGGATCACGATGAAGCGCTGCAACAAGTGAAAAGTCTTTTTATAAATACTGTTGTATTAAATCATCCAAGGGTAGGAGAAAGATTTTACTTGCAAACAGACGCCAGCAATATTGGTATTGGAGCACACTTGTATCAGATCGATGAGAAGGGACAAAAATCGGTATTAGGATTTGTAAGTCGCACATTAAAAGGGGCAGAATTAAACTATTTTATGACAGAAAAAGAGCTATTAGCGATAGTGTATAGTCTGTCAAAGTTTAGAAGTTATATTCTGGGTGCTAAACTTACTATAATCACCGATAATAAGGCATTAGTATCTTTATTAAAGTGTAAATTGCTAGGTGCTCGTCTGACTCGTTGGATCTTGGCTATACAAGAGTATCAATTTGAAATACAATATTGTAAAGCGAAAGACAACTTGGTAGCAGATGTACTCAGTAGAAATCCACCATCAGAAAACAACATGGAAACAGATAACATTAAATGTAGTAGCAATGATATTGGTATTTACGCGGTAAAGCATATAACAAAACCTGAAGTAGTTAGACGACTTAAGGAAATAGGCCCTCAACAACAAGACCCTAGGATTAGTGTAGCTTGGAGGAGTGCAGTTACCAACTCCAAACCAGGATTTTCTATATATGGAGGTAAGCTATATAAGCTATATTCCCATAGGAGGAAGAATAAACAAAATATTGACCCATAAAGGAATAATAGGTTGAGCCAATAAGGTATATAAATCAAACATGGTCAAATAAAATAAATATATAATTGTTTTGAATCAAGGTCAATGATAATAATAATAAATTTTATTTAAATAAATGTTAGTATTGTTATTTAAATTATTGACATTAATTAAGCCAAAATGATGATTAAAATATTAATGGTCATATAAATTTCCAATATACCATGTTAGGTTAAGTAACATTGTAATCTTTAGTTATAAGATAGATGTAAGGAAAATGGTATTAGTGCAAGTTTTGTGCGGGAAAAAGTGCGAAAGAATATGTGCAAATTTTTCAACAGTGTAAAACTGTACATAAAAAAAAACTAATGCTTTATAAAATAATCAATTTTTTTTTTACCGAGTGGGGGTATATATAACGATTCATATTAGCATCCTATCTGAGCGTTATATGAAAGTGTCTGACGTAGGGAGAATAGCAGCGTAAGCAAGAGAGAGAGCGTACAATCGCAGCCATCTCACTCTAACTCGTCATAGCGACATCAGATACGGGTACGAACATGAAGTTTTTATTCAGTACAAATTATCAGTTCAACCTGTGATAACTTAAAAACTAATAAATATACGGCAATTCTGAAAATAGCATTGTATTCTGCAAGTGAAGCTTTATAAGTAGCCGCAATCTCAGTTAATATAATTAACAATTGAAGAAGTTATACGGAAGACGCACGCCAAAAGGAATAACGAGAGAATTATGCTACGTAGGAATTAGGTGTTTTCACACACACACAGAAAAAGACCTAAGCAACAACATTCTGTGGTCAGATCTTTGAAAACACGTTTGCAAATACCTGTAATCAATCGATTTGCAAACACAGGAAGTATGATTTTAACTAGAAATTCTTTGCAGTTTTAAACCTGTCAAGGGGTGTTTCGGCGGCCTGTTCGAGATTGTCAAAACTGGAAAAACGCATGATTTATTTGAACAACCAATCAGCATCCCGTATTTAAAACTGACGCCAACTCAAAGCGAGGGGTAGCATCACTCTTCGTTCGGATCTTGAACGCGCTAGTCGTGTATAAATAACGTACAGAAATTTTTCAATCACGCAAAAGTGTAATTAAGGTCTAATTCGAGAAGTAGTCCGCAGTGAAGATGAACTAGTACCGTTCAACAACTCTTGCTGCGTAAAACAACGTTAATTAATTAAATTATTAATTAATTAATCATCAGCCGTGAAGGACCTGTGCTACAGAAGGCTACAGCATCTGTAATTGCCAGGGCATCTTCTACAGCATTGATCAACATCAATTCTTCTGTACAAAACCATCAAAAGGAGGACCTCTACGGATTCCTATCTTCGGTCAACGCATCAAACAGTAAGAAATAGATTCATTGATCAATGAAATAAGCACTAAATAAATAATAAAAGCAATAAACAATTTTTAAAAGACACTAAGCATTTCACACTTTGTAATTTAATTATAAGATTAGCTCTAACATAGTATAGGAGTGTTGAATGGAAAGCGGGGTGTAGTATTGGACGTGCAAATTATTGCAGACCTGTTCTTTAGCACTGGTTTGGGAGATAGCAATCTCTTAATCAAACCAGATAAGAGCCATATGTTGTTTGAACGTCTTAATCATTACTTTTCACACTCACTCAGTAATTATAAGTGTTAGGGTAGAATTAAGTCCTACCATTAGCATTTTGAAGTTTAATAATAATTGATTAAAACGTTAATTAAAATAATCAAGCAAATATTAAAGTGTTATTTGTAACAATTTCCCTTGAAAACCACAATCACTGAACGAATCCTGAGAAAGAGTGTCTCCATGCGCTGAGCTAAGCTGAAACCGTGTCATTTGTATCTGGGATTTGTTCTGGCGCCCAGGTAAAGTAATATCACGGGTAAGTAACATTTTATCTAACATACAAATATTAGTTAATTGTGTTAGATGAAAGGGAGCGTAGTATAGATTTGTCGCCGCAAATAAGGGGCACGATTAAAGCACCAAATTTATATATAGAAATAAGTTATATATAAAATTGGCGCGGCCAACTAAGAAACTCGATTAAATCACCAAATTTAGCACAAAAGGAAGTTATATAATTTGGCGTTGCTTTTACCCAAGTGATTAGTTAAATTGTAATATTAATTAATTAGAAAAGAAGTAGAATTCAAGGTTACAAATGACTGTTAAATAATTGTTAAATTAATTTGTTAAAAATAAATTTAAAAAAATGGCTAAATCATAAGCAGTAGATATGGCAGCAATTGAGCAAATGTTTAAGCACTTGACCACTAAAATGGAAGAAACTAAAACTGAAATAAAAGAAACAAAGGGTCAATTGTCTAGTGAAATAAAAGAAACAAATAATAAAATTGAAATTACTAATAATAAAATTGAAAGTACAAGTAGTCAATTAAATAGTAAAATTGATGAAAATAATAAAAGTTTAGAAGAAAGTAATCAAAAATTAATAACTGATGTTAATAATAAAATTGAGCAAACTAATAAATATTTGTCCAGTGAAATGAAACAAATAAATGAAAACTTATCTAGCCAAATAGAACAAAGTAGTAAAGAAGCTACATTTAAAATAGATGAAGAAATAGCAAATTTAGCTACTAATTTAGCTGGTCAGTGTTGATGAGAGTAATAGTAGGTTTGATGAACATACCGAAGAGGTTAAAACTACGCTAGAAGAGTTTAGGAAACAGGTAAACACTAATTTTCGCCGTCAAGACGAAAAATTAAATAAGTTTAGAAACGAATTTCATGAAAGGTTAGAACAAAAAGTAACCCTCATTAACCAACAATTCAGTGAAGTAACAGCTGAATTAAAAACACAATCGCTTCTAAATAAAGAAGAAATCCAGAATACTAGGAAAGAGTGTACCCAACTGGGAGAAAATATTAGAGAAGTTGAGAAACAGGTAGAGAGTAAGGCTAACAGTGACGAAGTACATCAAAAGGTGGAACAGCAATTGAAGGTAATGCGGGAGGACCTGACTAAAGCAATGAAGTTACAGCAAACCAAAGTAGTGAGGTGTGGCGGCTATAAGGAAGAACCGGAAAACCTTGCATTTTCACGAAACCCACATGAGAATCCTGTGGAATTCCTAAACTGTTTGAAGCTTATGTAACTCGTGTAAATCCACTGATGGACGACGAAGACAAGAAGGACATGTTAGGTCGATTTCTAAAGAATTGGGCAGGTACGTGGTGGAAAGTCACCTCGGACAGAGTCCAAACCTACTCAGACTTCAGAGAAAAATTCCTTGCTCAGTACTGGAATGTTCAGATACAAAGAAGGGTACGCGATCATCTAGAATTTGGTAAATATCACCCGTCAATGAATATGACAATCACCAATTATGTGCTTAACGTAATGGCGCAAGTCAAGCATCTAACACCACCAATAGAATAGAGATACCTAGTATATAAGCTAGCGCGTCATTTCTCAGAACGCACTAGAGTAGCAACCACTACTAGAGGAGTGGATACTCTAGAAAAGTTCATAATGGTTGTAGTTGAGTATCAAGATTTAGAGAGGGACTTACAGCGTGTAAGTAATCAGCTGAGTAACTACTCTAGAGGCGATCAGCAAGAACCAACTTTCTACTCAACTAAGAGGAGAGACAATGAACGCCTGAAAGAAAAAGGTTTACCCCATATCCGGGTAACAAACCCCAAAATTGACCGGAATTGGAGGAGAAGGGTAGAAGTAGGAGTGTAGAAAACAAACCAAATAAAGAGTATAATGTATGTAGAACAACTATAACCTCTACCGAGCAGCAACCGTCGACTAGTAAAATGAATACAGGAAACGGGAAGCCACTGCAGGTAGAAAAGAAACAAAACTAAACCTACTATTACCTGCAGTGAAATCACCAATAAAAACAGGTAAAAAGAACGTAACTAATAATATAAAACAAGTGAGCGATAGGGAGTTCTTGTTAAAAGAGTGTAGAAACCATTATCCAGAATGTCCGGAAATAATTTGTAAGATCAGTAATCAACTAGTAAGAGCGCTTATAGACACTGGCAGTGAAGTTACCTGTGTCAGCTCAAAGTTTGTAGATAATTGTCAGTTGCGAAATTGTCCCAGACTACCCGTAAAACATTGTAATGTACAGGGAGCCACTGGAGCCAAAATGCAAAAGATAACTGAACAAATATATTTACCTGTCAGTTTAAATGGTAACCAAACCCAAATTGTAGCTCTAATAGTCCCGAAACTCATTCATGATTGTATTATTGGGGTAGATACGTTACTTGAATGGAAGGCAGAAATAAATTTTAAAAGAAATACCATTACGATGGAAATTAATACAAATAAAATAAATGTAAGTAATAAAGAATATAAGCATTGGAAGTCGGTAAGTGTAGTAAAGAACTGCAAGCAGCTAAAGTCATTTCAAGGTTTAGCTAACTACTATCAGAAGTTTACAAGTAAATACGCGGAAAGTACTGTTCCATTGTTAAAGTGGTTAAACAAAGGGATTAAATGGAAATGGACGAAGGATCACGATGAAGCGCTGCAATAAGTGAAAAGTCTTTTTATAAATACTGTTGTATTAAATCATCCAAGGGTAGGAGAAAGATTTTACTTGCAAACAGACGCCAGCAATATTGCTATTGGAGCACACTTGTAACAGATCGATGAGAAGGGACAAAAAGCGGTATTAGGATTTGTAAGTCGCACATTAAAAGGGGCAGAATTAACCTATTTTACGACAGAAAAAGAGCTATTAGCGATAGTGCATAGCCTGTCAAAGTTTAGAAGTTATATTCTGGGTGCTAAACTTACTATAATCACCGATAATAAGGCATTAGTATTTTTATTAAAGTGTAAATTGCTAGGTGCTCGTCTGACTCGTTGGATCTTGGCTATACAAGAGTATCAATTTGAAATACAATATTGTAAAGCGAAAGACAACTTGGTAGCAGATGTACTCAGTAGAAATCCACCATCAGAAAACAACATGGAAACAGATAACATTATATGTAGTAGCAATGATATTGGTATTTACGCGGTAAAGCATATAACAAAACCTGAAGTAGTTAGACGACTTAAGGAAATAGGCCCTCAACAACAAGACCCTAGGATTAGTGTAGCTTGGAGGAGTGCAGTTACCAACTCCAAACCAGGATTTTCTATATATGGAGGTAAGCTATATAAGCTATGTTCCCATAGGAGGAAGAATAAACAAAATATTGACCCATAAAGGAATAATAGTTTGAGCCAATAAGGTATATAAATCAAACATGGTCAAATAAAATAAATATATAATTGTTTTGAATCAAGGTCAATGATAATAATAATAAATTTTATTTAAATAAATGTTAGTATTGTTCTTTAAATTATTGACATTAATTAAGCCAAAATGATGATTAAAATATTAATGGTCATATAAATTTCCAATATACCATGTTAGGTTAAGTAACATTGTAATCTTTAGTTATAAGATAGATGTAAGGAAAATGGTATTAGTGCAAGTTTTGTGCGGGAAAAAGTGCGAAAGAATATGTGCAAATTTTTCAACAGTGTAAAACTGTACATAAAAAAAAATTAATGATTTATAAAATAATCAATTTTTTTTATACCGAGTGGGGGTATATATAACGATTCATATTAGCATCCTATCTGAGCGTTATATGAAAGTGTCTGACGGAGGGAGAATAGCAGCGTAATCAAGAGAGAGAGCGTACAATCGCAGCCATCTCACTCTAACTCGTCATAGTGACATCAGATACGGGTACGAACATGAAATTTTTATTCAATACAAGTTATCAGTTCAACCTGTGATAACTTAAAAACTAATAAATATACGGCAATTCTGAAAATAGCATTGTATTCTGCAAGTGAAGCTTTATAAGTAGCCGCAATCTCAGTTAATATAATTAACAATTAAAGAAGTTATACGGAAGACGCAAGCCAAAAGGAATAACGAGAGAATTATGCTACGTAGGAATTAGGTGTTTTCACACACACACAGATAAAGACCTAAGCAACAATATTCTGTGGTCAGATCTTTGAAAACACGTTTGCAAATACCTGTAATCAATCGATTTGCAAACACAGGAAGTATGATTTTAACTAGAAATTCTCTGCAGTTTTAAACCTGTCAAGGGGTGTTTCGTCGACCTGTTCGAGATTGTCAAAACTGGAAAAACGCATGATTTATTTGAACAACCAATCAGCATCCCGTATTTAAAACTGACGCCAACTCAAAGCGAGGGGTAGCATCACTCTTCGTTCGGATCTTGAACGCACTAGTTGTGTATAAATAACGTACAGAAATTTTTCAATCACGCAAAAGTGTAATTAAGATCAAATTCGAGAAGTAGTCCGCAGTGAAGATGAACTAGTATCGTTCAACAACTCTTGCTGCATAAAACAACGTTAATTAATTAAATTATTAATTAATTAATCATCAGCCATGAAGGACCTGTGCTACAGAAGGCTACAGCATCTGTAATTGCCAGGGCATCTTCTACAGCATTGATCAACATCAATTCTTCTGTACAAAACCATCAAAAGGAGGACCTCTACGGATTCCTATCTTCGGTCAACGCATCAAACAGTAAGAAATAGATTCATTGATCAATGAAATAAGCACTAAATAAATAATAAAAGCAATAAACAATTTTTAAAAGACACTAAGCATTTCACACTTTGTAATTTAATTATAAGATTAGCTCTAACATAGTATAGGAGTGTTGAATGGAAAGCGGGGTGTAGTATTGGACGTGCAAATTATTGCAGACCTGTTCTTTAGCACTGGTTTGGGAGATAGCAATCTCTTAATCAAACCAGATAAGAGCCATATGTTGTTTGAACGTCTTAATCGTTACTTTTCACACTCACTCAGTAATTATAAGTGTTAGGGTAGAATTAAGTCCTACCATTAGCATTTTGAAGTTTAATAATAATTGATTAAAACGTTAATTAAAATAATCAAGCAAATATTAAAGTGTTATTTGTAACGATTCCCCTTGAAAACCACAATCACTGAACGAATCCTGAGAAAGAGTGTCTCCATGCGCTGAGCTAAACTGAAACCGTGTCATTTGTATCTGGGATTTGTTCTGGCGCCCAGGTAAAGTAATATCACGGGTAAGTAACATTTTATCTAACATACAAATATTAGTTAATTGTGTTAGATGAAAGGGAGCGTAGTATAGATTTGTCGCCGCAAATAAGGGGCACGATTAAAGCACCAAATTTATATATAGAAATAAGTTATATATAAAATTGGCGCGGCCAACTAAGAAACTCGATTAAATCACCAAATTTAGCACAAAAGAAAGTTATATAATTTGGCGTTGCTTTTACCCAAGTGATTAGTTAAATTGTAATATTAATTAATTAGAAAAGAAGTAGAATTCAAGGTTACAAATGACTGTTAAATTAATTTGTTAAAAATGGCTAAATCATCAGCAGTAGATATGGCAGCAATTGAGCAAATGTTTAAGCACTTGACCACTAAAATGGAAGAAACTAAAACTGAAATAAAAGAAACAAAGGGTCAATTGTCTAGTGAAATAAAAGAAACAAATAATAAAATTGAAATTACTAATAATAAAATTGAAAGTACAAGTAGTCAATTAAATAGTAAAATTGATGAAAATAATAAAAGTTTAGAAGAAAGTAATCAAAAATTAATAACTGATGTTAATAATAAAATTGAGCAAACTAATAAATATTTGTCCAGTGAAATGAAACAAATAAATGAAAACTTATCTAGCCAAATAGAACAAAGTAGTAAAGAAGCTACATTTAAAATAGATGAAGAAATAGCAAATTTAGCTACTAATTTAGCTGGTAAAATAGATGAGAGTAATAATAGGTTTGATGAACATACCGAAGAGGTTAAAACTACGCTAGAAGAGTTTAGGAAACAGGTAAACACTAATGTTCGCCGTCAAGACAAAAAATTAAATAAGTTTAGAAACGAATTTCATGAAAGGTTAGAACAAAAAGTAACCCTCATTAACCAACAATTCAGTGAAGTAACAGCTGAATTAAAAACACAATCGCTTCTAAATAAAGAAGAAATCCAGAATACTAGGGAAGAGTGTACCCAACTGGGAGAAAATATTAGAGAAGTTAAGAAACAGGTAGAGAGTAAGGCTAACAGTGACGAAGTACATCAAAAGGTGGAACAGCAATTGAAGGTAATGCGGGAGGACCTGACTAAAGCAATGAAGTTACAGCAAACCAAAGTAGTGAGGTGTGGCGGCTATAAGGAAGAACCGGAAAACCTTGCATTTTCACGAAACCCACATGAGAATCCTGTGGAATTCCTAAAGCTGTTTGAAGCTTATGTAACTCGTGTAAATCCACTGATGGACGACGAAGACAAGAAGGACATGTTAGGTCGATTTCTAAAGAACTGGGCAGGTACGTGGTGGAAAGTCACCTCGGACAGAGTCCAAACCTACTCAGACTTCAGAGAAAAATTCCTTGCTCAGTACTGGAATGTTCAGATACAAAGAAGGGTATGCGATCATCTAGAATTTGGTAAATATCACCCGTCAATGAATATGACAACCACCAATTATGTGCTTAACGTAATGGCGCAAGTCAAGCATCTAACACCACCAATAGAAGAGAGATACCTAGTATATAAGCTAGCGCGTCATTTCTCAGAACGCACTAGAGTAGCAACCACTACTAGAGGAGTGGATACTCTAGAAAAGTTCATAATGGTTGTAGATGAGTGTCAAGATTTAGAGAGGGACTTACAGCGTGTAAGTAATCAGCTGAGTAACTACTCTAGAGGCAATCAGCAAGAACCAACTTTCTAGTCAACTAAGAGGAGAGAAAATGAACGCCTGAAAGAAAAAGGTTTACCCCATATCCGGGTAACAAACCCCAAAATTGACTGGAATTGGAGGAGAAGGGTAGAAGTAGGAGTGTAGAAAACAAACCAAATAAAGGGTATAAAGTACGTAAAACAACTATAACCTCTACCGAGCAGCAACCGTCGACTAGTAAAATGAATACGGGAAACGGGAAGCCACTGCAGGTAGAAAAGAAACAAAACTAAACCTACTATTACCTGCAGTGAAATCACCAAGGAAAACAGGTAAAAAGAACGTAACTAATAATATAAAACAAGTGAGCGATAGGGAGTTCTTGTTAAAAGAGGAGCAAGAAGTGGGTAGAAACCATTATCCAGAATGTCCGGAAATAATTTGTAAGATCAGTAATCAACTAGTAAGAGCGCTTATAGACACTGGCAGTGAAGTTACCTGTGTCAGCTCAAAGTTTGTAGATAATTGTCAGTTGCGAAATTGTCCCAGACTACCCGTAAAACATTGTAATGTACAGGGAGCCACTGGAGCCAAAATGCAAAAGATAACTGAACAAATATATTTACCTGTCAGTTTAAATGGTAACCAAACCCAAATTGTAGCTCTAATAGTCCCGAAACTCATTCATGATTGTATTATTGGGGTAGATACGTTACTTGAATGGAAGGCAGAAATAAATTTTAAAAGAAATACCATTACGATGGAAATTAATACAAATAAAATAAATGTAAGTATTAAAGAATATAAGCATTGGAAATCGGTAAGTGTAGTAAAGAACTGCAAGCAGCTAAAGTCATTTCAAGGTTTAGCTAACTACTATCAGAAGTTTACAAGTAAATACGCTGAAAGTACTGTTCCATTGTTAAAGTGGTTAAACAAAGGGATTAAATGGAAATGGACGAAGGATCACGATGAAGCGCTGCAACAAGTGAAAAGTCTTTTTATAAATACTGTTGTATTAAATCATCCAAGGGTAGGAGAAAGATTTTACTTGCAAACAGACGCCACAATATTGCTATTGGAGCGCACTTGTATCAGATCGATGAGAAGGGACAAAAAGCGGTATTAGGATTTGTAAGTCGCACATTAAAAGGGGCAGAATTAACCTATTTTATGACAGAAAAAGAGCTATTAGCGATAGTGTATAGTCTGTCAAAGTTTAGAAGTTATATTCTGGGTGCTAAACTTACTATAATCACCGATAATAAGGCATTAGTATCTTTGTTAAAGTGTAAATTGCTAGGTGCTCGTTTGACTCGTTGGATCTTGGCTATACAAGAGTATCAATTTGAAATACAATATTGTAAAGCGAAAGACAACTTGGTAGCAGATGTACTCAGTAGAAATCCACCATCAGAAAACAACATGGAAACATATAACATTAAATGTAGTAGCAATGATATTGGTATTTACGCGGTAAAGCATATAACAAAACCTGAAGTAGCTGGACGACTTAAGGAAATAGGCCCTCAACAACAAGACCCTAGGATTAGTGTAGCTTGGAGGAGTGCAGTTACCAACTCCAAACCAGGATTTTCTATATATGAAGGTAAGCTATATAAGCTATGTTCCCATAGGAGGAAGAATAAACAAAATATTGACCCATAAAGGAATAATAGTTTGAGCCAATAAGGTATATAAATCAAACATGGTCAAATAAAATAAATATATAATTGTTTTGAATCAAGGTCAATGATAATAATAATAAATTTTATTTAACTAAATGTTAGTATTGTTCTTTAAATTATTGACATTAATTAAGCCAAAATGATGATTAAAATATTAATGGTCATATAAATTTCCAATATACCATGTTAGGTTAAGTAACATTGTAATCTTTAGTTATAAGATAGATGTAAGGAAAATGGTATTAGTGCAAGTTTTGTGCGGGAAAAAGTGCGAAAGAATATGTGCAAATTTTTCAACAGTGTAATACTGTACATAAAAAAAAATGAATGATTTATAAAATAATCTATTTTTTTTTACCGAGTGGGGGTATATATAACGATTCATATTAGCATGCTATCTGAGCGTTATATGAAAGTGTCTGACGTAGGGAGAATAGCAGCGTAAGCAAGAGAGAGAGCGTACAATCGCAGCCATCTCACTCTAACTCGTCATAGCGACATCAGATACGGGTACGAACATGAAGTTTTTATTCAATACAAATTATCAGTTCAACCTGTGATAACTTAAAAACTAATAAATATATGGCAATTCTGAAAATAGCATTGTATTCTGCAAGTGAAGCTTTATAAGTAGCTGCAATCTCAGTTAATATAATTAACAATTAAAGAAGTTATACGGAAGACGCACGCCAAAAGGAATAACGAGAGAATTATGCTACGTAGGAATTAGGTGTTTTCACACACACACAGATAAAGACCTAAGCAACAATATTCTGTGGTCAGATCTTTGAAAACACGTTTGCAAATACCTGTAATCAATCGATTTGCAAACACAGGAAGTATGATTTTAACCAGAAATTCTCTGCAGTTTTAAACCTGTCAAGGGGTGTTTCGTCGACCTGTTCGAGATTGTCAAAACTGGAAAAACGCATGATTTATTTGAACAACCAATCAGCATCCCGTATTTAAAACTGACGCCAACTCAAAGCGAGGGGTAGCATCACTCTTCGTTCGGATCTTGAACGCGCTAGTCGTGTATAAATAACGTACAGAATTTTTCAATCACGCAAAAGTGTAATTAAGATCAAATTCGAGAAGTAGTCCGCAGTGAAGATGAACTAGTATCGTTCAACAACTCTTGCTGCGTAAAACAACGTTAATTAATTAAATTATTAATTAATTAATCATCAGCCGTGAAGGACCTGTGCTACAGAAGGCTACAGCATCTGTAATTGCCAGGGCATCTTCTACAGCATTGATCAACATCAATTCTTCTGTACAAAACCATCAAAAGGAGGACCTCTACGGATTCCTATCTTCGGTCAACGCATCAAACAGTAAGAAATAGATTCATTGATCAATGAAATAAGCACTAAATAAATAATAAAAGCAATAAACAATTTTTAAAAGACACTAAGCATTTCACACTTTGTAATTTAATTATAAGATTAGCTCTAACATAGTATAGGAGTGTTGAATGGAAAGCGGGGTGTAGTATTGGACGTGCAAATTATTGCAGACCTGTTCTTTAGCACTGGTTTGGGAGATAGCAATCTCTTAATCAAACCAGATAAGAGCCATATGTTGTTTGAACGTCTTAATCATTACTTTTCACACTCACTCAGTAATTATAAGTGTTAGGGTAGAATTAAGTCCTACCATTAGCATTTTGAAGTTTAATAATAATTGATTAAAACGTTAATTAAAATAATCAAGCAAATATTAAAGTGTTATTTGTAACGATTCCCCTTGAAAACCACAATCACTGAACGAATCCTGAGAAAGAGTGTCTCCATGCGCTGAGCTAAGCTGAAACCGTGTCATTTGTATCTGGGATTTGTTCTGGCGCCCAGGTAAAGTAATATCATGGGTAAGTAACATTTTATCTAACATACAAATATTAGTTAATTGTGTTAGATGAAAGGGAGCGTAGTATAGATTTGTCGCCGCAAATAAGGGGCACGATTAAAGCACCAAATTTATATATAGAAGTAAGTTATATATAAAATTGGCGCGGCCAACTAAGAAACTCGATTAAATCACCAAATTTAGCACAAAAGAAAGTTATATAATTTGGCGTTGCTTTTACCCAAGTGATTAGTAAATTGTAATATTAATTAATTAGAAAAGAAGTAGAATTCAAGGTTACAAATGACAGTTAAATTAATTTGTTAAAAATAAATTTAGAAAAATGGCTAAATCATCAGCAGTAGATATGGCAGCAATTGAGCAAATGTTTAAGCACTTGACCACTAAAATGGAAGAAACTAAAACTGAAATAAAAGAAACAAAGGGTCAATTGTCTAGTGAAATAAAAGAAACAAATAATAAAATTGAAATTACTAATAATAAAATTGAAAGTACAAGTAGTCAATTAAATAGTAAAATTGATGAAAATAATAAAAGTTTAGAAGAAAGTAATCAAAAATTAATAACTGATGTTAATAATAAAATTGAGCAAACTAATAAATATTTGTCCAGTGAAATGAAACAAATAAATGAAAACTTATCTAGCCAAATAGAACAAAGTAGTAAAGAAGCTACATTTAAAATAGATGAAGAAATAGCAAATTTAGCTACTAATTTAGCTGGTCAGTGTTGATGAGAGTAATAGTAGGTTTGATGAACATACCGAAGAGGTTAAAACTACGCTAGAAGAGTTTAGGAAACAGGTAAACACTAATGTTCGCCGTCAAGACGAAAAATTAAATAAGTTTAGAAACGAATTTCATGAAAGGTTAGAACAAAAAGTACCCCTCATTAACCAACAATTCAGTGAAGTAACAGCTGAATTAAAAACACAATCGCTTCTAAATAAAGAAGAAATCCAGAATACTAGGGAAGAGTGTACCCAACTGGGAGAAAATATTAGAGAAGTTAAGAAACAGGTAGAGAGTAAGGCTAACAGTGACGAAGTACATCAAAAGGTGGAACAGCAATTGAAGGTAATGCGGGAGGACCTGACTAAAGCAATGAAGTCACAGCAAACCAAAGTAGTGAGGTGTGGCGGCTATAAGGAAGAACCGGAAAACCTTGCATTTTCACGAAACCCACATGAGAATCCTGTGGAATTCCTAAAGCTGTTTGAAGCTTATGTAACTCATGTAAATCCACTGATGGACGACGAAGACAAGAAGGACATGTTAGGTCGATTTCTAAAGAATTGGGCAGGTACGTGGTGGAAAGTCACCTCGGACAGAGTCCAAACCTACTCAGACTTCAGAGAAAAATTCCTTCCTCAGTACTGGAATGTTCAGATACAAAGAAGGGTACGCGATCATCTAGAATTTGGTAAATATCACCCGTCAATGAATATGACAACCACCAATTATGTGCTTAACGTAATGGCGCAAGTCAAGCATCTAACACCACCAATAGAAGAGAGATACCTAGTATATAAGCTAGCGCGTCATTTCTCAGAACGCACTAGAGTAGCAACCACTACTAGAGGAGTGGATACTCTAGAAAAGTTCATAATGGTTGTAGATGAGTGTCAAGATTTAGAGAGGGACTTACAGCGTGTAAGTAATCAGCTGAGTAACTACTCTAGAGGCGATCAGCAAGAACCAACTTTCTACTCAACTAAGAGGAGAGACAATGAATGCCTGAAAGAAAAAGGTTTACCCCATATCCGGGTAACAAACCCCAAAATTGACCGGAATTGGAGGAGAAGGGTAGAAGTAGGAGTGTAGAAAACAATCCAAATAAAGAGTATAAAGTATGTAGAACAACTATAACCTCTACCGAGCAGCAACCGTCGACTAGTAAAATGAATACGGGAAACGGGAAGCCACTGCAGGTAGAAAAGAAACAAAACTAAACCTACTATTACCTGCAGTGAAATCACCAAGGAAAACAGGTAAAAAGAACGTAACTAATAATATAAAACAAGTGAGCGATAGGGAGTTCTTGTTAAAAGAGGGTAGAAACCATTATCCAGAATGTCCGGAAATAATTTGTAAGATCAGTAATCAACTAGTAAGAGCGCTTATAGACACTGGCAGTGAAGTTACCTGTGTCAGCTCAAAGTTTGTAGATAATTGTCAGTTGCGAAATTGTCCCAGACTACCCGTAAAACATTGTAATGTACAGGGAGCCACTGGAGCCAAAATGCAAAAGATAACTGAACAAATATATTTACCTGTCAGTTTAAATGGTAACCAAACCCAAATTGTAGCTCTAATAGTCCCGAAACTCATTCATGATTGTATTATTGGGGTAGATACGTTACTTGAATGGAAGGCAGAAATAAATTTTAAAAGAAATACCATTACGATGGAAATTAATACAAATAAAATAAATGTAAGTATTAAAGAATATAAGCATTGGAAATCGGTAAGTGTAGTAAAGAACTGCAAGCAGCTAAAGTCATTTCAAGGTTTAGCTAACTACTATCAGAAGTTTACAAGTAAATACGCGGAAAGTACTGTTCCATTGTTAAAGTGGTTAAACAAAGGGATTAAATGGAAATGGACGAAGGATCACGATGAAGCGCTGCAACAAGTGAAAAGTCTTTTTATAAATACTGTTGTATTAAATCATCCAAGGGTAGGAGAAAGATTTTACTTGTAAACAGACGCCAGCAATATTGCTATTGGAGCACACTTGTATCAG
This sequence comes from Magicicada septendecula, assembly GCA_034769895.1. Lineage (NCBI taxonomy): Eukaryota > Metazoa > Arthropoda > Insecta > Hemiptera > Cicadidae > Magicicada > Magicicada septendecula. The sequence goes on from CM068368.1 coordinate 706,476,511, forward strand.
ATCGATGAGAAGGGACAAAAAGCGGTATTAGGATTTGTAAGTTGCACATTAAAAGGGGCAGAATTAACCTATTTTATGACAGAAAAAGAACTATTAGCGATAGTGCATAGCCTGTCAAAGTTTAGAAGTTATATTCTGGGTGCTAAACTTACTATAATCACCGATAATAAGGCATTAGTATTTTTATTAAAGTGTAAATTGCTAGGTGCTCGTCTGACTCGTTGGATCTTGGCTATACAAGAGTATCAATTAGAAATACAATATTGTAAAGCGAAAGACAACTTGGTAGCAGATGTACTCAGTAGAAATCCACCATCAGAAAACAGCATGGAAACAGATAACATTAAATGTAGTAGCAATGATATTGGTATTTACACGGTAAAGCATATAACAAAACCTGAAGTAGTTAGACGACTTAAGGAAATAGGCCCTCAACAACAAGACCCTAGGATTAGTGTAGCTTGGAGGAGTGCAGTTACCAACTCCAAACCAGGATTTTCTATATATGGAGGTAAGCTATATAAGCTATGTTCCCATAGGAGGAAGAATAAACAAAATATTGACCCATAAAGGAATAATAGTTTGAGCCAATAAGGTATATAAATCAAACATGGTCAAATAAAATAAATATATAATTGTTTTGAATCAAGGTCAATGATAATAATAATAAATTTTATTTAAATAAATGTTAGTATTGTTCTTTAAATTATTGACATTAATTAAGCCAAAATGATGATTAAAATATTAATGGTCATATAAATTTCCAATATACCATGTTAGGTTAAGTAACATTGTAATCTTTAGTTATAAGATAGATGTAAGGAAAATGGTATTAGTGCAAGTTTTGTGCGGGAAAAAGTGCGAAAGAATATGTGCAAATTTTTCAACAGTGTAATACTGTACATAAAAAAAAATTAATGATTTATAAAATAATCAATTTTTTTTTTACCGAGTGGGGGTATATATAACGATTCATATTAGCATCCTATCTGAGCGTTTTATGAAAGTGTCTGACGTAGGGAGAATAGCAGCGTAAGCAAGAGAGAGAGCGTACAATCGCAGCCATCTCACTCTAACTCGTCATAGCGACATCAGATACGGGTACGAACATGAAGTTTTTATTCAATACAAATTATCAGTTCAACCTGTGATAACTTAAAAACTAATAAATATATGGCAATTCTGAAAATAGCATTGTATTCTGCAAGTGAAGCTTTATAAGTAGCTGCAATCTCAGTTAATATAATTAACAATTGAAGAAGTTATACGGAAGACGCACGCCAAAAGGAATAACGAGAGAATTATGCTACGTAGGAATTAGGTGTTTTCACACACACACAGATAAAGACCTAAGCAACAATATTCTGTGGTCAGATCTTTGAAAACACGTTTGCAAATACCTGTAATCAATCGATTTGCAAACACAGGAAGTATGATTTTAACTAGAAATTCTCTGCAGTTTTAAACCTGTCAAGGGGTGTTTCGTCGACCTGTTCGAGATTGTCAAAACTGGAAAAACGCATGATTTATTTGAACAACCAATCAGCATCCCGTATTTAAAACTGACGCCAACTCAAAGCAAGGGGTAGCATCACTCTTCGTTCGGATCTTGAATGCGCTAGTCGTGTATAAATAACGTACAGAAATTTTTCAATCACGCAAAAGTGTAATTAAGATCAAATTCGAGAAGTAGTCCGCAGTGAAGATGAACTAGTATCGTTCAACAACTCTTGCTGCGTAAAACAACGTTAATTAATTAAATTATTAATTAATTAATCATCAGCCGTGAAGGACCTGTGCTACAGAAGGCTACAGCATCTGTAATTGCCAGGGCATCTTCTACAGCATTGATCAACATCAATTCTTCTGTACAAAACCATCAAAAGGAGGACCTCTACGGATTCCTATCTTCGGTCAACGCATCAAACAGTAAGAAATAGATTCATTGATCAATGAAATAAGCACTAAATAAATAATAAAAGCAATAAACAATTTTTAAAAGACACTAAGCATTTCACACTTTGTAATTTAATTATAAGATTAGCTCTAACATAGTATAGGAGTGTTGAATGGAAAGCGGGGTGTAGTATTGGACGTGCAAATTATTGCAGACCTGTTCTTTAGCACTGGTTTGGGAGATAGCAATCTCTTAATCAAACCAGATAAGAGCCACATGTCGTTTGAACATCTTAATCGTTACTTTTCACACTCACTCAGTAATTATAAATGTTAGGGTAGAATTAAGTCCTACCATTAGCATTTTCAAGTTTAATAATAATTGATTAAAATCGTTAATTAAAATAATCAAGCAAATATTAAAGTGTTATTTGTAACGATTCCCCTTGAAAACCACAATCACTGAACGAATCCTGAGAAAGAGTGTCTCCATGTGCTGAGCTAAGCTGAAACCGTGTCATTTGTATCTGGGATATGTTCTGGCGCCCAGGTAAAGTAATTTCATGGGTAAGTAACATTTTATCTAACATACAAATATTAGATAATTGTGTTAGATGAAATGGAGCGTAGTATAGATTTGTCGCCGCAACTAAGGGGCACGATTAAAGCACCAAAATTATATATAGAAATAAGTTATATATAAAATTGGCGCGGCCAACTAAGAAACTCGATTAAATCACCAAATTTAGCACAAAAGAAAGTTATATAATTTGGCGTTGCTTTTACCCAAGTGATTAGTTAAATTGTAATATTAATTAATTAGAAAAGAAGTAGAATTCAAGGTTACAAATGACTGTTAAATAATTGTTAAATTAATTTGTTAAAAATAAATTTAAAAAAATGGCTAAATCATCAGCAGTAGATATGGCAGCAATTGAGCAAATGTTTAAGCACTTGACCACTAAAATGGAAGAAACTAAAACTGAAATAAAATAAACAAAGGGTCAATTGTCTAGTGAAATAAAAGAAACAAATAATAAAATTGAAATTACTAATAATAAAATTGAAAGTACAAGTAGTCAATTAAATAGTAAAATTGATGAAAATAATAAAAGTTTAGAAGAAAGTAATCAAAAATTAATAACTGATGTTAATAATAAAATTGAGCAAACTAATAAATATTTGTCCAGTGAAATGAAACAAATAAATGAAAACTTATCTAGCCAAATAGAACAAAGTAGTAAAGAAGCTACATTTAAATTGATGAAGAAATAGCAAATTTAGCTACTAATTTAGCTGGTAAAATAGATGAGAGTAATAGTAGGTTTGATGAACATTCCGAAGAGGTTAAAACTACGCTAGAAGAGTTTAGGAAACAGGTAAACACTAATTTTCGCCGTCAAGACGAAAAATTAAATAAGTTTAGAAACGAATTTCATGAAAGGTTAGAACAAAAAGTAACCCTCATTAACCAACAATTCAGTGAAGTAACAGCTGAATTAAAAACACAATCGCTTCTAAATAAAGAAGAAATCCAGAATACTAGGGAAGAGTGTACCCAACTGGGAGAAAATATTAGAGAAGTTAAGAAACAGGTAGAGAGTAAGGCTAACAGTGACGAAGTACATCAAAAGGTGGAACAGCAATTGAAGGTAATGCGGGAGGACCTGACTAAAGCAATGAAGTTACAGCAAACCAAAGTAGTGAGGTGTGGCGGCTATAAGGAAGAACCGGAAAACCTTGCATTTTCAGGAAACCCACATGAGAATCCTGTGGAATTCCTAAAGCTGTTTGAAGCTTATGTAACTCGTGTAAATCCACTGATGGACGACGAAGACAAGAAGGACATGTTAGGTCGATTTCTAAAGAATTGGGCAGGTACGTGGTGGAAAGTCACCTCGGACAGAGTCCAAACCTACTCAGACTTCAGAGAAAAATTCCTTCCTCAGTACTGGAATGTTCAGATACAAAGAAGGGTACGCGATCATCTAGAATTTGGTAAATATCACCCGTCAATGAATATGACAACCACCAATTATGTGCTTAACGTAATGGAGCAAGTCAAGCATCTAACACCACCAATAGAAGAGAGATACCTAGTATATAAGCTAGCGCGTCATTTCTCAGAACGCACTAGAGTAGCAACCACTACTAGAGGAGTGGATACTCTAGAAAAGTTCATAATGGTTGTAGATGAGTGTCAAGATTTAGAGAGGGACTTACAGCGTGTAAGTAATCAGCTGAGTAACTACTCTAGAGGCGATCAGCAAGAACCAACTTTCTACTCAACTAAGAGGAGAGACAATGAACGCCTGAAAGAAAAAGGTTTACCCCATATCCGGGTAACAAACCCCAAAATTGACCGGAATTGGAGGAGAAGGGTAGAAGTAGGAGTGTAGAAAACAAACCAAATAAAGGGTATAAAGTATGTAAAACAACTATAACCTCTACCGAGCAGCAACCGTCGACTAGTAAAATGAATACGGGAAACGGGAAGCCACTGCAGGTAGAAAAGAAACAAAACTAAACCTACTATTACCTGCAGTGAAATCACCAAGGAAAACAGGTAAAAAGAACGTAACTAATAATATAAAACAAGTGAGCGATAGGAAGTTCTTGTTAAAAGAGGAGCAAGAAGTGGGTAGAAACCATTATCCAGAATGTCCGGAAATAATTTGTAAGATCAGTAACCAACTAGTAAGAGCGCTTATAGACACTGGCAGTGAAGTTACCTGTGTCAGCTCAAAGTTTGTAGATAATTGTCAGTTGCGAAATTGTCCCAGACTACCCGTAAAACATTGTAATGTACAGGGAGCCACTGGAGCCAAAATGCAAAAGATAACTGAACAAATATATTTACCTGTCAGTTTAAATGGTAACCAAACCCAAATTGTAGCTCTAATAGTCCCGAAACTCATTCATGATTGTATTATTGGGGTAGATACGTTACTTGAATGGAAGGCAGAAATAAATTTTAAAAGAAATACCATTACGATGGAAATTAATACAAATAAAATAAATGTAAGTATTAAAGAATATAAGCATTGGAAGTCGGTAAGTGTAGTAAAGAACTGCAAGCAGCTAAAGTCATTTCAAGGTTTAGCTAACTACTATCAGAAGTTTACAAGTAAATACGCGGAAAGTACTGTTCCATTGTTAAAGTGGTTAAACAAAGGGATTAAATGGAAATGGACGAAGGATCACGATGAAGCGCTGCAATAAGTGAAAAGTCTTTTTATAAATACTGTTGTATTAAATCATCCAAGGGTAGGAGAAAGATTTTACTTGCAAACAGACGCCAGCAATATTGCTATTGGAGCACACTTGTAACAGATCGATGAGAAGGGACAAAAAGCGGTATTAGGATTTGTAAGTCGCACATTAAAAGGGGCAGAATTAACCTATTTTACGACAGAAAAAGAGCTATTAGCGATAGTGCATAGCCTGTCAAAGTTTAGAAGTTATATTCTGGGTGCTAAACTTACTATAAGCACCGATAATAAGGCATTAGTATTTTTATTAAAGTGTAAATTGCTAGGTGCTCGTCTGACTCGTTGGATCTTGGCTATACAAGAGTATCAATTTGAAATACAATATTGTAAAGCGAAAGACAACTTGGTAGTAGATGTACTCAGTAGAAATCCACCATCAGAAAACAACATGGAAACAGATAACATTATATGTAGTAGCAATGATATTGGTATTTACGCGGTAAAGCATATAACAAAACCTGAAGTAGTTAGACGACTTAAGGAAATAGGCCCTCAACAACAAGACCCTAGGATTAGTGTAGCTTGGAGGAGTGCAGTTACCAACTCCAAACCAGGATTTTCTATATATGGAGGTAAGCTATATAAGCTATGTTCCCATAGGAGGAAGAATAAACAAAATATTGACCCATAAAGGAATAATAGTTTGAGCCAATAAGGTATATAAATCAAACATGGTCAAATAAAATAAATATATAATTGTTTTGAATCAAGGTCAATGATAATAATAATAAATTTTATTTAAATAAATGTTAGTATTGTTCTTTAAATTATTGACATTAATTAAGCCAAAATGATGATTAAAATATTAATGGTCATATAAATTTCCAATATACCATGTTAGGTTAAGTAACATTGTAATCTTTAGTTATAAGATAGATGTAAGGAAAATGGTATTAGTGCAAGTTTTGTGCGGGAAAAAGTGCGAAAGAATATGTGCAAATTTTTCAACAGTGTAAAACTGTACATAAAAAAAAATTAATGATTTATAAAATAATCAATTTTTTTTATACCGAGTGGGGGTATATATAACGATTCATATTAGCATCCTATCTGAGCGTTATATGAAAGTGTCTGACGGAGGGAGAATAGCAGCGTAAGCAAGAGAGAGAGCGTACAATCACAGCCATCTCACTCTAACTCGTCATAGTGACATCAGATACGGGTACGAACATGAAATTTTTATTCAATACAAGTTATCAGTTCAACCTGTGATAACTTAAAAACTAATAAATATACGGCAATTCTGAAAATAGCATTGTATTCTGCAAGTGAAGCTTTATAAGTAGCCGCAATCTCAGTTAATATAATTAACAATTAAAGAAGTTATACGGAAGACGCATGCCAAAAGGAATAACGAGAGAATTATGCTACGTAGGAATTAGGTGTTTTCACACACACACAGATAAAGACCTAAGCAACAATATTCTGTGGTCAGATCTTTGAAAACACGTTTGCAATACCTGTAATCAATCGATTTGCAAACACATGAAGTATGATTTTAACTAGAAATTCTCTGCAGTTTTAAACCTGTCAAGGGGTGTTTCGTCGACCTGTTCGAGATTGTCAAAACTGGAAAAACGCATGATTTATTTGAACAACCAATCAGCATCCCGTATTTAAAACTGACGCCAACTCAAAGCGAGGGGTAGCATCACTCTTCGTTCGGATCTTGAACGCACTAGTCGTGTATAAATAACGTACAGAAATTTTTCAATCACGCAAAAGTGTAATTAAGATCAAATTCGAGAAGTAGTCCGCAGTGAAGATGAACTAGTATCGTAAACAACTCTTGCTGCGTAAAACAACGTTAATTAATTAAATTATTAATTAATTAATCATCAGCCGTGAAGGACCTGTGCTACAGAAGGCTACAGCATCTGTAATTGCCAGGGCATCTTCTACAGCATTGATCAACATCAATTCTTCTGTACAAAACCATCAAAAGGAGGACCTCTACGGATTCCTATCTTCGGTCAACGCATCAAACAGTAAGAAATAGATTCATTGATCAATGAAATAAGCACTAAATAAATAATAAAAGCAATAAACAATTTTTAAAAGACACTAAGCATTTCACACTTTGTAATTTAATTATAAGATTAGCTCTAACATAGTATAGGAGTGTTGAATGGAAAGTGGGGTGTAGTATTGGACGTGCAAATTATTGCAGACCTGTTCTTTAGCACTGGTTTGGGAGATAGCAATCTCTTAATCAAACCAGATAAGAGCCACATGTCGTTTGAACATCTTAATCGTTACTTTTCACACTCACTCAGTAATTATAAATGTTAGGGTAGAATTAAGTCCTACCATTAGCATTTTGAAGTTTAATAATAATTGATTAAAACGTTAATTAAAATAATCAAGCAAATATTAAATTGTTATTTGTAACGATTCCCTTGAAAACAACAATCACTGAGCGAATCCTGAGAAAGAGTGTCTCCATGTGCTGAGCTAAGCTGAAACCGTGTCATTTGTATCTGGGATTTGTTCTGGCGCCCAGGTAAAGTAATTTCATGGGTAAGTAACATTTTATCTAACATACAAATATTAGATAATTGTGTTAGATGAAATGGAGCGTAGTATAGATTTGTCGCCGCAACTAAGGGGCACGATTAAAGCACCAAAATTATATATAGAAATAAGTTATATATAAAATTGGCGCGGCCAACTAAGAAACTCGATTAAATCACCAAATTTAGCACAAAAGAAAGTTATATAATTTGGCGTTGCTTTTACCCAAGTGATTAGTTAAATTGTAATATTAATTAATTAGAAAAGAAGTAGAATTCAAGGTTACAAATGACTGTTAAATAATTGTTAAATTAATTTGTTAAAAATAAATTTAAAAAAATGGCTAAATCATCAGCAGTAGATATGGCAGCAATTGAGCAAATGTTTAAGCACTTGACCACTAAAATGGAAGAAACTAAAACTGAAATAAAAGAAACAAAGGGTCAATTGTCTAGTGAAATAAAAGAAACAAATAATAAAATTGAAATTACTAATAATAAAATTGAAAGTACAAGTAGTCAATTAAATAGTAAAATTGATGAAAATAATAAAAGTTTAGAAGAAAGTAATCAAAAATTAATAACTGATGTTAATAATAAAATTGAGCAAACTAATAAATATTTGTCCAGTGAAATGAAACAAATAAATGAAAACTTATCTAGCCAAATAGAACAAAGTAGTAAAGAAGCTACATTTAAATTGATGAAGAAATAGCAAATTTAGCTACTAATTTAGCTGGTAAAATAGATGAGAGTAATAGTAGGTTTGATGAACATACCGAAGAGGTTAAAACTACGCTAGAAGAGTTTAGGAAACAGGTAAACACTAATTTTCGCCGTCAAGACGAAAAATTAAATAAGTTTAGAAACGAATTTCATGAAAGGTTAGAACAAAAAGTAACCCTCATTAACCAACAATTCAGTGAAGTAACAGCTGAATTAAAAACACAATCGCTTCTAAATAAAGAAGAAATCCAGAATACTAGGGAAGAGTGTACCCAACTGGGAGAAAATATTAGAGAAGTTAAGAAACAGGTAGAGAGTAAGGCTAACAGTGACGAAGTACATCAAAAGGTGGAACAGCAATTGAAGGTAATGCGGGAGGACCTGACTAAAGCAATGAAGTTACAGCAAACCAAAGTAGTGAGGTGTGGCGGCTATAAGGAAGAACCGGAAAACCTTGCATTTTCAGGAAACCCACATGAGAATCCTGTGGAATTCCTAAAGCTGTTTGAAGCTTATGTAACTCGTGTAAATCCACTGATGGACGACGAAGACAAGAAGGACATGTTAGGTCGATTTCTAAAGAATTGGGCAGGTACGTGGTGGAAAGTCACCTCGGACAGAGTCCAAACCTACTCAGACTTCAGAGAAAAATTCCTTCCTCAGTACTGGAATGTTCAGATACAAAGAAGGGTACGCGATCATCTAGAATTTGGTAAATATCACCCGTCAATGAATATGACAACCACCAATTATGTGCTTAACGTAATGGAGCAAGTCAAGCATCTAACACCACCAATAGAAGAGAGATACCTAGTATATAAGCTAGCGCGTCATTTCTCAGAACGCACTAGAGTAGCAACCACTACTAGAGGAGTGGATACTCTAGAAAAGTTCATAATGGTTGTAGATGAGTGTCAAGATTTAGAGAGGGACTTACAGCGTGTAAGTAATCAGCTGAGTAACTACTCTAGAGGCGATCAGCAAGAACCAACTTTCTACTCAACTAAGAGGAGAGACAATGAACGCCTGAAAGAAAAAGGTTTACCCCATATCCGGGTAACAAACCCCAAAATTGACCGGAATTGGAGGAGAAGGGTAGAAGTAGGAGTGTAGAAAACAAACCAAATAAAGGGTATAAAGTATGTAAAACAACTATAACCTCTACCGAGCAGCAACCGTCGACTAGTAAAATGAATACGGGAAACGGGAAGCCACTGCAGGTAGAAAAGAAACAAAACTAAACCTACTATTACCTGCAGTGAAATCACCAAGGAAAACAGGTAAAAAGAACGTAACTAATAATATAAAACAAGTGAGCGATAGGAAGTTCTTGTTAAAAGAGGAGCAAGAAGTGGGTAGAAACCATTATCCAGAATGTCCGGAAATAATTTGTAAGATCAGTAACCAACTAGTAAGAGCGCTTATAGACACTGGCAGTGAAGTTACCTGTGTCAGCTCAAAGTTTGTAGATAATTGTCAGTTGCGAAATTGTCCCAGACTACCCGTAAAACATTGTAATGTACAGGGAGCCACTGGAGCCAAAATGCAAAAGATAACTGAACAAATATATTTACCTGTCAGTTTAAATGGTAACCAAACCCAAATTGTAGCTCTAATAGTCCCGAAACTCATTCATGATTGTATTATTGGGGTAGATACGTTACTTGAATGGAAGGCAGAAATAAATTTTAAAAGAAATACCATTACGATGGAAATTAATACAAATAAAATAAATGTAAGTATTAAAGAATATAAGCATTGGAAGTCGGTAAGTGTAGTAAAGAACTGCAAGCAGCTAAAGTCATTTCAAGGTTTAGCTAACTACTATCAGAAGTTTACAAGTAAATACGCGGAAAGTACTGTTCCATTGTTAAAGTGGTTAAACAAAGGGATTAAATGGAAATGGACGAAGGATCACGATGAAGCGCTGCAATAAGTGAAAAGTCTTTTTATAAATACTGTTGTATTAAATCATCCAAGGGTAGGAGAAAGATTTTACTTGCAAACAGACGCCAGCAATATTGCTATTGGAGCACACTTGTAACAGATCGATGAGAAGGGACAAAAAGCGGTATTAGGATTTGTAAGTCGCACATTAAAAGGGGCAGAATTAACCTATTTTACGACAGAAAAAGAGCTATTAGCGATAGTGCATAGCCTGTCAAAGTTTAGAAGTTATATTCTGGGTGCTAAACTTACTATAAGCACCGATAATAAGGCATTAGTATTTTTATTAAAGTGTAAATTGCTAGGTGCTCGTCTGACTCGTTGGATCTTGGCTATACAAGAGTATCAATTTGAAATACAATATTGTAAAGCGAAAGACAACTTGGTAGTAGATGTACTCAGTAGAAATCCACCATCAGAAAACAACATGGAAACAGATAACATTATATGTAGTAGCAATGATATTGGTATTTACGCGGTAAAGCATATAACAAAACCTGAAGTAGTTAGACGACTTAAGGAAATAGGCCCTCAACAACAAGACCCTAGGATTAGTGTAGCTTGGAGGAGTGCAGTTACCAACTCCAAACCAGGATTTTCTATATATGGAGGTAAGCTATATAAGCTATGTTCCCATAGGAGGAAGAATAAACAAAATATTGACCCATAAAGGAATAATAGTTTGAGCCAATAAGGTATATAAATCAAACATGGTCAAATAAAATAAATATATAATTGTTTTGAATCAAGGTCAATGATAATAATAATAAATTTTATTTAAATAAATGTTAGTATTGTTCTTTAAATTATTGACATTAATTAAGCCAAAATGATGATTAAAATATTAATGGTCATATAAATTTCCAATATACCATGTTAGGTTAAGTAACATTGTAATCTTTAGTTATAAGATAGATGTAAGGAAAATGGTATTAGTGCAAGTTTTGTGCGGGAAAAAGTGCGAAAGAATATGTGCAAATTTTTCAACAGTGTAAAACTGTACATAAAAAAAAATTAATGATTTATAAAATAATCAATTTTTTTTATACCGAGTGGGGGTATATATAACGATTCATATTAGCATCCTATCTGAGCGTTATATGAAAGTGTCTGACGGAGGGAGAATAGCAGCGTAAGCAAGAGAGAGAGCGTACAATCACAGCCATCTCACTCTAACTCGTCATAGTGACATCAGATACGGGTACGAACATGAAATTTTTATTCAATACAAGTTATCAGTTCAACCTGTGATAACTTAAAAACTAATAAATATACGGCAATTCTGAAAATAGCATTGTATTCTGCAAGTGAAGCTTTATAAGTAGCCGCAATCTCAGTTAATATAATTAACAATTAAAGAAGTTATACGGAAGACGCATGCCAAAAGGAATAACGAGAGAATTATGCTACGTAGGAATTAGGTGTTTTCACACACACACAGATAAAGACCTAAGCAACAATATTCTGTGGTCAGATCTTTGAAAACACGTTTGCAATACCTGTAATCAATCGATTTGCAAACACATGAAGTATGATTTTAACTAGAAATTCTCTGCAGTTTTAAACCTGTCAAGGGGTGTTTCGTCGACCTGTTCGAGATTGTCAAAACTGGAAAAACGCATGATTTATTTGAACAACCAATCAGCATCCCGTATTTAAAACTGACGCCAACTCAAAGCGAGGGGTAGCATCACTCTTCGTTCGGATCTTGAACGCACTAGTCGTGTATAAATAACGTACAGAAATTTTTCAATCACGCAAAAGTGTAATTAAGATCAAATTCGAGAAGTAGTCCGCAGTGAAGATGAACTAGTATCGTAAACAACTCTTGCTGCGTAAAACAACGTTAATTAATTAAATTATTAATTAATTAATCATCAGCCGTGAAGGACCTGTGCTACAGAAGGCTACAGCATCTGTAATTGCCAGGGCATCTTCTACAGCATTGATCAACATCAATTCTTCTGTACAAAACCATCAAAAGGAGGACCTCTACGGATTCCTATCTTCGGTCAACGCATCAAACAGTAAGAAATAGATTCATTGATCAATGAAATAAGCACTAAATAAATAATAAAAGCAATAAACAATTTTTAAAAGACACTAAGCATTTCACACTTTGTAATTTAATTATAAGATTAGCTCTAACATAGTATAGGAGTGTTGAATGGAAAGTGGGGTGTAGTATTGGACGTGCAAATTATTGCAGACCTGTTCTTTAGCACTGGTTTGGGAGATAGCAATCTCTTAATCAAACCAGATAAGAGCCACATGTCGTTTGAACATCTTAATCGTTACTTTTCACACTCACTCAGTAATTATAAATGTTAGGGTAGAATTAAGTCCTACCATTAGCATTTTGAAGTTTAATAATAATTGATTAAAACGTTAATTAAAATAATCAAGCAAATATTAAATTGTTATTTGTAACGATTCCCTTGAAAACAACAATCACTGAGCGAATCCTGAGAAAGAGTGTCTCCATGTGCTGAGCTAAGCTGAAACCGTGTCATTTGTATCTGGGATTTGTTCTGGCGCCCAGGTAAAGTAATTTCATGGGTAAGTAACATTTTATCTAACATACAAATATTAGATAATTGTGTTAGATGAAATGGAGCGTAGTATAGATTTGTCGCCGCAACTAAGGGGCACGATTAAAGCACCAAAATTATATATAGAAATAAGTTATATATAAAATTGGCGCGGCCAACTAAGAAACTCGATTAAATCACCAAATTTAGCACAAAAGAAAGTTATATAATTTGGCGTTGCTTTTACCCAAGTGATTAGTTAAATTGTAATATTAATTAATTAGAAAAGAAGTAGAATTCAAGGTTACAAATGACTGTTAAATAATTGTTAAATTAATTTGTTAAAAATAAATTTAAAAAAATGGCTAAATCATCAGCAGTAGATATGGCAGCAATTGAGCAAATGTTTAAGCACTTGACCACTAAAATGGAAGAAACTAAAACTGAAATAAAAGAAACAAAGGGTCAATTGTCTAGTGAAATAAAAGAAACAAATAATAAAATTGAAATTACTAATAATAAAATTGAAAGTACAAGTAGTCAATTAAATAGTAAAATTGATGAAAATAATAAAAGTTTAGAAGAAAGTAATCAAAAATTAATAACTGATGTTAATAATAAAATTGAGCAAACTAATAAATATTTGTCCAGTGAAATGAAACAAATAAATGAAAACTTATCTAGCCAAATAGAACAAAGTAGTAAAGAAGCTACATTTAAATTGATGAAGAAATAGCAAATTTAGCTACTAATTTAGCTGGTAAAATAGATGAGAGTAATAGTAGGTTTGATGAACATACCGAAGAGGTTAAAACTACGCTAGAAGAGTTTAGGAAACAGGTAAACACTAATTTTCGCCGTCAAGACGAAAAATTAAATAAGTTTAGAAACGAATTTCATGAAAGGTTAGAACAAAAAGTAACCCTCATTAACCAACAATTCAGTGAAGTAACAGCTGAATTAAAAACACAATCGCTTCTAAATAAAGAAGAAATCCAGAATACTAGGGAAGAGTGTACCCAACTGGGAGAAAATATTAGAGAAGTTAAGAAACAGGTAGAGAGTAAGGCTAACAGTGACGAAGTACATCAAAAGGTGGAACAGCAATTGAAGGTAATGCGGGAGGACCTGACTAAAGCAATGAAGTTACAGCAAACCAAAGTAGTGAGGTGTGGCGGCTATAAGGAAGAACCGGAAAACCTTGCATTTTCAGGAAACCCACATGAGAATCCTGTGGAATTCCTAAAGCTGTTTGAAGCTTATGTAACTCGTGTAAATCCACTGATGGACGACGAAGACAAGAAGGACATGTTAGGTCGATTTCTAAAGAATTGGGCAGGTACGTGGTGGAAAGTCACCTCGGACAGAGTCCAAACCTACTCAGACTTCAGAGAAAAATTCCTTCCTCAGTACTGGAATGTTCAGATACAAAGAAGGGTACGCGATCATCTAGAATTTGGTAAATATCACCCGTCAATGAATATGACAACCACCAATTATGTGCTTAACGTAATGGAGCAAGTCAAGCATCTAACACCACCAATAGAAGAGAGATACCTAGTATATAAGCTAGCGCGTCATTTCTCAGAACGCACTAGAGTAGCAACCACTACTAGAGGAGTGGATACTCTAGAAAAGTTCATAATGGTTGTAGATGAGTGTCAAGATTTAGAGAGGGACTTACAGCGTGTAAGTAATCAGCTGAGTAACTACTCTAGAGGCGATCAGCAAGAACCAACTTTCTACTCAACTAAGAGGAGAGACAATGAACGCCTGAAAGAAAAAGGTTTACCCCATATCCGGGTAACAAACCCCAAAATTGACCGGAATTGGAGGAGAAGGGTAGAAGTAGGAGTGTAGAAAACAAACCAAATAAAGGGTATAAAGTATGTAAAACAACTATAACCTCTACCGAGCAGCAACCGTCGACTAGTAAAATGAATACGGGAAACGGGAAGCCACTGCAGGTAGAAAAGAAACAAAACTAAACCTACTATTACCTGCAGTGAAATCACCAAGGAAAACAGGTAAAAAGAACGTAACTAATAATATAAAACAAGTGAGCGATAGGAAGTTCTTGTTAAAAGAGGAGCAAGAAGTGGGTAGAAACCATTATCCAGAATGTCCGGAAATAATTTGTAAGATCAGTAACCAACTAGTAAGAGCGCTTATAGACACTGGCAGTGAAGTTACCTGTGTCAGCTCAAAGTTTGTAGATAATTGTCAGTTGCGAAATTGTCCCAGACTACCCGTAAAACATTGTAATGTACAGGGAGCCACTGGAGCCAAAATGCAAAAGATAACTGAACAAATATATTTACCTGTCAGTTTAAATGGTAACCAAACCCAAATTGTAGCTCTAATAGTCCCGAAACTCATTCATGATTGTATTATTGGGGTAGATACGTTACTTGAATGGAAGGCAGAAATAAATTTTAAAAGAAATACCATTACGATGGAAATTAATACAAATAAAATAAATGTAAGTATTAAAGAATATAAGCATTGGAAGTCGGTAAGTGTAGTAAAGAACTGCAAGCAGCTAAAGTCATTTCAAGGTTTAGCTAACTACTATCAGAAGTTTACAAGTAAATACGCGGAAAGTACTGTTCCATTGTTAAAGTGGTTAAACAAAGGGATTAAATGGAAATGGACGAAGGATCACGATGAAGCGCTGCAATAAGTGAAAAGTCTTTTTATAAATACTGTTGTATTAAATCATCCAAGGGTAGGAGAAAGATTTTACTTGCAAACAGACGCCAGCAATATTGCTATTGGAGCACACTTGTAACAGATCGATGAGAAGGGACAAAAAGCGGTATTAGGATTTGTAAGTCGCACATTAAAAGGGGCAGAATTAACCTATTTTACGACAGAAAAAGAGCTATTAGCGATAGTGCATAGCCTGTCAAAGTTTAGAAGTTATATTCTGGGTGCTAAACTTACTATAAGCACCGATAATAAGGCATTAGTATTTTTATTAAAGTGTAAATTGCTAGGTGCTCGTCTGACTCGTTGGATCTTGGCTATACAAGAGTATCAATTTGAAATACAATATTGTAAAGCGAAAGACAACTTGGTAGTAGATGTACTCAGTAGAAATCCACCATCAGAAAACAACATGGAAACAGATAACATTATATGTAGTAGCAATGATATTGGTATTTACGCGGTAAAGCATATAACAAAACCTGAAGTAGTTAGACGACTTAAGGAAATAGGCCCTCAACAACAAGACCCTAGGATTAGTGTAGCTTGGAGGAGTGCAGTTACCAACTCCAAACCAGGATTTTCTATATATGGAGGTAAGCTATATAAGCTATGTTCCCATAGGAGGAAGAATAAACAAAATATTGACCCATAAAGGAATAATAGTTTGAGCCAATAAGGTATATAAATCAAACATGGTCAAATAAAATAAATATATAATTGTTTTGAATCAAGGTCAATGATAATAATAATAAATTTTATTTAAATAAATGTTAGTATTGTTCTTTAAATTATTGACATTAATTAAGCCAAAATGATGATTAAAATATTAATGGTCATATAAATTTCCAATATACCATGTTAGGTTAAGTAACATTGTAATCTTTAGTTATAAGATAGATGTAAGGAAAATGGTATTAGTGCAAGTTTTGTGCGGGAAAAAGTGCGAAAGAATATGTGCAAATTTTTCAACAGTGTAAAACTGTACATAAAAAAAAATTAATGATTTATAAAATAATCAATTTTTTTTATACCGAGTGGGGGTATATATAACGATTCATATTAGCATCCTATCTGAGCGTTATATGAAAGTGTCTGACGGAGGGAGAATAGCAGCGTAAGCAAGAGAGAGAGCGTACAATCACAGCCATCTCACTCTAACTCGTCATAGTGACATCAGATACGGGTACGAACATGAAATTTTTATTCAATACAAGTTATCAGTTCAACCTGTGATAACTTAAAAACTAATAAATATACGGCAATTCTGAAAATAGCATTGTATTCTGCAAGTGAAGCTTTATAAGTAGCCGCAATCTCAGTTAATATAATTAACAATTAAAGAAGTTATACGGAAGACGCATGCCAAAAGGAATAACGAGAGAATTATGCTACGTAGGAATTAGGTGTTTTCACACACACACAGATAAAGACCTAAGCAACAATATTCTGTGGTCAGATCTTTGAAAACACGTTTGCAATACCTGTAATCAATCGATTTGCAAACACATGAAGTATGATTTTAACTAGAAATTCTCTGCAGTTTTAAACCTGTCAAGGGGTGTTTCGTCGACCTGTTCGAG
The DNA here is from genome assembly GCA_034769895.1 of Magicicada septendecula. Taxonomy (NCBI): domain Eukaryota; kingdom Metazoa; phylum Arthropoda; class Insecta; order Hemiptera; family Cicadidae; genus Magicicada; species Magicicada septendecula. Next base: position 706,493,688 of record CM068368.1, read on the forward strand.
ATTGTCAAAACTGGAAAAACGCATGATTTATTTGAACAACCAATCAGCATCCCGTATTTAAAACTGACGCCAACTCAAAGCGAGGGGTAGCATCACTCTTCGTTCGGATCTTGAACGCACTAGTCGTGTATAAATAACGTACAGAAATTTTTCAATCACGCAAAAGTGTAATTAAGATCAAATTCGAGAAGTAGTCCGCAGTGAAGATGAACTAGTATCGTAAACAACTCTTGCTGCGTAAAACAACGTTAATTAATTAAATTATTAATTAATTAATCATCAGCCGTGAAGGACCTGTGCTACAGAAGGCTACAGCATCTGTAATTGCCAGGGCATCTTCTACAGCATTGATCAACATCAATTCTTCTGTACAAAACCATCAAAAGGAGGACCTCTACGGATTCCTATCTTCGGTCAACGCATCAAACAGTAAGAAATAGATTCATTGATCAATGAAATAAGCACTAAATAAATAATAAAAGCAATAAACAATTTTTAAAAGACACTAAGCATTTCACACTTTGTAATTTAATTATAAGATTAGCTCTAACATAGTATAGGAGTGTTGAATGGAAAGTGGGGTGTAGTATTGGACGTGCAAATTATTGCAGACCTGTTCTTTAGCACTGGTTTGGGAGATAGCAATCTCTTAATCAAACCAGATAAGAGCCACATGTCGTTTGAACATCTTAATCGTTACTTTTCACACTCACTCAGTAATTATAAATGTTAGGGTAGAATTAAGTCCTACCATTAGCATTTTGAAGTTTAATAATAATTGATTAAAACGTTAATTAAAATAATCAAGCAAATATTAAATTGTTATTTGTAACGATTCCCTTGAAAACAACAATCACTGAGCGAATCCTGAGAAAGAGTGTCTCCATGTGCTGAGCTAAGCTGAAACCGTGTCATTTGTATCTGGGATTTGTTCTGGCGCCCAGGTAAAGTAATTTCATGGGTAAGTAACATTTTATCTAACATACAAATATTAGATAATTGTGTTAGATGAAATGGAGCGTAGTATAGATTTGTCGCCGCAACTAAGGGGCACGATTAAAGCACCAAAATTATATATAGAAATAAGTTATATATAAAATTGGCGCGGCCAACTAAGAAACTCGATTAAATCACCAAATTTAGCACAAAAGAAAGTTATATAATTTGGCGTTGCTTTTACCCAAGTGATTAGTTAAATTGTAATATTAATTAATTAGAAAAGAAGTAGAATTCAAGGTTACAAATGACTGTTAAATAATTGTTAAATTAATTTGTTAAAAATAAATTTAAAAAAATGGCTAAATCATCAGCAGTAGATATGGCAGCAATTGAGCAAATGTTTAAGCACTTGACCACTAAAATGGAAGAAACTAAAACTGAAATAAAAGAAACAAAGGGTCAATTGTCTAGTGAAATAAAAGAAACAAATAATAAAATTGAAATTACTAATAATAAAATTGAAAGTACAAGTAGTCAATTAAATAGTAAAATTGATGAAAATAATAAAAGTTTAGAAGAAAGTAATCAAAAATTAATAACTGATGTTAATAATAAAATTGAGCAAACTAATAAATATTTGTCCAGTGAAATGAAACAAATAAATGAAAACTTATCTAGCCAAATAGAACAAAGTAGTAAAGAAGCTACATTTAAATTGATGAAGAAATAGCAAATTTAGCTACTAATTTAGCTGGTAAAATAGATGAGAGTAATAGTAGGTTTGATGAACATACCGAAGAGGTTAAAACTACGCTAGAAGAGTTTAGGAAACAGGTAAACACTAATTTTCGCCGTCAAGACGAAAAATTAAATAAGTTTAGAAACGAATTTCATGAAAGGTTAGAACAAAAAGTAACCCTCATTAACCAACAATTCAGTGAAGTAACAGCTGAATTAAAAACACAATCGCTTCTAAATAAAGAAGAAATCCAGAATACTAGGGAAGAGTGTACCCAACTGGGAGAAAATATTAGAGAAGTTAAGAAACAGGTAGAGAGTAAGGCTAACAGTGACGAAGTACATCAAAAGGTGGAACAGCAATTGAAGGTAATGCG